>CM035167.1:19829460-20180965 GCA_020205615.1 Panax quinquefolius
AGCTTCGTTATGCAAATTTCATATGCTATACTTTATTGAGTAAAGTATTTCCATTAAGCAACTTAATTATATCCAGTTATTCATGATGATACAAGCTTCCCATCTCCACACTTTCGTTGAGATAGTTATTATGATTATGTAAGCTTTTCCTAACTCTAAACTTGTTATATTAGCATGCAAGTATCGTTATTCTGTTGAATCAGTTTATTGTTCAAGTCATTAATTGTTGTGCATACTTGATAATAAATTTTAAGATATAACCATAGCTTAATATTGTTCAAGGTATGATAGATTATTCAATTGTTATGCTATTAGAATTATTCCTAAAGCATGAACTCAGAACGAAATGTTTATTCAGTCAGGATTATTCAATAACATAGTGTTATTATCTTTTATTCAACTAATCCTTAGTTGATGTCTGTTGAATTCCAAATTGCCTTGAAGTGTATCCAAACCAAACTATCTTTGGGGCGGACTTGTACTCAAAATACTGAGATGAACAACCCTATTTATAGGGGTTACGCTTAGTTTTGTACTTTGTGCTGAAATGTTTGTATACAATACTTGTACGAAGGGTTGATCCCCCTAAGTACCTTAAAGTCATTATGGTCGTATGACCATAAAAGTTAAAGTTGAAAGATTACGTATAACTGTGGACAAGGTTCGTGGTCATTAGACCCTCAGTGAATGTTTAAAATATTAATTGAACTCATTGTTCAGTTCTATTAAGCCCCTGAATGGGCAAGGAATGTTAAGATGTTAATAGGACTTATTATTTAGTTCTATTGAGCCCCTGAATGGGCAAGGAATGTTTAAGATGTTAATATAACCTATTGTTCAATTCTATTGAGCCCTTGAATGGGCAGAGAATGTAAAAGTTATTCATTGTTATTTCAAGTGAGCCTTATTTGCTCACTCTTGCCTGTAAAATCCTTACAGCTAAAGATGGAATGGGTGACGTACCTAGCACCAGTAAAGGAAAGGGAAAGATTAACAACTACTGAAGACTTGTAATAGTTTTGATAGTTTTATTATCAGACTTTGGTTTAAAGAATGTAATGAAGTTTATTTAAATTTTCCGCATGAATGATTGCTTGTAAAGGTTAGATAACCTGGGAGATATTATTTTATGTAATTCCTATATGGGCAGGTTTATTATTCAATTTTATTTATGATTGGGTAGTTATAAATGAATGTTTTGATTACGTGAACACCAAATCTTGAGGTAATGAAGTCTGCAGAGATTTGGGGTCATCTGAGTTAGTATCAAAGCTTTAGGTTATGAACCTTAGGTGGGGGGAAAAGCCTTAAGAAATAACCTTTGAAAAGATAGTGGAGAAAACTCTTATCGAGTTTTAAGGAAGAAGTAATAAAACACTTATGTGCTTATGTATTTATAACTTATGTGCTCATGACTGTCGAGTAGAATGATTAATAACTAAAACTTTAAAATTTTGTTGTCAGGATGACTAATGTTGGAGAATCCAGTAAGGCTAGGGAGGAGGGACCTCAAATGCCTATAAAGGAAGAGCCTCGCGACATTCAAGTTGTTTGGGAACAACTACTGCAATGGGAGTCAGCCCCGTTGGTCACAGTGGTTGAAGATGAGGATGATGATGTTGAGACGGATGAGGAGGATCTCGTGGAGTTACCATAGGAGGATGAGGATAACGAGGACGAGGAGGAAGAGACTCCACTAGCCTCGATGGCTGCTCGTATGTATGATGAAGTCTACGACCGTAACATGGAACTTCAGGACACAGTTGAGGAGTTGCAGGAGATAGTAGTTGAACAATAGATATGATGACACGAAAAGACGACGACATCCGAGGATCGAGATGAACGTCTAACTAATCTTTCAAGAGAAGCTGATGCGCGGTGAAGGAGAGAAGGAACAATGATCGAGATGGTCGTGGAACCAAGAACAAGTCAAGGAGGAAGCTACCAAGAGGGTGAGAGCTGAAGACGCATCTGAGGAAGCTTATCAACGAACCGGAAGAAGCGATAAAGGGACGACTTGAAGCAAAGAGGATGAAGATTAAAGAGATAGATAAAGTATTCATTACCGTGATCAATCGAGCTCAAGATTGGGTCATGGGTTATCCAATTCAGTTCGAGACTCTGCCATCATATGTGTTAGACCGCCGAACCATGTTCCGTGTTATGGAAGAAGTGCGTCAAAAAGGCTACTGACTATCTTAATAAATCATCGTAGGAAATGTGTCTGTTTTGCAAGTAATAAGTGTTAAATAATGTGTAAATCCCTAGTGTTAAGTAACCTTGGGATATGAGAATGATGATTTTATCCTGTAACTTTTGTAGTTCAGGAAAGGAATGTAAATAGCAGTGATGCTATTGTTTTTATGTTTTCGAAGAGGTGATGAATAAATAAAAGATATTATTTTATTCAAAAGTGTTATGTGGTTATTTCTTTTATGGAGGAAAGTAAATTAGAAAATACTTAAAGAAGTTGGGTAATAGTCTAATAGATGTTTTTTTTAACAGAAAATGCCTCCCAGACGTGAACCACCCCGTCAGAGAACCAATGCAAGAACTAACAATAACGATGTTGAGGATAATTCTGTCCAACAACTAGTGACATTACTAACAAGAGCGTTGCAGAATCAACCTCAAAACCAAGGCACAACATTTAAGGGGTTTAAGGCGGTTGGACCACCTGAATTCCGTGGGTCAACGAATCCGGTCGAGGCACAGACCTGGATTATGGAAATAGAAAAAGTATTTGAAGTTGGTAGGGTAGTGGATGAACAGAAGACTACTTTTGCAACATTTATGTTGAAGGCAGACGCTAGTTATTGGTGGCAAGCCAATAAAACCCGGGAAGGACCAGGGGTTATGACTTGGGATAGGATTAAGGAGTTCGAAGAGTCAGTTAGAGGTTCAATTTTTGGAACTAAAGCAGGGAGCGATGACGGTGTCTGAGTATGCAGTGAAGTTCAACGAATTGGCGAGGTTTGCGCCATATCAAGTCAGCACAGAGGAGCGTAAGGCAAAGAGGTTCGAACAGGGACTAAAGCCCTGGCTGTACAATAGGGTTTCCCTATTCTAGTTGAAGACGTTTGCAGCAGTGATGGAGAAGGTTATACTTGCTGAAGGTGGAGGCGAGGCAGTGACAAAATTCAATCAAGAGCAGAAGAAGAAGAAGAATGAGGTGGAAGTGGAGAATGGTAGCGAAGGAAATGGAAATGGCAACAACAACAACAACTTGAAGAGGAAGTGGAACGAAAATGGGGGTATTGGAAACCAGCAGGGTAACCAACAGTTTAGGAAGTTTGAAGCATGTGCTACATGCGGAAGGTTTCATAAGGGTGTGTACTTGATGGGGAAACGTGCATGTTTCAACTGTGGCCAGGAGGGTCACATCGCCTCAAATTGCACCCAACCCAAGAAAAATGTCTATTTCCCATGTGGATCAAAGGATCATTTTGCTCTTGAATGCCCTCAGAAGAATGTCAGAGAAACAGTAAGAAGTAAGGCAGGCAGCAGTGGAGGTACTTGGGCCATTACTGGACCCACAACGTCAAACAAACCCACAGCCAGAACTTTCAACATGACTGTGCAAGATGCTGTTCAATCAAAAGATGTGGTGTTAGGTATTATCCCAATCAACGATATTAATGCTTATGTATTATTTGATTCGGGTGCTACTTGCTCGTTTATATTTGATGAATTTGCTAAAAGGTTAGAATTGCCTAGAGAAGAACTGAATTTCCCTCTGAACATAGAAACTGCGAATAGGGAAGTGATTCCTGTTAGTTTCGTATACTAGAGCTGTAGGGTGAACATAAAAGGGAATATAATGATGGTAGATTTAATTCCGATTAGACTCGAAGAATTTGATGTAATTTTGGGAATGGATTGGTACATTCAAATATGGAGCAAGAATTGATTGTCACAAGAAGTGTAAACCTTATGACTCAAAATCGAAAGGTAGTTTTCCATGGTAGCAAATCGCTTTGAGACAAATGAAATGTTTGACGATTATGCAGGCCAAGAAGTTGTTAAGTAAAGGCTGTGTGGGTTATTTGGCTTACATAGTCGATACTCAGAAGAAGGGTGGGAAACTGGAGGAGATGCCAGTGGTAAGAGAATTCGTAGATGTATTTCCGGAAGATTTGCCAGGACTTCTGCCTGACAGAGAGATTGAGTTCGTAATCGACTTAGCGCCAAGAACTGCACTGATATCGAAGGCCCCGTACATAATGGGTCCGGTAGAAATGAAGGAACCGATCTTTAGAATCGCAAGAACTACTTGACAAGAAGTATATTCAACTAAGCGTATCACCGGGGGAGCGCTTTTAGATATTCGTGAAGAAGAAGGATGATCAATTAAATCTTTGCATTGATTATAGGGGAGTTAAACAAGGTCACTATTAAGAATAGGTATCCGTTGCCTAGAATAGATGACTTGTTTAAACAGTTGAATGGTGCTAAATACTTCTCAAAAATAGATTTGAGAAGTGGTATCACTATTTGAAGGTAAGAAAGGAGGATATACCTAGAACGGCATTCAGAACTCGGTACGGACATTACGAGTTTCTGGTGATGTCTTTTTGTTTAATAAATGCCCCTGCCGCGTTCATGGATTTGATGAACAGGGTATTTAAACCATTCTTAGACAAGTTGGTAGTGGTGTTTATCGACGACATTCTGGTGTATTCCAAAACTCAAGAAGAACACGTGGAACATTTACGTTTGACATTGGAGACACTAAGAAAGGAAAAGTTGTATGCGAAATTCTCTAAGTGCGAATTTTGGCTCGATCGTGTACAATTTTTGGGTCATGTGATTGACAAAGATGGGATTTTAGTGGATCCATCAAAAGTAGAAGCTGTAATCAATTAGGAACAATAAAGGACACCTTTGGAGGTGAGGAGTTTCTTGGGACTGGCCGGTTATTATAGAAGATTTATACAAGATTTTTCCAAGATAGCCACTCCGTTAACAAATTTGACACGAAAAGCTGTGAAATTCGTTTGGACGGAGAAATGTGAAGAGAGTTTCCAAGGTTTGAAGAAGAAGCTAAGTGTGGCACCTGTGTTAACACTACCAGATAGTACAGGAAATTTTGTGGTGTATACTGATGCCTTACACAAAGGATTGGGTTGTGTTCTTATGCAAAACGGCAAAGTTATTGCCTATGCATCAAGAAAACTGAAGGATTATGAGAAAGGTTATCCGACTCATGATTTGGAATTGGCTGCAGTAGTATTTGCTCTCAAGATATGGAGACACTATTTGTATGGAGAGAAATGTGAGATCTACACAGACCACAAAAGTCTGAAGTATATTTTCACTCAGAAGGACCTGAACATGTGTCAGAGAAGATGGATGGAATTGATAAAGGATTACGATTGTGAGATCTTTTATCATCCTGGCAAAGCAAATGTGGTTGCAGATGCGTTGAGCAGGAAAGGTTGGGAGAAGTTGATACTGATAACAACTCAGGAAGAGCTCATTTCAGCAATGACAAAGTTAGAGCTGGAAATCAAATTTCCACAGGAATACGACGAACGACTATTTCAGTTAGAAGCAGGTCCAACTTTACTGGACAAGGTGAAAAATGCTCAGTTACAAGATGAAGAATGTGGGAAGATAAAAGAGAATATGGTTAATAGTAGCGATACGAAATACAAGGTCGATACCGAAGGATTACTACGGTACGAGGGAAGAATCTGGGTTCCAGCAACACCAGAACTGAAAGATAAAATCTTGACTGAAGCTCATAGCTCAAGATATTCAATTCATCCAGGAAGCACGAAGATGTATCAAGATTTACGCCGACATTTTTGGTGGCCGAATATGAAAAGGGATGTTGTAGAATGTGTGGCTAAATGTTTGACATGTCAAAGAGTAAAAGCCGAACATCAAAGACCCAGCGGATTACTTCAACCGTTGGAAATACCAGAATAGAAGTGGGAACACATCATGATGGATTTTGTGGTGGGTCTTCCAACTACTCAGAGAGGATGCGATGCAATTTGGGTGATAGTGGACGATTTGAAAATCAAATAAGACACTTTTACCAATAAAGAATAGGTTCAATCTTGATCAGTTTGCAAGATTGTACATATAAGATATCGTTTCGAGACATGGAGTACCAGTGTCAATTTTGTCCGATAGAGACCCGCGATTCACTTCAACTTTCTAGAAGAGACTACAAGAATGCATGGGAACTCAATTGCGAATGAGTACAGCTTATCATCCACAAATAGATGGCCAAAGCGAACGAACGATCCAGACATTGGAAGATATGCTGAGAACATGCGTCATAGATTTCAAAGGAAGCTGGGAAGAACAATTATCGTTGGTGGAATTTGCCTACAATAATAGTTATCACGCAAGCATCGGCATGCCGCCTTACGAAGTGTTATACAGCAGAAAGTGCAGAACTCCACTGTGCTGGGATGAAGTTGGTGAACGTCAACTTCTAGGACCAAAACTAGTGCAACAAACTGCTGAGTTATCAAACTCATCAGGACAACATTGGTAGCAGCTCAAGACCGACAGAAGAAGTATGTTGATCAACACTGGCAACATCGTGCATTTGACGTAGGAAGCTACGTATTCCTAAAAGTTTCTCCTTGGAAGGGGAAAATTCGTTTCGGTAAAAAGGGAAAACTTAGCCCGAGGTTTATTGGACCCTTTGAAGTGCTGCGAAAAGTTGGAGAGGTAGCTTACGAGGTAGCTCTACCTCCAGAGTCTGAAAATATTCACAATGTTTTTCATATTTCGGTGTTACGACCATATAAGCCCGATTTCAATCACATGATCGAGTATGAGCCGTTGCAGTTCGAGAAAGATTTGTCTTATGAAGAGATTCCTATCCAGATAGTCGACAAGAAAGAACAAGTGCTCAGGAATAAAGTGATACCTTCTGTGAAGGTGATATAGAGAAACCACAATGCTGAAGAAGCAACGTGGGAACTCGAAGAGAAAATGATGAAAGAGTACCCTGAGTTATTTGTTTAACCTCTGTCTTCGATTCTGGGGACAGAATCTTTGTAAATAGGGAAGAATGTAACGAATGTGTTGTTTGAGTTGTGATTCTGGGGACAAAATCCTTATAAAAGGGGAATGATGTAACATTCCAGATTTTTAAATGTAAGTTATAAATATTTATTGATTTATATAAATATTAATTGGATGTGTTTATTATGGAATAAGTAATTGTTCAATTTGATTGAGATGTTTTAATTAATTATTTATTTGTTAAATAATTAATGTGTTATGTGGATTGATTTATGTTATTAAGTGATTTATTTAATAAATTATTATTACATAAAGTGTGACAAATAACTATGTGTTAAAGAGTTATTAAAATAAATTAAAGTAATTTTAATTTAGTTTTGCCAAACAAAGTTTAAGTATATTAATCTTTTATTTTGAATAATTTGCCAAACAAAGCCCATGGCTTTTGGATTTCTTCTGGATTTTAAATTATTAATAAAATAAAACAAGTACATAAATAAATTATATTTATATTTATAAGTTATACGTTATATGTTTGATAACTGACATAATAAATAGGCTTATTATTGCCATATCAGTTTTATTCTATGTATATCAGTTTTGGTTTACGCTCATTGTTAGTACCTAGTCTATTACTGAGAGAAGTTAGAAAAGAGAAAGGAAAAGTTCAGAGAGTTTGAGAGAAAAACCTGATTTTCAAAGCAAGTGTGTTAACAAAGATTCGTAAGAAAACACAAAGGTGGGTTTCTCTAACCTTAATATATGTACATATATATATTTATGGTTTTATGATGCCTTTTGTCTCTGTTCTTCAACTTTACTGTATAAAAGATTTTTACAAAACTCTCTGTAAAACTATGTTGGTATAAATTGGTTAGAGAAGCATGTGTATGTATAGTTGTAATTGTTATCACTAGCATGTCTATATATATATGACTGTATGCTAATTACAGGCTAAATGAAGAAATTGGCTTTACAATGGGTATATATATGTACGTATATAATTTGTAGAGATATCAAAAATAATATATATTAATTGTGAAAATTGAGAAATTGAACTATACATGTTAATTAATGTATATGTTGGTATGATTGTATTTCAAAAGAATCAAATTTGGTTGATAACAGTGGAATTTCAGTTCACTGTATTTTATTTGTCAACAATGGAGTTTTGAGTTTTAACCAAATATTATTTTAGTGATTGAAGTCTTTTAAATTTGTTGTTCAATTGTTGGTAATTGGTATAGATTTGATTATTAACGTGGATGTGTAATTTATATAAGTTATAAATGTGAGTTAGGGAGAATTGTTGTTACAAATTTAAGACATTAGCTTTGGCTCTGTTCTTCTATTTTGGTTCTGTGAGTTTCGGCGCTCCAGCGTCAAAATTCACGCTCCAGCTTCAAGTTTGGTGCCTTAGCGCCAAAAGTCGAGCCCCAACCCAGACTTAAATCGTGAATACGAAATGGCCGGACTTGGACTTGGCCATGACCGAAGTCCCTCAGATATTTTCTCATGGCGAAGCGCCACCTCAAGGCCATGCATGACCCATAAAAACTATAAAGCTGTTAGCGCCATGTATGCCACTTAGCAGAATGTTCGGAAATGACTCTTGTCTTGCACAGAAGTCTGAAATTTTCATAATAATACTATAAGACCAAATAAATTCTGTTATTATAGTATTGTAATGTGTTGAACGAACATAGTGTTAGTACCTAACGAATTTATTATCGTTTAGGAATATGATTTGATTACATGGTTAGACATTGAAACCATACGTGATGTAATGTTGATTATGACTAATCATGTCATGTTAACACATGTATATAGGATATTGTGATTTGGATTATAACGGTTTAATCTACGCGCAAGGCAAGTTCTCTGACTCCATACTCTCGTTGAGTTAGTTGTGTTTATACAAGTTTTCTAATCCTAAAGCTTCGTTATGCCAATTTCATATGCTATACTTTATTAAGTAAAGTATTTCTATTAAGCAACTTAATTGTATCCAGTTATTCATGATGATACAAGCTTCCCATCTCCACACTTTTGTTGAGATAGTTATTATGATTATGCATGTTTTTCCTAACTCTAAACTTGTTATATTAGCATGCAAGTATCGTTATTCTATTAAATCAGTTTATTGTTCAAGTTATTAATTGTTGTGCATGCTTGATAATAAATTTTAAGATATAACCTTAGCTTAATATTTTTCAAAGCAAGGTATGATAGATTATTCAATTGTTATGCTATTAGAATTATTCCTAAAGCATGAACTCAGAACGAAATGTTTATTCAGTCAGGATTATTCAATAACATAGTGTTATTATCTTTTATTCAACTAATCATTAGTTGATGTCCGTTGAATTCCAAATTGCCTTGAAGTGTATCCAAACCAAACTATCTTTGGGGCGGACTTGTACTCAAAATACTGAGATGAACAACCCTATTTATAGGGGTTACGCTTAGTTTTGTACTTTGCCTTTGAAATGTTTGTATATAATACATGTATATGAAGGGTTGATCCCCTAAGTACCTTAAAGTCATTATGGTCGTATTATGGTAAAAAAGTTTAAGTTGAAAGATTACTTATAACTGTGGACAAGGTTTGTGGTCATTAGACCCTCAGTGAATATTTAAAATATTAATAGAACTGATTGTTCAGTTCTATTGAGCCCCTGAATGGGCAAGGAATGTTAAGATGTTAATAGGACTTATTATTTAGTTCTATTGAGTGCCTGAATGGGCAAGGAATGTTTAAGATATAAATAGAACCTATTGTTCAGTTCTATTGAGCCCCTGAATGGGCAGAGAATGTAAAAGTTATTCATTGTTATTTCTAGTGAGCCTTGCTTGCTCACTCTTGCCTGTAAAATCCTTACAGCTAAAGATGGAAAGGGTGACGTACCTAGCACCAGTAAAGGAAAGGGAAAGATGAACAAGTACTGAAGACTTGTAATAGTTTTGATAGTTTTATTATCAGACTTTGGTTTAAAGAATGTAATGAAGTTTATTTAAATTTTCCGCATGAATGATTGTTTGTAAAGGTTAGATAACCTGGGAGATATTATTTTATGTAATTCCTGTATGGGCAGGTTTATTATTCAATTTTATTTATGATTGGGTAGTTATAAATGAATGTTTTGATTACGTGAACACCAAATCTTGAGGTAATGAAGTACTGAGATTTGGGGGTGTCACAAGTTGGTATCAAAGCTTTAGGTTATGAACCTTGGGTGGGGGGAAAAGCCTTAGGAAGTAACCTTTGAAAAGATAGTGGAGAAAACTCTTATCGAGTTTTAAGGAAGAAGTAATAAAACACTTATGTGCTTATGTGTTTATAACTTATGTGCTCACGAGTGTCGAGTAGAATGATTAATAACTAAAACTTTAAAATTTTGTTGTCATGATGACTAATGTCGAAGAATCCAGTCAGGCTATGGAGGAGGGACCTCAAATGCCTATAGAGGAGGAGCCTCGCGACATTCAGGTTGTTTGGGAACAACTACTGCCACGGGAGTCAGCCCCGTTGGTCACAGTGGTTGAAGATGAGGATGATGATGTTGAGACGGATGAGGAGGATCCCGTGGAGTTGCCACAAGAGGATGAGGATAACGAGGACGAGGAGGAAGAGACTCCACTAACCTCGGTGGCTGCTCGTATGTATGATGAAGTCTACGACCATAACGTGGAACTTCAGGACACAGTTGAGGCGTTGTAGGAGATAGTAGCTGAACAACAGACAACAATGAAATAGAAAGACGACGACATCCAAGATCAAGATGAACGTCTAACTAATCTTTGAGAGAAGCGTCACGGTGAAGGAGAGAAGGAACAACTGATCGAGATGGTCGTGGAACTGAAGAACAAGCTGAAGGAGGAAGCTACCAAGAGGGCGAGAGCTGAATACGCATACGAGGAAGCTTATCAATGAATTGGAAGAGCAGTAAGGGACGCACAATCAAAGAGGATGAAGATGGAAGAGATGGATAAAGTATTCAGTACTGTGATCAATCGAGCTCAAGATTGGGTCATGGGTTATCCAATTCAGTTTGAGACTCTGCCATCATACGTGTTAGATCGCAGAACCATGTTCCGTGTTATGGAAGAAGAGCGTCAAAAGGCTACTGATTATCTTAATAAATCATAGTAGGAAATGTGTCTGTTTTGCAAGTAATGAGTGTTAAATAATGTGTAAATCCCTAGTGTTAAGTAACCATGGGATATGAGAATGATGATGTTATCCTGTAACTTTTGTTGTTCCTGAAAGGAATGTATATAGTAGTGATTCTATTGTTTTTATGTTTTCGAAGAGGTGATGAATAAATAAAAGATATTATTTTATTCAAAAGTGTTATGTGGTTATTTCTTTTATGGAGGCAAGTTAATTAAAAAATACTTAAAGAAGTTGGGTAATAGTCTAATAGATATTTTTTTTCAACAAAAAAAGCCTCCCAGAAGTGAACCACCCCGTCAGAGAACCAATGCGAGAACTAACAATAACGATGTTGAGGATAATTCTGTCCAACAACTAGTGACATTACTAACAGGAGTGTTGCAGAATCAACCTTAAACCCAAGGCACAACGTTTAAGGAGTTTAAGGCGGTTGGACCACCTGAATTCCGTGGGTCAACGAATCCGGTCGAGGCACAGACCTGGATTATGAAAATAGAGAAAGTATTTGAAGTCGCTAGGGTAGTGGATGAACAGAAGACTGCTTTTGCAACATTTATGTTGAAAGCAGAAGCTAGTTATTGGTGGCAAGCCAATAAAACCCGGGAAGGACCAGGGGTGATGACCTGGGATAGGTTTATTCTTCGAGACCTACTTCCCAGAGAGTTCAAAGAGTCAGTTAGAGGTTCAATTTTTGGAACTGAAGCAGGGAGCGATGATGGTGTCTGAGTATGCAGTGAAGTTCAACGAATTGGCGAGGTTTGCGCCATATCAACTCAGCAAAGACGAGCGTAAGGCAAAGAAGTTCGAAAAGGGACTGAAGCCCTGGCTGTATAGTAGGGTTTCACTATTCCAGTTGAAGACGTTGGCAGCAGTGATGGAGATGGCTGTACTCGCTGAAGGTGGAGGTGAGGCAGTGACAAAATTCAATCAAGAGCAGAAGAAGAAGAAGAATGAGGTGGAAGTGAAGAATGGTAGCGGAGGCAATGGAAATGGTAACAACAACAACAACTTGAAGAAGAAGTGGAACAGAAATGGGGGTACTGGAAACCAGCAGGGTAACCAACAGTTTAGGAAATTTGAAGCATGTGCTACATGCGGGAGGTTTCATAAGGGTGTGTGCTTGATGGGGAAACGTGCATGTTTTAACTGTGGCCAGGAGGGTCACATCGCCTCAAATTGCACCCAACCCAAGAAGAATGTCTGTTTTACATGTGGATCAAAGGATCATTATGCTCGTGAATGCCCTCAGAAGAAGGTCGGAGAAACAGTAAGAAGTAAGGGAGGCAGCAGTGGAGGTACTTGGGCCATTGCTGGACCTACAACGTCAAACAAACCCACTGCCAGAACGTTCAACATGACTGTGCAATCAAAAGATGTGGTGTTAGGTATTATCCCAATCAACGATATTAATGCTTATGTATTATTTGATTCGGGTGCTACTTGCTCGTTTATATCTGATGAATTTGCTAAGAGGTTAGAATTGCCTAGAGAAGAACTAAATTTCCCTCTGAACATAGAAACTACGAATAGGGAAGTGATTCCTGTTAGGTTCGTATACAAGAGCTGTAGGATGAACATAAAAGGGAATATAATGATGGTAGATTTAATTTCGATTAGACTCGGAGAATTTGATGTAATTTTGGGAATGGATTGGCTGTTCAAATATGGAGCAGTAATTGATTGTCACAAGAAGTGTGTAAACCTTATGACTCCATCAAAGGTAGTTTTCCATGGTAGCAAATTGAAAGTAGTATACACACAAGCCAATCATGTTTGATGATAAAGCATATACTTTGTAACAATCTTATTCATTTATTAATAAAAAGTATTTATTTATTAAAGGCTTTTAATTATCTACATGATGCTGTTTTATAATATGTGATAAACCCATAGTTTTAAGCAATGCTTTTAGAATAATGATAATGATCATTCTAATGAGATCTAAATTCTTAGCAAGCTTAAAACTAAAATAGTTCCCTATCATTGGATTACAAAATTGGGGATTAGTGAATTCGGATAGATTGGTACATACGTTGCTTGCTCATTGGATGAGGATGATTGATCTCATGATCATTTGTGTGGAGACACTAAAGCAAGTATGTAGGTGCTTATTAGAGAATAAGTTCATCGAACGCATTGGCTCGCTAAGGAATACCTAATGGAGTTTTACTTGCTGTCGATAGGAATTCTGTAGTGATAGTAGTACAAGTGATCCTTGGACTTGAGATCATCATAGTATCTTATGTATGATGAGTTATATTTTGACTTATTCCTTAAGACCCTTAGGGTATATCAAAGGGTATGCTTGGGTATAATAAGTTGTACATAGAGATAATGTATGATCAATAAAGAATCTACCACTTCTATTAAAAGAAGAGAAATGTCCTATGTGATTCGATAAATGACAACCCAGTAGTCCTTGGCCAAGGCAGAATGAAATTAGAAAGGAGTTTCTAATTTGCATTATTTGGGGTTGTACATTTAAGGATCGAAATACATATAATTAAATAAAATAAGACTTGACAGTAATTCCATGTCTTATATTTAATTGGGACATTGTATGGTGGAAGGATTGAATTATACGGTAACTATTTACTCAAAGGTTCTTTTATGATTAATGTTGAAATCTATATTATCTGGAAAGTCGTTGATCGCTAGGGAGGCTTATCCCTATTGTAGAATAAATATTATTTATTTAAATAAATTAATTGTTTAATTTATTTATTTAAATAAGATTAGAATTGTTCTAATTGATTTATTCACAACCGGTTTAATATGGAGAACCTAAAGGGTCACACCATAAAAGGAAGAATAATTATTTAAGAAGTTAATGGCATAATCGTAATAATATGTTAAGTATATTTAATTTAATCTATGGTGATAGAATAAATTAAATAGCTTAATATTTAGTATTTAATATTTTAGAAATATTAAATATAAATTAATAAGAGGAGTCTTATTAATATTATTACAATTATTATTATTTTAATTTCTAAAAGAGTTTAGAAATTAATTTAATATAAGTACTCTCATTTATTCCTAATAGGATTAGGAAGGAAAATTAATTAAAGGAATTTAATTAATTATCCCTAATAAGATTAGGGAGCCCATTTAATTAAAAGAGTTTAATTAAATAATACCTTATTTTAATAGGGTTACTTGATATTTTTATAAGAGGAGTCTTATATCGGATATCATATATAATGTAATAATTCCAATTTGTTGGAGAGTACGCTCTTTTTCTATAGAGATAGAAAAACTAGGGTTTAGCCAACCACCCCTTCTTCTTGAGTCTTTATTATTCTTTGGTGGATCACCTCTAGAGGCCAAACATATGGGTGGTTAACGTTGATCAAAGGAAGGAACAAAAACCCCTAGAGATTCAAGTTGAGCGCGAAAGGATTTGGAGGTGAACTTGTACGAGGAAGCTCGATCTTCAAGGGTATGATTTTATTCTTTATCTTTTCGTTTAATTAATAATTATGCATAAAGGGTGATCCAGGTATATGGTTTGTAAATTTTTTAAACTCTGATTTTACACGCTTCCGCTTAATTTGTGCAATTTGATTGCACACATGAATATTACAAACCTAACAGTGGCATCAGAGCCAAACCTTTATGCAAATTATTATTTGTTTAATTTAATATCTATATTGATATGTGTTTAAAACAATTTAATTGGGCATAATTTTATTGTATAAAATTTAATATAAAAAAAAGGTGCCAAAATCCTTTTATTCCGAAAACCGTGTATCACGAAAAAGTCAGCAAAAAAAAACATGAAACAGTTTTTTTTTTATACAATTCGTGGCTAAGTAACATGTAAGTCACGTGCTTGGAGTAATCATCATGTAAGCTTTTCGGTTTTACAAGGGAATAAAAATGCGACTCGGTCCAAGTTAGCAGGATTCTTGATTGCCTTGAAAAAAAAAAAAAAAGTTGATGACATGCTTGGAATAATAGGGAGCAGATCTCTCATATTATATATATATATATATATATATATATATATATATATATATACCGTACTATATATATATATATATATATATATATATATAATATTCTTAATTATTATATAATTAAAATAAAATTTATTTTAATTTTAAAATAAAAGGTTTATTTTAATATTAAAATATAAAGTTTATTTTAATTTTTAAAATTAAATTTCATGCTAACTAATTAGAGTTGGAATTGGATTCCATGATAACTAATTGGAGTTGAAATTGGATTCTATTTTTTCTTAAATAAAGGAGTTTATTTTGATATGAAATTAGATTGCATATTATTCAAAAATAAAAAAGGTTTATTTGTGAATAAGAACAAGAATCGATCTTTCCTTAAATAAAGGAGTTTATTTAGATATAAAATAAGAATTTATATTATTCAAATAAAGGAGTTTATTTGTGAATAGGAAAGTGAATCCATGTTTTCTTTAAATAAAGGAGTTTATTTAGATATGAAATAAGATTTCATATTATTCAAAATAAAAGAGTTTATTTGTGAATAGAAAAAAGAATCCACATTTCCTTAAATAAAGGAGTTTATTTAAATATGAAATAAGATTTCATATTATTCAAAATAAAGGAGTTTATTTGTGAATAGGAAAAGAATTAAGTGTTTCCTTTAATAATTTTTTTTTTTACATGGAATTGGATTCCATAATTAATTAAAATAAAGGAGTTTATTTTGATTAAAGATTTTGATTAAAATAAAATAGTTTATTTTATTCAAAATTGGATAAATTAAAATAAAATAATTTTATTTTGATTTAAATTTGGATTAAAATAAAAGAGTTTATTTTGATTCAAAATTAGATTTTATACTAACTAAATTTGCCCATTAAATGATATCAATATATATATTAAATGTTTATTATTCATAAGATGAATGTTATTTATTGATGCATATGGTGATGTGTATGATAATAAATGGGATTGATTATGGACAATTGACCAATGTGATTTGATTTTATTTTAGTTGGTTGCATGAATGTATGGGTTTTATTAAATGGGGTCTGCGTACCTCGTCTTCTCTAATTTTTCTTAATGTAAATTCTAACTCCTCCTATGTACTTCTCCTCGATTAGCGATCAAGATTTCTATTTATTTTAAATAGTTTTGTAATAGGAATAGTTAGAATTAATTTTAAAAATTGGAGATCAAGGAGCAAGGAGGCGCTTGAAGACCCGTTTTGTAATGGAGCCCTAAGTTTAAATGTAATAGTTATATTTAAATATTATTTCTTGCACCCCTAGGGTTTGACCTTTTGGTTCACTTGGTGGTTCTAGTGAACCAAACTAGAATACAAGTCTATAATCAATCCGGGTAGAATATAGTATTCTATATGTGCATGCTTATACTATATATATTATATATTATGCAAACATGCTTCGCATGTTCATTAATATAATGGCGTATTTTATATATATATATGTGCATGCGCTAAAAACAAGATGAGACAAAGTAATAACAAAACCCTCAATTTTTATATTAAGTCCTAAGCGTTCAAAGATATTTGGAATATCGAGCGTCGCCTTCTAGCATGATAAAATTAATAGAGTATTAAATATTTAATATGAGTTTGTTGTGTCACCACAAGGCAAGTATTAAGTATTTAAGATGTTAATTTATCACATTTGATGCTTATAAAGAAAATTGAATAATATTGTTTTGTTGTGTCACCACAAGGATGATATTTTTCTTTTTGAATATATGGAGTGCTAGGTCGGACTTAACTTGGATAATTTTGATTCGGATGTGCCACCACTTGATCAAAATAATCTAAGAGGCAAAAATCTACAAGGAGTTGCATAGTTGACGTAATTGACAAAAGTTGTCTACCTATTTATTTATATATAGTTTGTTGTGTCACCACAAGGCTATATACATTTGAAATGGGATCCTTATTCTCACTAGCAAATCTTTAATTAGATTTTGCTTAACTATATAAGTGAGGGTAATATAGTTTGAAGAAAATAGTGGGAGATACCAATTTAAAACAAGACCTAAATTATTTTGGTAATTAATAAAAGAATGTATGTTAAAATGTTGTTAATTACAAATTCATTTACTGAAATTTTACAATGTCTAAAATTACTATCATCTGCGAAGCATATTAGATGTTAAATTAATCAGACCGAATTAAACGGATTGGTTAAAGAATTTGAGAATAGTTCTCATAGCTGAAAAGTTATCTTATGTCTTTAATATGTCTATCCTCGAATGGGTTGCGAGCATAATGCCTCGAGGAAGACATTGCTACTTTTAGAAAGTGGCAAGATGATGCACATTGGCTCAATGCATCATGCTCCGATCTATGAGTAACGAGCTTGACGTCGGCATGAAACTATGGATGCTCCTACTATATTCCCCGCACATCAAGTAGTTGATGGTGAAAAAAAATAGGGTGATAGATATCGAGATATCTAAGGAGCTCTTCCGATCTAGAATAACCGATGACACTACAGTACAGATAAAAGTCCTTAACATTATCAATTTGATTGATCAATTAGGACAATGAGTTTTTTCATGGATAGAGAGTTGAGCCAAGATTTGATCTTGCACTCACTCCCGGACTCCTTTCACAATTGTTGTGAATTTTTCATATAAACAAGCTAGATATCAGCCTCGCTAATTTTCTTAACATATTGAAAAATGTTGAGAGTCACTTTCCAACCAAGAAAGATCAAGTCTTCTTCTTGGTAGGGGCCAAAGGATCTTCCTCGAAAGAAGAACGATTCAAAGAAGGTAAATAGAAAGGCATAAACAAAGGATAATAAGAACAAAAGCGATACGGATAGCAAAGGAGCTTGCTTCCACCGCAAATAAGCCGAGGACACCTTTGGAGAAAGCTGAGAAGCATCTTGCGAGAGGTTAACCAAAGAAGCTTAGTGAAGTTTTTGTTATAAATACAAATTTGTTCATGATTTAAAATAAATTTTCTTTTAAGTCAAGGTTCTACTTGGGTATTGGATACCGACTTTGGTTATCATAAATATAGATTTATGAAGGGACCAAGCAGAAGTAGAAAGCTAAACAAATATAAGTAATCCTATGTGTGGAAAATGAAGCAAAGGTTGCTGCATTAGACATAGGAACTTATAGTTTAGCAATGCCTACGGGCAAGTCTATTAAGTCAATAAGTTGTTATTGTATTCCAGTTCTCGTTGGAAACATTATTTCCATTTTATTGTTGGGCAATGAAATCTTTGGTATTATATTTAAGAACAATTGTTGTTCTATTTATAATAATAATAATGTTTTGTATAGAACTGGAATATTACTTAATGGATTTTGTATACTTGACTTACGTGAAAAATTATTTTGCATATTGAACAAACTAGTATAAGAAAAGGAGATGATCATTCAAAGAGTTGAATGTGTGTTTTTCTTTGAAATACAAGTGTGAATTATTTGAAAGGTTAAACGAATTCAAAAGTGAAACAAATTGGCAAAGTATTAGGATTCTTTGATCGGATCAAGGAAGGAATACTTGTGCAATAAGTTTCTAGATCATCTCAAATGGTTTTCTCATAATGGACGCCTCTCGTTACATAATAATTGATTGATGTATCTGAAAGGAAAAATGGTACCTATTTGAACATGTGCGATCCATAATGATTTTACCAACATTCCAAAGATCCTTCTAGGGTCATGTCCTAGAAATGGTCGCATATCTACGAAAAAGGTAACCTCACAATCCAAATTTCAAGACTCCATAAAAGTTATGGACATGGAGGATTCCTAATCTTAAGTATGTTAAGATAAGTGGTTGTCCAACTTATGTGAAAAGGTTTCAAAGGATAAGCTTGGGACAAGATTTGACAAGTGTCGATTTGTGGGACATCCTAAAGTAAGTTTAGGGTATATGTTCTATAATCCTGCTTAGCAAAAGGTGTTTATTGCGAAACACGCTGCCTTCTAAGACAAATGTGTTAATCATTGAAGGGGCTAGTGGGAGAATAATAGATCTTGAAGAGTTCAAGAACCACAAAACACTATAAGTCAAATAAGAGGAACCTGTAGATAGATCTATTGTACCACAATCGAATCGTAAATCTGGAATAGTACCAAAGATACCTAGGAGGTATGGATTCATCATGGATGATGATGATGAGGTACGTATCATAGAAGATGATGATCCAGAGTTACATACGATGAGGTAAGAGTTTTAGTGTGTACAAAAGGGTCAGTGGGAGCGTCTTGAAATTTCTAGTATTATATGTTGATATACTACGGATAAGGAATTACATACCAATGCTACAATCAGTAAAGATAAAGTTGTCTAAACAATCCTCCATGAATGATTTGGGAAGAGTATCATTATTGGGGATGCAAATCTATATAGATAGATTTAAAAGGATACTCGACTTAACCCAAGGAACGTATATTCATTTGATGCTAAAATCGTTTAGCATGGCAAACTCCAAGAGATGTCTCATGTCGATGAGCTATAGAGTGTATCTCTCTTAATAGTCCCCACAGACTCCTGAAAAGAGAGGTCGCATGAGTGACAATCATGTATGCAATGAAATGTACGAGACCTGATGTTGATCAGTCATATTATAGAGAAGTTCACTATGAGTCAGTGAAAAACATCTTAAAGTGCTTAACTGGGACTAAGGATGTGATCATATTCATGGTGGGTCTTAATTAAAACTAGAGGGCTTAATGACTCAAGTTTTTCGAGACGCACCAAGACGATAGAAAAATCCACTTTAAGGTAAAGGGTTACCTTGAACAAAGGGTGCGATGAATTGAAAGGTTCCAAACAAAGAAAGAGTTCTTTGGTTTAGTGATAAAGACAAAGTATATAGCTATAAATGAAGCTGCAAGTTGATTGTTTGGATTAAAAGTTCATTACAGAACTAGGAATAGTTCCTAAGTCTCATCTTAGATCTAAACATGTGTTGTGGCACTTTCATTTGATTATTAGAATCATTGAAAGATGGGAAATCACTATAGAGATAGTGGACTCTCATGAACAACATTACATATCCATTAACTAAAGCTTATCTAACAGCAGGATAATCGTCACTTAGAGAAGAAGAGTATGAGATACCATGACGATTGGCTTTAGTGCAAGTGGGAGATTGAAAGTAGTATGCACACAAGCCAATCATGTTTGATGATAAAGCATATACTTTGTAACAATCTTATTCATTTATTAATAAAAAGTATTTATTTATTAAAGGCTTTTAATTATCTACATGATGCTGTTTTATAATATGTGATAAACCCATAGTTTTAAGCAATGCTTTTAGAATAATGATGATGATCATTCTAATGAGATCTAAATTCTTAGAAAGCTTAAAACTAAAATAGTTCCCAATCATTGGATTCCTAAATTGGGGATTAGTGAATCCGGATAGATTGGTACATACGTTGCTTGCTCATTGGATGAGGATGATTGATCTCATGATCATTTGTGTGGAGACACTAAAGCAAGTATGTAGGTGCTTATTAGAGAATAAGTTCATTTGAACGTGGCTCGCTAAGGAATACCTAATGGAGTTTTACTTGCGGCAATAAATAGGAATTCCTCAGAGTGATAGTAGTACAAGTGATCCTTGGACTTGAGATCATCATAGTATCTTATGTATGATGAGTTATACTTTGACTTATTCCTTAAGACCCTTAGGGTATATCAAAGGGTATGCTTGGTTATAATAAGTTGTACATGGAGATAATGTATGATCAATAAAGAATCTACCACTTCTATTAAAAGAAGAGAAATGTCCTATGTGATTCGATAAATGACAACCCAAAGTAGTCCTTGGCAAAGCGTAATGAAATTAGAAAGGAGTTTCTAATTTGCATTATTTGGGGTTGTGCATTTAAGGATCGAAATACATATAATTAAATAAAATAAGACTTGACAAAGAATTTCATGTCTTATATTTAATTGGGACATTGTATGGTGGAAGGATTGAATTATGCACGGTAACTATTTACTCAAAGGTTCTTTTATGATTAATGTTGAAATCTATATTATCCGGAAAGTCGTTGATCGCTAGGGAGGCTTATCCCTATGTAGAATAAATATTATTTATTTAAATAAATTAATTGTTTAATTTATTTATTTAAATAAAATTAGAATTGTTCTAATTGATTTATTCACAACCGGTTTAATATGGAGAACCTAAAGGGTCACACCATAAAAGGAAGAATAATTATTTAAGAAGTTAATGGCATAATCGTAATAATATAGTTAAGTATATTTAATTTAATCTATGGTGATAGAATAAATTAAATAGCTTAATATTTATTATTTAATATTTTAGAAATATTAAATATAAATTAATAAGAGGAGTCTTATTAATATTATTACAATTATTATTATTTTAATTTCTAAAAGAGTTTAGGAATTAATTTAATATAAGTACTCTCATTTATTCCTAATAGGATTAGGAGGGAAAATTAATTAAAGGAGTTTAATTAATTATCCCTAATAAGATTAGGGAGCCCATTTAATTAAAAGAGTTTAATTAAATAATACCTTATTTTAATAGGGTTACTTGATATTTTTATAAGAGGAGTCTTATATCAGATATCATATATACGTAATAATTCCAATTTGTTGGAGAGTACGCTCTTTTTCTATAGAGATAGAAAAACTAGGGTTTAGCCAACCACCCCTTCTTCTTGAATCTTTATTATTCCTTGGTGGATCACCTCTAGAGGCCAAACATATGGGTGGCTAACGTTGATCAAAGGAAGGAACAAAACCCCGGTAGATTCAAGTTGAACGCGAAAGGATTTGGAGGTGAACTTGTACCTGAGGAAGCTCGATCTTCAAGGGTATGATTTTATTCTTTATCTTTTCGTTTAATTAATAATTATGCATAAAGGGTGATCCGGGTATATGGTTTGTAAATTTTTTAAACTCTGATTTTACACACTTCCGCTTAATTTGTGCAATTTGATTGCGCACATGAATATTACAAACCTAACACAAATCTCCTAGACAAATGAAATGTCTGACGATTATGTAGGCCAAGAAGTTGTTAAGTAAAGGCTGTGTGGGTTATTTGGCTTACATAGTCGATACTCGGAAAGAAGGGCCTAAAGCGGA
This sequence comes from Panax quinquefolius, assembly GCA_020205615.1. Classification (NCBI taxonomy): domain Eukaryota; kingdom Viridiplantae; phylum Streptophyta; class Magnoliopsida; order Apiales; family Araliaceae; genus Panax; species Panax quinquefolius. The sequence continues at coordinate 19,851,707 of CM035167.1, forward strand.
GGAGATGCCATGGTAAGAGAATTAAATAGATGTATTTCCTAAGATTTGCGGGACTTACACTGACGAGAGAGATTGAGTTCAGAATCGACTTAAGCGCCGAAAGCTGCCGATATCGAAGGCCCCGTACAGAATGGCTCCGGTAGAAATGAAGGAACTGATGGTACAACTGCAAGAACTGCTGGACAAGAAGTATATTCAACCAAGCGTATCACCGTGGGGAGCGCCTGTATTATTCGTGAAGAAGAAGGACGGATCAATGCGTATTTGCATTGATTATAGGGAGTTAAACAAGGTCACTATTAAGAATAAGTATCCGTTGCCTAGAATAGATGACTTGTTTGATCAGTTGAAGGGTGCTAAATACTTCTCAAAAATAAATTTGAGAAGTGGTATCACCAATTGAAGGTAAGAAAGGTGGATATACCTAGAACGACATTCAGAACTCGGTACGGACATTACGAGTTTCTGGTGATGTCTTTTGGTTTAATAAATGCCCCTGCCGTGTTCATGGATTTGATGAACAGGATATTTAAACCATTTTTAGACAAGTTCATAGTGGTGTTTATCGACGACATTCTGGTGTAATCCAAAACTCAAGAAGAACACGTGGAATATTTACGTTTAACATTAGAGACACTAAGAAAGGAAAAGTTGTATGCGAAATTCTCTAAGTGCGAATTTTTGCTCGATCGTGTACAATTTTTGGGTCATGTGTTTGACAAAGATGGGATTTCAGTGGATCCATCAAAAGTAGAAGCTGTAATCAATTGGGAACAACCAAGGATACCTTCGAAGGTGAGGAGAAATGTGAAGAGAGTTTCCAAGGTTTAAAGAAGAAGCTAAGTGTGGCACCTGTGTTAACACTACCAGATAGTACATGAAATTTTGTGGTGTATAGTGATGCCTCACACAAAGGATTGGGTTGTGTTCTTATGCAAAACGGCAAAGTTATTGCCTATGCATCAAGACAACTGAAGGATTATGAGAAAGGTTATCCGACTCATGATTTGGAAATGGTTGCAGTAGTATTTGCTCTCAAGATATGGAGACACTATTTGTATGGAGAGAAATGTGAGATCTACACAGACCACAAAAGTCTGAAGTATATTTTCACTCAGAAGGACCTGAACATGCGTCAGAAAAGATGGATGGAATTGAGAAAGGATTACGATTGTGAGATCTTTTATCATCCTAGCAAAGCAAATGTGGTTGCAGATGCGTTGAGCAGGAAAGGTCGGGAGAAGTTGATGCTGATAACAACTCAGGAAGAGCTCATTTCTGCAATGAAAAAGTTAGAGCTGGAAATCAAATTTCCACAGGAATCCGACGAACGACTATTTCAGTTAGAAGCAGGTCCAACTTTACTGGACAAGGTGAAAAATGCTCAGTTACAAGATGAAGAATTTGGGAAGATAAAAGAGAATATGGTTAATAGTAACGATATGAAATACAAGGTCGATAATCTGGAAGGATTACTACTAGATGCGAGGAAGAATCTGGGTTCAATGAACACCGTAATCGAAAAGACGAAATCTTGACCGAAGCTCATAGATCAAGATATTTGATTCATCCAGGAAGCATGAAGATGTATCAAGATTTACGCCGACATTTTTGGTGGCTGGATATGAAAAGGGATGTTGCAGAATGCGTGGCTAAATGTTTGACAGGTCAAAGAGTAAAGGCCGAACATCAAAGACCCAGCGGATTACTTCAACCGTTGGAAATACCGAAATGGAAGTGGGAAAATATCACTATGGATTTTGTGGTGGGTCTTCCAACTACTTAGAGAGGATGCGATGCAATTTGGGTGATAGTGGACAGATTGACGAAATTAGCTCACTTTTTACCAATAAAGATTATGTTCAATCTTGATCAGTTAGCAAGATTGTACATCAAAGAGATCATTTCGGGACATGGAGTGCCAGTGTCAATTGTGTCCGATAGAGACCTGCGATTCACTTCAAATTTCTGGAAGAGGCTACAAGAATGCATGGGAACTCAATTGCGAATGAGTACAGCTTATCATCCACAAACAGATGGCCAAAGCGAACGAACGATCCAGACATTGGAAGATATGCTGAGAACATGCGTCATGGATTTCAAAGGAAGCTGGGAAGAACAATTATCGTTGGTGGAATTTGCCTACAATAATAGTTATCACGCGAGCATCAGCATGTCGCCTTACGAAGCGTTATACGGCAGAAAGTGCAGAACTGCACTGTGCTGGGATGAAGTTGGTGAACGTCAACTTCTAGGACCAGAACTAGTGCAACAAACTGCTGAGGTTATCAAACTCATCAGGACAAGATTGGTAGCAGCTCAAGACCGACAGAAGAAGTATGTTGATCAACACAGGCAAGATCGTGCATTTGACGTAGGAAGCTACGTATTCCTAAAAGTTTCTCCTTGGAAGGGGAAAATTCATTTTGGTAAGAAGGGAAAACTTAGCCCAAGGTTTATTGGACCTTTTGAAGTGCTGCAAAAAGTTTAAGACGTAGTTTACGAGGTAGCTCTACCTCCAAAGTTGGAAAACATTCACAATGTTTTTCATATTTCGGTGGTACGACCATATAAACCCGATTACAATCACGTTATCGAGTATGAACCGTTGCAGTTCGAGAAAGATTTGTCTTATGAAGAGATTCCTATCCAGATAGTCGACAGGAAAGAACAAGTGCTCAGGAATAAAGTGATACCTTCTGTGAAGGTGATATGGAGAAACCACAATGCTGAAGAAGCAACGTGGGAACTCGAAGAGAAAATGATGAAAGAGTACCCTGAGTTATTTGTTTAACCTGTGTCTTCGATTCTGGGGATAGAATCTTTGTAAGTAGGGAAGAATATAACGAATGTGTTGTTTGAGTTGTGATTCTGGGGACAGAATCCTTATAAAAGGGGAATGATGTAACATTCCAGATTTTTAAATGTAAGTTATAAATATTTATTGATTTATATAAATATTTATTGGATGTGTTTATTATTGAATAAGTAATTGTTCAATTTGATTGAGATGTTTTAGTTAATTATTTATTTGTTAAACAATTAATGTGTTATGTGGATTGAGTTATATTATTAAGTGATTTATTTAATAAATTGTTATTACATAAAGTGTGACAAATAACTATGTGATAAAGAGTTATTAAAATAAATTAAAGTAATTTTAATTTAGTTTTGCCAAACAAAGTTTAAGTATATTAATCCTTTATTTTAAATGATTTGCCAAACAAAGCCCATGGCTTTTTGGATTTCTTTTTGGATTTTAAATTATTAATAAAATAAAACAAGTACATAAATAAAATATATTTATATTTAAAAGTTATACGTTATATGTTTGATAACTGACATAATAAGTAGGCTTATTATTGCCATATCAGTTTTATTCTATATATATCAGTTTTGGTTTACGCTCATTGTTATTACATAGTCTATTACTGAGAGAAGTAAGAAAAGAGAAAGGAAAAGTTCAGAGAGTTTGAGAGAAAAACCTGATTTTCAAAGCAAGTTTGTTAACAAAGATTCGTAAGCAAACAAAAAGGTGGGTTTCTCTAACCTTAATATATGTACATATATATATTTATGGTTTTATGATGCCTTTTGTCTCTGTTCTTCAACTTTACTGTGTAAAAGATTTTTACAAAACTCTCTGTAAAACTATGTTGGTATAAATTGGGTAGAGAAGCATGTGTACGTATAGTTGTAATTGTTATCACTAGCATGTCTATATATATATGACTGTATGCTAATTACAGGCTAAAGGAAGAAATTGGATTTACAGTGGGTATATAGATGTACGTATATAATTTGTAGAGATATCAAAAATAATATATATTAATTGTGAAAATTGTGAAATTGAACTATACATGTTAATTGATGTATATGTTGGTATGATTATATTTCAAAAGAATCAAATTTGGTTGATAACAGTGGAATTTCAGTTCACTGTATTTTATTTGTCAACAATGGAGTTTTGAGTTTTAATCAAATATTATTTTAGTGATTTAAGTCTTTTAAATTTGTTGTTCAATTGTTGGTAATTGGTATAGATATGATTATTAATGTGTATGTGTAATTTATATAAGTTATACATGTGAGTTAGGGCGAATTGTTGTTACAAATTTAAGACAGTAGCTTTGGCTCTGTTCTTCTGTTTTGGTTATGGGAGTTTCGGCGCCCCAGCGTTAAAATTCACGCTCCAGCGTCAAGTTTCGCACCTTAGCGGTAAAAGTCGTGCCCCAGACAGACTTTGCTTATAGTGCCCTCGACTCAGAGACTTCTCATGCACATGTAATTGAACTTCACGCAACGCAATGCCGAGTCCTCAGATATTTCTCGTGCAGGCGCCACCTTAAGCCGCAGTGCGACCCACAAGATAAATCGTAGCAAGCAATGGCCGCCACTTAGCGAATCAGCTAAAATGACTCTGTCTTGCATGTAAGTCTGAAATTTTGATAATAATACTATAAGACCAAATAAATTCTGTTATTATTGTATTGTAATGTGTTAAACGAACATGGTGTTAATACCTAACGAATTTATTATCGTTTAGGAATATGATTTGATTACATGGTTAGACATTGAAACCATACGTGATGTAGTGTTGATTATGACTAATCATGTCATTTTAACACATGTATATAGGATATTGTGATTTGGATTATAACAGTTTAATCTATGCACAAGACAAGTTCTCTAACTCCATACTCTCGTTGAGTTAGTTGTGTTTATACAAGTTTTCTAATCCTAAAGCTTCGTTATGCAAATTTCATATGCTATACTTTATTGAGTAAAGTGTTTCCATTAAGCAACTTAATTGTATCCAGTTATTCATGATGATACAAGCTTCCCATCTCCATACTTTCGTTGAGATAGTTATTATGATTATGCAAGTTTTTCCTAACTCTAAACTTGTTATATTAGTATGCAAGTATTGTTATTCAGTTGAATCAGTTTATTGTTCAAGTTATTAATTATTGTGCATGCTTGATAATAAATTTTAAGATATAACCTTAGCTTAATATTGTTCAAAGCAAGGTATGATAGATTATTCAATTGTTATGCTATTAGAATTATTCCTAAAGCATGAACTCAGAACGAAATGTTTATTCAGTCAGGATTATTCAATAACATAGTGTTATTATCTTTTATTCAAGTAATCCTTAGTTGATGTCCGTTGAATTCCAAATTGCCTTGAAGTGTATCCAAACCAAACTATCTTTGGGGCGGACTTGTATTCAAAATACTGAGATGAACAACCCTATTTATACGGGTTACGCTTAGTTTTGTACTTTGCGCTGAAATGTTTGTATACAATACATATACGAAGGGTTGATTCACCTAAGTACCTTAAAGTCATTATGGTCGTATGACGGTAAAATTTTAAGTTGAAAGATTGCTTATAACTGTGGACAATGTTCGTGGTCATTAGACCCTCAGTGAATGTTTAAAATATTAATAGAACTCATTGTTCAGTTCTATTGAGCCCCTGAATGGGCAAAAAATGTTAAGATGTTAATAGGACTTATTATTTAGTTCTATTGAGCCCCTGAATGGGCAAGGAATGTTTAAGATGTTAATAGAATCTATTGTTCAGCTCTATTGAGCCCCTGAATGGGCATAGAATGTAAAAGTTATTCATTGTTATTTCAAGTGAGCCTTGTTTGCTCACTCTTGCATGTAAAATCCTTACAGCTAAAGATGGAAAGGGTGACGTACCTAGCACCAGTAAAGGAAAGGGAAAGATTAACAAGTACTGAAGACTTGTAATAGTTTTGATAGTTTTATTATTAGACTTTGGTTTAAAGAATGTAATGAAGTTTATTTAAATTTTCTGCATGAATGATTGTTTGTAAAGGTTAGATAACCTGGGAGATATTATTTTATGTAATTCCTGTATTGGCAGGTTTATTATTCAATTTTATTTATGATTGGGTAGTTATAAATGAATGTTTTGATTACGTGAACACCAAATCTTGAGGTAATGAAGTACCGAGAGATTTGGGGTGTCTAAGTTGGTATCAAAGCTTTAGGTTATGAACCTTAGGTGGGGGGAAAAGCCTTAGGAAGTAACCTTTGAAAAGATAGTGGAGATAACTATTATCGAGTTTTAAGGAAAAAATATTAAAACACTTATATGCTTATATGTTTATAACTTATGTGTTCACGAGTGTCGAGTAGAATGATTAATAACTAAAACTTTAAAATTTTGTTGTCAGGATGACTAATGTCGGAGAATCCAGTCAGGCTAGGGAGGAGGGACCTCAAATACCTATAGAGGAGGAGCCTCGCGACATTCAGGTTGTTTGGGAACAACTACTGCCACGGGAGTCAGCCCCGTCTGTCACAGTGGTTGAAGATGAGGATGATGATGTTGAGACGGATGAGGAGGATCCCGTGGAGTTGCCACAGGAGGATGAGGATAACGAGGGGCGAGGAGGAAGAGACTCCACTAACCTCGATGGTCGCTCAGTATGTATGATGAAGTCTACGACCGTAACGTGGAACTTCGGACACCAGTTGAGGAGTTATAGGAGATAGTAGTCGAACAATGTATGGAATGACACGAGAAGACGGCGACATCCGGATCGAGATGAACGCTCTAACTAATGTTTGAAGAGAAGTCGATGCGCATCGAATGAGAGAAGGAACAACTGATCGAGATGGTCGTGGAACTGAAGAACAAGCTGAAGGAGGAAGCTACCAAGAGGGCGAGAGCTGAAAGACGCATACGAGGAAGCTTATCAACGAATTTGAAGAGCAGTAAGGGATGCACAAGCAAAGAGGATGAAGATGGAAGAGATGGATAAAGTATTCAATACCGTGATCAATCGAGCTCAAGATCGGGTCATGGGTACTTACTTGATCTGCTGATAAAGCTATTTATAGAATATCTTTATAAAAGTATTCTATTTTATATAAAAAGATTTTATTATGCAAACACTATGCAAATACTATGCATAATAATATATAATATATTCTATTTATAGAATAACTTTATAAAAGTATTTTGTTTTATATAAAAAGATTTTACTATTAAAACATTAATCCAACGATCCATATTGATTTACTATTATAATTTCAACCAACAGTCTGAAAAATTAGCACATCTCATCATGGAATAATATTGTACCCAAAAATGATTTAGACCGAAAAGAAATATATTTTTCGGGTGAATAGGACCCCGACACAAAAAGTGTCTCAAATACCCGAATGAACAATACTAGAGTGAATAGTAATCGGGTGAATAGTAATTTGTGAATAGTAATTCATGAATAGTACTCAGACACAAAAAATACCCCAAATACCCGAGTGAATAATATTCGGATGAATAGTAATTTAGGTGAATAGTAACTCGTGAATAGTAACTCATGAATAGTACTCCAACACAAAAATTTCCCCAAATACTCAAGTGAACAATACTAGTGTGAATATTAATCAGGTATTTTATGACAACTTGTCTACTTAAAAAAATTCACATATCACCCTTAACTTTAAACTTTTATCAATTTAACTCTTTACCAAAATAGAAAAATTGAATACTTTTATTTAATAAAATTTGGGGTCTCACATATACAGACATGATCAGCCACCACAAAGAATCTCCACGGGGGATCAAAAATCTAAATAAAGCTGTAAAAGCAATCAACTGCCACGAAATAAGCTCTGGGCGGGACGAAAACGTAAATATATATATATAAGCGGTAAACGCACCAGATGTAAAATCCAGACTCATTGAACAAAGTCTGTCAATAGTTGATATATATAAGTATATATGTATTTATTAAAGTAGTAAACGCTCCGGATGTAAAATCCAGGCTCATCGAACAGAGTTCGACACATAGTTCATATATATAAGTATATTTATTAAAGCAGTAAATGCACCGAATATAAAATCCTGGCCCATCGAATAGAGTTCATATATATATATACAAACTGAAATGAAACCACGGACCGAAGTCATAAGTAAATGAACTCAAGTAGAGTTTCTAAGTGATGAATTGAGGAAATTCATTACGAGAAGAATTAAAAGAGTAAATTAACCTTAAATAAATTAAATGTGTTATGTGCGTATAATATTTTGTGTTATGTGTTAATCAGGATATTATATCTTATTGTAGATGTCAGGAGATAATGCAATGTATAGGGATATATATGTTGTTAGAGAAGAGTCAATGAACCATGTAGTGACAGTACCGACGCTAGTAACTGAGGTACCTATGTTAAATGTTTAGGATATTAAACTGAAAGAGGAGGATACGTCTGAAGAGGATTCTAAGAATCTTGGATTTCACTCATTTTTGATGTAGTTTATGAGGAGGAGGATGAAGTAGAGGTAGCATCGTTTAATACGATACCTACCGAGGAGCCAACACCTCTAAAAGCAATGAGAGCATTATTTATAGCGGTTTTTGATAGGAATGTCCAGTTACATAAGGAAGTGTATAATCTTCTAGAGGAAGTTACTGATATCTAAGAGGTGAAGGAAGATATGGAGACCTTTTTAGAGGTCGAGCATAATGAGAAGGTGCTTGTTAAGGACAAAGTCTGAGAGCTTAAGTATGAGGCTCAAGAGCTTAGGGATGGGTTGATGGACAAGAAGTAGAAGATAAGCAGAATTTCTTATATTCATAGGAGTGCACATGAGGACTACTAGCATCAGGTTGCTAGGTATCCAATTGAGGCAGGGAAGACTAGGCACACTATCAATAGGGATATTGTGGCCAGTCTTGCTAAAGAGAAGTATGCTAATGCACTTTGTGAAGCCCCCATATTCGGGTACTTGAAACCCGTACTTGGTGCTCCACGATAACATTCATTCAACTACTTAATTTATTAATTAAACAAAGGTATTATATCAAATTTGTCTACCTTCCCAGAGTTGAGAACCTTTAAGTATTACATTTCATAATAATAAGTAACTGATCAAAAGTAAAGTTATTATAAGTAACATTAAACAGTCTAATTCTTTAACTTGCCATTCCCTTTATCTTTGCTGGAACCTTCAGGTTGATCTACCTTAACTAAAAACATTTAAATTTAAAGCAAGAATGAGAATTTAATTGCCCAATAAGTAATAGTAAACAATAAAGATGAGCTGAAAGAGTGAAATGTTTTCTTTGAGTTGCACTTCTATAATGAAATAATAGTTGTGAAGTAAACTGAACAATACTGAACAACATAACCAAAAAATTTACATTTTTTAAACTACGTATTGTCTATGAATGGAGATGAGTCGACAGACTATGAACTTTGTTTTTAATTTTCAAAGAGGTTATACAGAAATTCATCCGCAAAACGTCATAACTTACGGGCACGGAGGGTGATCAGCCCGGTATGCCCTGTATTAATCAACATTATATTTTAAAACGATATTTTCGTTCATTATATCCACATTGGGCGCACAAAAGATTCCCATGATTGGGATGTTCATATTTAATCTAGAATCCAAACTGAAACCATTCAGTCGGATGACAATAATGTTTTATTATGTTCTATGATACTTTTCAATCTAGATCTAGTTGAGTCAAATAGCTTAGACGAGTTCTGAATAACGTATACATATCGAAATTTGATAAGTATGTATCAACATGTGATTAAATACAACCATTATCCATGTGAGGACACTTGTATAACTAAACCTATCAATCTATACACATAATATATCTTGATCAATAACAATAGAGTTAAGAAGTTTGTACAACATGAATATATTTCAATAACGTACTTACACAGGACCATTGTATAAGTGATTGCAAAGAGTAAGGATACTTACCTGATCTGCTGCTTACACAACTTAGTTTTATCTTTTATACAAAGGCCTAGCATTAATAAAATTATTCGTTTGATTAGAATAATATATCATAACACATATCACTGCTATTTGCAGTTATCACATAACTTAAGCACATTATCACATAGTTATATCAGTTATTCGAACATAAATAGCAACTTATAATGTCAAACTATATAGGCTTGTATCAATTTTGGACTCAATTCGGTGTATCGACGACTTTATTAGATAATTATCAAGTTTATTTTTAATAAAACTCTATTCTATAGCCTTAATATTATTTTAGATATTTCAAATATCAATCATATCATTTTTCAAAGACTTATAATAGTTTTTCACGTATACTTGCTACTGCTTTATCTTTTGGGATCTCAAGCAAATTGCCATGAGTTATCCTCTGATCGATGTTGGTTGTTGATTTAATTTTTAAATTTGAAATTTGAATGTGGGGTCTTATCAAAACTATTCTGGTTGGCACTAGACGTGGATATTATTTGTTTTTATCAATTTTTATCTATGTATCAGGGTTCTAAGCTTTTGAACTAGTTCTAGAGAGGGTTTGAGTGTAGTTTTGAAGATTTTCAACATCTTCTCTAAAATTTAGTCATTGAATAATTAATCATTTCATTTTCCTGGAAATTATTGGTGATTTGGACAGCATTTTGGAACGAATTCTGCAATTGGGTTTGATCAATTCTATCTTCTCTCTCAATTATGATATTTACTTTCAATGTGTTGCCATAATCCCATAATGGTTTTCGGTTCAGAAATGAGCTAAACTCCATTATGGGATTCTAACGGATTTTGATATGTAGTCTATAATTATTGGCCTAATTGTTTGATTGTATGTTTATTTTTGGATTATCTATTATGATTTAGTGTATTGTATGAATGTTTGATCACCATTCATTTTGTATACTTATATGGAATTGAAAAATGATATATGAGTATGGTTATAATCATGATAGGAAGCGTTTATGAGGCTGAAATGTTTAGCTTTATATTTCGTGAACCAGATAGAAATATATTGTTTCATTGTGTGTAGTATTATAAGAGTATGTGCTTCAATTCATTATTGCTGCAATTTCACATAGAAATATAGTGATTTTGGTAATATTGTTGATTACATGATTTCTATCACATGTGGAGGTTATGTAAACATGTCATAATTTATTGAAAAATGGTTATGTCTACTTTTGTGCTCTTGGCTAATTTTCCATGATAAATGTATAATCTTGCATGATGGTCATATTTAGATGAAGTATGAAATGAAGTTAGAATCCCATTCTTCCAAAATTTGATTCATTATTCTAGTATTATTCTTTTATTCATTATTTGAGTTTTGATTAATTTAAAACTGTGAGTATTCGTTTAAGCATATAAAGATACTGATACAATTGATGTATAACAATTTAATTTTAAAACCTTTCTCCGTGGATCGATACTTTTCTTACTTTGTACTACTTGTTGACCCATGTATGTTTGCATGAGTTAGAGTCCTTTTATTAAGACTGAAAAGGAGGCAACAACTACCAGGGTAGGATCCGTTGTCAAACTACCAACAGGGTAGGCACCGCTGTAAACTACCAGCGTATACATCGGGAAGGTCCGATGATTTTAGAACGTCATCCCCAGCAGAGATGTAGAAAACATCTCAACGTATCTTCATCAAACAAGCATCAGAAACATCGATAAAAAGATAAACTGTTGGAGTCAACACTAACACAGGCATCAGTAGGAACTGCTAAAGGTAAAGCGATTTGCGAATTACGATATGCGAAATGCGATGTGCGAGTTGCAAAGTACGATTGGCCAAAAGCGAAGTGAGAAGTACGAAACGAGATGTGCGATTTGCGAACTGCGATTTGCAAAAACATTTTATCATTCATGATAACATTTATTGCATTGCGATTTGCATCATTAGAAAATACCTTGTCATATTTCAAGTGTCTAGTAATCTTTATCATGTCCATTACATTGCATTGCATAAACATGATAAAGAGGGGCAACTGCAGACACTCAAATTTTTTTTTTCATGTTACTAACTATGCAAGAGGACAAAATCATTTTTTTCACACTTCAGAGATAACCCTGGAGGAATACAACATCAATTTCAACCCCGGAGATAGCCCCGAGAGATCGAGTTTCGAACCCCGGAGATAACCCTGGGAAATCAGTTTCCAACCCCGAAGTAAACAACGAGATATCAAGTTTAATGCTCAAAGTCAACCCCGGGAGTTAAATAAAACCTCAAAGATAACCCTGAGGACATCCAGAGTCAACATCATGACAATCTTAGAGATAACCTTGGGAAAAGACCGCTACAACAGCGCCAAAGTAAGAAACAACCCCAGGAGGGGTAAAATAGTCATTTTGCCAACTCAAACACAAATCAAATCAACTCATTTCAACTCAAATTCTTCAAAGGAAGTCCCACAAGAACCATATCTTAACTTTTGAGTGCAAACTACGTTAAACAGCTCAACGGACTACCTGACGGAGACCCGAAAATGCTATTTTGGTCGTGGACCCATGTTCTCGGAATCAAAAAAGGGCAAATCCAATGTCATTGCGTAGCTCTCGGAAAGAGATTTTTGGAATGGTATGGCACGCTTCCATTGAACTCTTGGATTGAAAGTTATGAAGGTTCGAGTGAACATCGCGTTGTTCGAGTGCACGTACTTCGAGACGACAGGACCCACTATGCCCGTGGCAGCTCGGGCAGCTGCGGGTAGACCCGCTTGTGCCGCGAGTAGACCCGCAGAACTTTTGGTCTACAAATACACCCCCATCAGCATTAATTTGTAAGAAAAAAGGAAGAAAAGAGAGAAAACTTTGCCCATTTCAGCTTGTAACCTCTTCTAGAGTGCTCCAAACTATGTGATTCTTTTTTCTAAACACTTGTAAGATCGTGTTCTGTAAGATACTAAAATTTAAACGGTTGAAACCGAGTTTTCAAGCGTCAAAAGCTATCTGAAGTCTTCTTAACAGCCCATTCTAAGATATTTCAGATTTTTTAGCTTTTTATCACTTCTGTATATATATATATATATATATATATATTTATATTTCAGTCATGATATATATTTATATTTCTGTCTGGGCTGGAGTTCACTTCGTGGCCTTTTACTGCTTTTATACACACACACATACACACACACACACATATATATATATATATATATATATATATATATATATTTTATATTTCTGTCAGGGTTGGAGTTCACACTATGACCTTTTACTGATTTTATACATACACACACACACACACACATATATATATATATATATATATATATATATATATATATAACTGTTTATCAGCATACGGGTTAGATTTGCCTAAATCTGGCTATTTCTCACTTTAACCGGTTCATGGTGACTAAACTTGAACAATTGAAGCGAGAATGCTTAGATTTATTCAAATCTAATTCATTTTCTAGATTTTGTCGTGGGCTAGATTTTTCTCAATCTGGCTATTTCTCACTTTAACCGGTTCATGGTGACTAAATTGGAATCGATGAAGCTGAAATAGTTTAGATATATTCAAATCTAGTTCTTGTTTTAGCTTTGTACATATTGTTTTCCCGTGACGGACATTTTCAGCTGCAGCCAGCTTGTAAATTATTCAAAATGTCAGAATTTCCTCAGATGGCTCTCATGTCGAAAATGAGTTCGGCATTGCTATGTATCTTATTTTCTCAAAGATGCTTGGCATCTCGAAAATAAAAGAAACCAAGTCGAACACATAATAAAATGGAAGTATCAAAGGCCTCAATTACTATTGAGCATAAGCGTTTGAAAACCTATTTTACAAAACATTGTCGACGTCGGGATTTTTTATTGTCCCTTTCCGTTACTTGTTCTTTGGTGTTCTCATTTTAGGTGAGATTTGTTTGAAAAAAAACAAGTGAAAAAGGTCCGACATGTATAATTCTGACGATGGACTGTTAAGAGTCGCTAGTTGGTTTTTTTAAATTGTTGTACCAACACAACCGAGAAAAGGTTTGCACATTAACCCAGTGATGTGACACTGTTAAACGGGTCGATGAAACCTAGATTCATTAGGGTCCGGGGACTTGGTTATGCAGAGGGAAGGTGTTAGGCACCCCCCCGACATCCGTGTTACCACGGTGACCGCCTCTTTTCAAGAAACTATTATCTAAATGTGTGTGTGTATGGGTCAATGTGCTGTTATTCGGAAGTAGTGTGAGGCCTCGTTTGCACCTATATACACAGGGTTTGAATTTATGTAAAAATTCATTTTTTTAGCAAGATATAGCAATGATGTTTTATAAAAAGGTTTTTCAAACCCTAATGCTCAATAGTAATTGAGATCTTTTACACTTCCATTTTATTAAGTGTTCGGCTTGATTGATTTTATTTTAAAGATGCGAGGCATGCATACGAAAATAATGTACAAAATAATGTCGACTTCCTCGTGGGTATGGAAACCATCTGAGGAAATTCAGACACCGCAGAATAATTTACAAGCTGCTTACAGCTGAAAATGTCGATCACGGGAACCGAATCTAGATCCAATAGGCTGAATCTGTTATCACATTATTCCTAAAGCATATGATATCATAATTTGTATGAAAGCGATGAAGTCGGTATATATATAAAGTCAGAATATATATATATATATATATATATATATATACAGACATGATCACCAACCACGAAGCACCTCTATGGGGGATTATAAAATGTAAATAAAGCTATAAAAGCTATTGTAACTCCCGAGAATTTTGAACTTTTAATGAATTAAATTTTTATTTGATTATGTGAATTAAATTTTTATTTGATTATGTGAATTTAATTAATTGGTTATGTGAGTAAGATGTTCGAAGGTCGTTCAATGACCTAAACCATAGGGATGTGGTTAGTATTCTGGCTTTGTGCTAGGATTAATTGTTGTGAATTATCAAGATGAAAACGAAGGTTTTCTGAGATTGTTTGCGTAAAAACACTATTCATCCGATGTCGTTCGGAGCTAGGGTTTGAAATTCTGAGAAACGCGTAATGTTAGAATATGACGATATTATGGAATATCAAATAATATTTCCGTTATGGCAAACGAAGTTTTCGCCTGCGGACTTAAAACCTAAGGGTTTGTGAAAGAGGTTTCCGAAAGGGAAATGGAATGCGTATAGTCGTTTAGATTATTATACGTATGGAATATGAGTATTATACTAGTATGTATATGAGTATGATATGAAGAATAGTACGACGTATAATACGATTATTATATGAATATTATACGAAGAGAATACATGAATAATACGCGTAGAATACGAGTTATATTATTAGAGTATAAGCTAAGGATTTTATCCAATCCAATTGGACTTAGATTAATAACAAGCCCAATGAATTAAGTATACAAACCCAAGTTAAGGCCCAATATTAGAATAGTTAAAGCCCAATGTTTATTAATGTCAAGCCCAATCCAAAGAATTAAACCGTGGATCGAACCGACGGGTCAAGGGATGGGTAAAACCCATGGGGCAACCCATGGGGATGACCCATGGGCAAGGTGCGCCGGCCACTTGGTGTGCAAGTCAAGTGAATCACTTGGTCACCAAGTATTTTACTTGGTGACAAAGTGGTTATTAAGTAAGGAGGTGGAAAATTGGACATTTTTGCCCTCATTTGGTTTTCTATATATACAAGGCTTAGGTTGGATTTTTGTTGTTTTATAAAGCTTGTCCAACATATTTGAGAGAGAAAGAGAGCTAGACTTAATCTATTCTTCTACCTTGAAGCTTTTTCATTAGAAGTTCAACAAGAACACTAAGAGTACTTAAGGTAATACTCTTCAATTCTAATTCCGCCGCTTTTAGTTTTCTTTTATCATGGAGAATCATAAATGGGTGGGGTATGGCTTGTAGGGTGGAATTAGAGTGACTTACCATAGATTAAATCTCTATAAGTCATGACCAAATAAAAATCGTAAATGTTTACGTAAGTGGAAAACGTAGAAAGTCTTGAACGTGAATTTAGTTATAATTGAACGTTTTAGAAACCATTGTAGCTAAGGTATGTGCACCTTGATTGGTTAGGATGTAGATATGAAGTCCATGGAGTATTCCATGTGAATTGGCTTAGAGAGCATTAGTAACGAAGTTATGACAAATTGTACGGAAATAGACGTTAAACGTCAAAAACGTATAAAGTCCAGATTAAAGGTCAAAAGTTGCCATGTGAATTGAAAATGTTGGTTTCCAATGTCAACACGCGAGATAAGGTAATTAAGAGTCGTTGGCGAAAGAATCATCGCATTTTGACTTATAACGAAGAAAACGTGTATTGAACGGACGAAAACGTTAAACGAACGCTCAAAAATAAACTCAAAGGTGAATTCCGAGTTAACGAATTCGGAAATATGAAATTCTTATATGAACACATAAAGGATGTAATTCCTGACTTATAAGAATTCGAATGGGTCAATTCGGATGTAAAATGAACAAATTAGGAAGCCGGGAGTTTCGTTAAGAAACCAAACTGTTTTGCTTAACTATCGCATGCAGTTCGTATAGCCCAGACCCAAACCATGTGTTATCTGTCATACAAGCAAAGACCCAGCTTATGGTCGGGAGAAAATAAAAAGGTCTGGAGACTCGCGCCACAACGTGAGAGTTTGTACATGGACTCGCGCCATGCAAGTCCCGGCAAAACCTTTCAGAGAGTGAAATATGCAATACCACTAAATTGCATAGGATGTCATGCCAAATGCCAGTAGTAGAAAAAGGTAGATGGACACTTAACCGTCCTATAATAGACTAGTATATTTATATGTAATACACTTATGAAGAACAACGAATGTATTTGGTTATGAACCTGGGAAAGGATTTATTACAGATGTAATACAAAGATAGTAATTACACTCGTTTTGTTGTTATTTCAATGGAATGATTGTATGGAATGTAGTATCGTGGAGCACCATCTGTCGGGTTGGAAGATACCCGGATTTGGGGGCGTCACAGCTATCAACCGCCACGGAGGAAACTCCAGGCGGGACAAAATGTAAATAAAGCTGTAAAGCTATCAACCACCACGGATGAAACTTCAGGCGAGACAAAATGTAAGTAAAGCTGTACAAAGCAATCAACTGCCACGAAGTGAACTCCAGGCCGGACAAAATGTAAAGAAAGCTATAAAAGTAATCAACCACCACGAAGTAAACTCCAGGTGAGACGAAATATATATATAGATATATATAAAAGCGGTAAACGCACCAGATGTAAAATCCAGGCTCATCGAATAGAGTTCGACAACAGTTCATATATATATATATAAGCAAGTAAACGCACCGGATGTAAAATTCAAGCTCATCGAATAGAAGTACGATACATCATAATATATATATATATATATATATATATATATATATATATATATATATATATTGAAGCGATAAGAACGCACTGCATCAAATTCTAGGCTCATCGAACAAAGTTCGACACACGATTCATATATAAATATATATATTTATAAAAGCAAATAAACGCTTAGGCATCAAGTCTAGGCTCATCAAACAAAGTTCGACACACAGTTTAAATATATATATATATATATATATATATATATATATATATATATATATATATATATAACACTGCATCAAGTTTAGGCTCAATAAAGGCATAACTCGATAATGTTAGTCCATATATATAAATATATATATATATATATATATACAAACTAAAATAAAACCACGGACCAAAGTCCGGGCAAACACACGCAACACGACTCTCAACGTGAAGAAGGGTGTGTGCAAAGATGAAGAGAAAGGCTTTAAGGTGTGTGAGAAGGCTTATAGTTGACTGCCAAAGAAGACTTCTATATCTTTAAAGTGGGTAAACACTGACTTTTGTAGGTACAAAAGTAGCTATATATGAGCTCACAGGTGTTTAAAATGAGAAAGCACTCAGTATAGGGTGAGTACAGAGAAAATTGGCCAGGGCTTCCTCGTCGTTTTCTCTTGCAAAATGGCCACCCCAAGCCCTCTATTTATAGAGGGTGGAGCCGCAGGTGTACCTGCGGCTGAGCCACAGGTGTACCAGAGGCTACCCTAGTTGCCCCGGGTTTTTTGGGTCGGGTCATCTCGTAGTACGTTCACTCGGGCACTGTAATGTCTGCTCGAACTTTCAGAAGTGCAATCCGGGCATCCAATTGAGGTATACAGGACCTACTTCGGACCGCCTTTGTCGAGAGTTGTACCATGGTATGAGATTAGAATTTGTACGAAGTCATTGAAGATGGGACGATGCCCTCCGGTCTTCAGGCTTCAAATTCCATCCGTTACCCCGCACAATAGTCACTCGGGATTGATTTTCCTTGGCTCTTATGGGACGTCGTTGTTAGGTTTGTAATATTCATGAACGCAATCAAATTGCAAAAATAAGCGAAAACGTGTAAAAATCAGAGTTTAAAATTTTACCAACCATATACCCGGATCAGCCTTTATGCACAATTATTAATTAAACGAAAAGATAAAGAACAAGAATCATACCCTTGAAGATTCGAGCTTCCTTAGGTACAAGTTCACCTCCAAATCTTTTCGTGTTCAACTTGACTCCGCCGGGTTTGGTTTCTTCCTTTGATCAACGTTAGCCACCCAAGTGTTTGGCCTCTAGAAGTGATCCACTAAGGAAGAAGAAAGATTCAAGGAGAAAGGTGATTGACTAAACTCTAGTTTTCTATCTGTATAGAAAAGGGTATACTCTCCAACTTTTGGAATTGTGTATATTGATATCTGATATAAGACTCGCCTTATAAAGATATCAAGTAACCCTTATTTAATTAAAAATAAGGTATTATTTATTTAATTAAACTCTTTTAATTAAATGGGCTCCCTAATCTTATTAGGGATAATTAATTAAACCCCTTTAACTAATTTTTCCTCCTAATCCTATTAGTAATAAATGAGAGTACTTATATTAAATTAATTCCTAAACTCTTTTAGAAATTAAAATAATAATAAATTGTAATAATATTAATAAGACTCCTCTTATTAATTTATATTTAATATTTTTAAAATATTAAATAATAAATATTAAGCTATTTAATTTACTCTATCACCATAGATTAAATTAAATATACTTAACATATTATTACGATTATGCCATTAACTTCTTAAATAATTATTCTTCCTTTTATGGTGTGACCCTTTAGGTTCTCCATATTAAACCAGTTGTGAATAAATTAATTAGAACAATTTTCATCTTATTTAAATAAATAAATTAAATTATTAATTTATTTAAATAAATAATATTTGTTCTACAATAGGGATAAGTCTCCCTAGCGATCAACAACTTTCCAGATAATATAGATTTCAACATTAATCATAAAAGAACCTTTGAGTAAATAGTTACCGTACAATTCAATCCTTCCACCATACAATGTCCCAATTAAATATAAGACATAGAATTACTGTCAAGTCTTATTTTATTTAATTATATGTATTTCAATCCTTAAATGCACAACTCCAAACAATGCAAATTAGAAACTCCTTTCTAATTTCATTCTGCCTTGGCCAAGGACTACTGGGTTGTCATTTATCGATTAACATAGGACACTTCTCTTCTTTTACTAGAAGTGGTAGATTCTTTATTGATTATACATTATCTCCATGTACAACTTATTATACCCAAGCATACCCTTTGATATACCCTAAGGGTCTTAAGGAATAAGTCAAAGTATAACTCATCATACACAAGATACTATGATGATCTCAAGTCCAAGGATCACTTGTACTACTATCACTACAGAATTCCTATCGACAGTAAGTAAAACTCTATTAGGTATTTCTTAGCGAGCCACGTTCAGTGAACTTATTCTCTAATAAGCACCTACATACTTGCTTTAGTGTCTCCACACAAATGATCATGAGATTAATCATCATCATCCAATGAGCAGACAATGTATGTACCAATCTATCTTGATTCACTAATCTCCAATTTAGTAATCCAACGATTTGGAACTATTTTAGTTTTAAGCTTTCTAAGAATTTAGATCTCATTAGAATGATGATCATCATTATTCTAAAAGCATTGCTTAAAACTATGGGTTTATCGCATATTATAAAACAACATCATGTAGATAATTAAAAGCCTTTAATAAATTAATACTTTTTATTAATAAATGAATAAGATTGTTACAAAGTATATGCTTTATCATCAAACATGATTGGCTTGTGTGCATACTACTTTCAATCTCCCACTTGCACTAAAGCCAATCACCATGGTATCTTATACCCTTCTTCTCTAAGTGATGATTATCCTGCTGTTGGATAAGCTTTAGTTAATAGATATGTAATGTTGTTCTTGAGAGTCCACTATCTCAATAGTGATTTCCCATCTTTCAATGATTCCATAATCAAATGAAAGTGCCACAACACATGTTTAGATCCAAGATGAGACTTAGGAACTATTCCTAGTTCTGTAATGAACTTTTCATCCAAACAATCAACTTGTAGCTTCATTTATAGCTATATACTTTGTCTTTATCCCTAAACTAGCAACTCTTTGCAGCTTGAAACCTTTCCAATTCACTGCACCACCATTCAAGGTAACCCTTTACCTTAAAGTGGATTTTCTTGTCGTCTTGGTCTGTCTAAAAAAAACTTGAGTCTGTTAAGCCCTCTAATTTAATTTAGACCCACAATAAATTTGATCACATCCTTAGTGTCGGTTAAGTACTTTAAGATGTTTTTTCACTGACTCATAGTGAACTTCTCGAGAATATGACTGATCATCATCAGGTCTCGTATATTTCATTGCATACATGATTATCACTCATGCGATCTCTCTTTTAGAAGTCTATAGGGACTATTAAGAGAGATACACTCTAGGGCTCATAAACATGAGACATCTCTTGGAGTTTGCCATGCTAAACGACTTCAGCATCAAATGAATATACGTTCATTGGGTTAAGCTGAGCATCCTTTTAAATCTATCTATATAGATTTTTATTCCCAATTACAATACTTTTCCCAAATCATTCATGGAGGAATGTTTAGACAATTTTATCTTTACTGGTTATAGCATTGGTGTGTCATTCTTTATCCGTAGTATATCAACATATAATACTAGGAATGTCATGATGCTCCCACTGAACCTTTTGTACACACTAGGTTCATTCTTGTTTTTGATAAAATCAAACTCTTTTGATTGTCTCATCAAAACAAATGTTCCATATTTGAGAAGCATGCTTCAATCCATTTCTCTGAGTGTCTACAACTCTTCCCTCATCGTATGTAACTGGATCATCATCTTCTATGATGCGTACCTCATCATCATCATCCATGATGAATCTATACTTCCTGTATCTTCTTGATACTATTCCGATTTACTGATTCGGTTTGTAGTAATAACAGTCTATCTGCAGGTTCCTCTTATTTGACTTATAATGTTTTGTGGTTCTTGAACTCTTCAACATCTATTATCCTCCCACTAGCCCTTCAATGATAAACATCTTTATCTTAGAAGGAAATGTGTTTCGCATCAAACAACTTTTTGCTAAGTAAGATTATAGAACATATACCCTAAACTTACTTTAGGATGTCCCACAAATCTATATTTGTCAAATCTTGTCACAAGCTTATCCTTTGAAACCTTTTTCATATAAGCTGGCCAACCCCTTATCTTAATTTACTTAAAATTAGGAATCCTTCTTGCCCATAACTTTTATTGAGTCTTGGGGCCGGATTTTGAGGTTACCTTTTATAGATATGTAGCCATTTCTAGGACATTATCCTAGAAGGATACTGGAATATTGGTAAAATCATTATGGATGCACCATGTCCAATAAGGTGTGATTTTTCTTTCAAATACATCAATCAATTATTGCGTATCAGGAGGCGTCCATTATGAGAAAACCATTTGAGATGATCTAGAAACTTATTGCACAAGTATTCCTTCATTGATCAGATCAAAGAATCCTAATACTTTGCCAATTTGTTTCACTTATGAATTCTTTGAACCTTTCAAATAATTCACACTTGTATTTCAACAAATACACACATTCAACTCTTTGAATGATCATCTCCTTTTCTTATACTAGTTTGTTCAATTTGTAAAATATCACTACACCAAAAATGGCCTCTAGTGAAGGACAAATCCTTCACTAAAGGCCCTATATCTTTCGCAAGTGATTTATTGCGAAGAAATATTTCCTTCACATGAGTGCTCGCATTAGACCTCCTCGCAATTGGGTATCCTTCGCTAAGTAGTAACTAAATGTTTTTTGTGAAGGATATATTGTGAATAACTTATTCCTTCACAAATTGTATTTAGTCATGGAATATTGTTATTTAGTGAAAGATTGGTTTCCTTCACAAATAATATTTTAAGAAGGACTATTTAAAATTAGTGAATAACTTGATTCCCTCACAAATAATATATTGTGGAGAACAAATTTATTTAAAGAGAGAATATTTTCCTTCACTAATTATAAATTGAAAATCTTTTTCAAATTAGTGAGAGAAAATTCCTTCACAAATTATAAATTTGTAAATAAAAATTAATTGCTAAATAATCAAAATTCATTGAAAATTATAATTAATTTTAAATCAATGATTTCATATTTATTATTATTACTATTATTTTTTAGTAATTGCTATAATAAATATTAAATTTAATATTTCAAGTTAATATAAATATCATACCTATTTCAAACTAATTGATAAACTAATGCATAAGGAGCTAATAATTAAAACTAATACTCCATATATAAATAGATAATGCTCAAGTCACGATAAGTACAAAATTTGTTATTATGTCTTCATCTCCTAAAGATCATAGTACTTACAATATTTAATAACTAACACAAGAAAACTGAAAAAATAACAACGAACTAAATAGAATGAAGTGTACATCATGTTAGGTTCAAACAAAGATGAAATATCCAAGGGCAGATAAAGATTTGTTTATATGTTGTGCTTCCTTAAGTTTGTCTCCAGTTGCCTCAGAACGGTTTATTCTTTCATACCCTTGGCACATGTCCACAGTCCATATGGCAGAATAATTATGGTCAAATATCATCATTTAGTAAAACATCAAACCTGATTGTACTTTGCCAAACGCTCTAACCTACATGGGGCTCCAGTTTTAATTTGGCCCGGGTATTAGTGTCAAAAATAAAATTAATCAAACGCTATTATGATATTCTTCAGATTAGATAATCAACAATTCTTTGTAATTACCGTTGACAAGCCCACAGAAAGATCAACAATGAAAGTGTCCTCTATCTCATTACTGCAACCAACCCAAAAACACACAATATTATCAGACTGACATAACATGACGTTTAAAACAACAAATGGATCAAGTAATTTCTTATGTTTAAGGTTGATCATCGAACCTGTGGTGACTAGCCATTACACCCCAACCAAATTTCGCTTTGACATTTTTACTATTTCTATACTCTCAGAATCGATCCAATTTGGTTAACTCATAGCAAGTAAAGAAGGCTCAAGTTGCATTTTTTTTGTACGTTTGTACATCATGGTATTCTGAAATAGGGTACAATTATACCTTAAGAAGAAGAGCATTGCAAGTTTTTTCTTTGATTGCCTTCTCAACTCTTTATGCACAAAAATATAAAAATATGCATTAATCGATAAGTACTTGTGAAAAGGTATACATTTTTTCTTTTAATATGTTAAGAAGAACACACATCTCAAATCAAAACCATAGTAATAGAAGAACCTGCAAAAAACAACTACGAAATAAGTCTAACATTGGGATTGGTGACCAACAGATAATCTCCTACAATCTGCACTTTCTCACCAATTTCAGCTGTCAACTTAGCATAGTGCTCCCAATCATCCTGGTCAAATGGATCCTGACATTCATCATTCACAAAGCAAATAATGCAGTTCATAGGTATTACATACTTATAAACATAAATCATGCTAACAATTATCTATAGCAATTATAAGTCCACATAAATAAACTGAAAAACTTGCCTAGTTCATAGACTATTGGTACAATTTCATCTTAACTTGTGTATTCTCACAGATCATACACAATTACTTGCATTTACAAGCATATTAGCCAAATAACCAAGTCATATAGCTTGTATGTTCACATATCACATAATCATGATGTTTTTAGTTCATGTTCTATATTTAAGATACATTTTTCAAATATCTCATCCACGTTCTTACAATATTTATTTCTCTCTTTAATAGGGTTTGATTTGATTGTAGTATGTGGTTTCCTTGAAATAAATCATACCCTACTTGAAGCCTAAAGCATATATTACATTTTCTTTGCATATAATTCAAGAGTTCAAGGAATATTTATAGTCTGTTATATAACTTGGGTATAACTAAGTCTTGTTTGGGTAATTAATAGTTCTCATAACTATTTATAGTTATTGTGTTAAATATACTTGTTTTCCATTATAATACCCAAGAAAGCTTCTTATTGGTTAAGTGTATATATATAGCAGTCCTCTATAATCTCTCTATGCTGGCAGCCAAGCTTGGCTTGGCCTCGTGGGGCTTATCTAAGCTTGGCGTGGAGGGATTGATTGGTTAAATACTCATCATGCAAAAATTGATTGTTTTCATATTCCTAATCAACCTATTATGCAAATTCAAGCGACCAAACCATTAAAATCAATCACGGTCATTTCAAGCCATAAAGCTATTCATTTATTGAATAACGGATGTCAAGCTTTCTTAGCTCATGTCCCAGATTTAAACAAAAATACGTCAGTTTTGAAAGATATTTCTATTGTTAATAAATTTCCTGACGTATTCCCTGAAGAACTTCCTGGCCTACCCCCAGAGCGTGAAATTGAATTTTGTATCGACCTTGAACCTGGTACAAAACCCATTTCCAAAGCCCCATATCAAATGGCTCCTATTGAACTTCAGGAGTTAAAGACCCAATTGCAGGAATTATTAGACATTGGTTTCATTCGTCCTAGTACGTCTCCTTGGGGTGCTCATGTTCTATTCGTGAAGAAGAAAGATGGGAGTATGCGAGTTTGTATTGATTATCGAGAGTTGAATCATGTCACCATCAAAAATAGGTACCCATTGCCACGTATTGATGACCTGTTTGACCAGTTGCAAGGAGCCAAATTCTTTTCAAAGATTGATCTTCGTTCCGGATATCAGCAATTGAAGATTAGAACCGATGACATTCCAAAGACGGCTTTTCAGAACTCCGTACGGGCATTATGAATTCCTAGTCATGTCCTTTGGATGGCTAATGCTTCTGCTGCCTTCATGGATATGATGAATCGAGTATTCAAGGAATATTTGGATCACTTTGTGGTCGTCTTTATTGATGACATCCTTATTTATTCCAAAAGTCATGAAGATCATGAGCAATACTTGAGGCTGACACTCCAAAAGCTTCCTGAATACAAGCTTTATGCCAAGTTGAAGAAATGCAAGTTCTGGCTTGAGGAAGTAGCATTCCTTGGGCACGTAGTATCAAGTCATGGAATATCTGTTGACCTGGCAAAGATTGAAGCTATTTAAAGCTGGGAGCAACCTAAATCGATGACCAAATAATGTAGCTTTCTGGTTTAATTTGGTTATTATCGGAGATTCGTGGAAGGATTTTCTCGAATCGCTACTCCATTAACTCAAATAACTCGAAAAGATACAAAGTTCGATTGGACCAAGAATGTGAGAAGAGTTTTCAAGAACTCAAGAGGAGACTCATTTCAAAGACTGCTCGATAATACCATCCTGCTCTTGAGGGATTTGTCATCTCTGATGAGGCTTCTAGCAAAGGGTTGGAATGTGTTCTCATGCAACATGGGAAAGTCATAGCCTATGCCTCAAGACAACTCAAAGAATATGAGAGGAATTATCCTACTCATGATCTACGGTTAGCAGCTTTTGTCTTCGCACTTAAAATTTGGAGGCATTACTTGTATGGGGAGAAAGTGGAGATCTTTACGGATCATAAAAGCCTCAAATATTTCTTCACTCAAAAGGAACTCAACATGCGACAACGACGTTGGCCTGAACTGTTGAAAGATTATGATCATACCATCCAATACCATCCTGGAAAAGAGAACGTGGTAGCTGACGCATTGAGTAGAAGATCATATGCAAGTACGAGTGCGATATTGTCAACGCAAAGGCCCATTTTGTGTGACTTGCAAAGGATGGAGATAGATTTAAAAACTCCAGGGACCCATGTGATGATGGTGAATATACGAGTAGAACCAATTTTAATTGATAAAGTTAAAGCTACTCAAGCTATAGACCCGGAGCTGATGCGTATGAGGAAGAAAGTGCAAGAAGGTGCTATGCCGAAAGCAAGAATCGATGAAGAAGGAATACTTTAAGTCAACTCCAGACTTTGTGTTCCTAACGACCCTGATTTAAAGCATAAAATCATGATGGAGACACACAACACACCATTTGCAATCCATCCTGGGAGTACCAAAATGTATCATGATCTTCCACATACATTTTGGTGGAGCAATATGAAGAGAGAGATAGCGGAGTTTATCTCAAGGTGTTTAACTTATCAACGAGTCAAGGAGGAGCATCAAGTACCAAAAGGTCCATTGCAACCACTTGAAATTCCATAATGGAAGTGGGAGCACATTACCATGGATTTCGTTACCGGTCTTCCTAAGGTTTCTTAAGGCATAAATACGATTTGGGTCATTGTTGATAGATTGACCAAGTCTGCTCATTTCTTACTGTTACGAGAAACTTATACACTTGAACGTCTTGCTCGTATGTATATAAATGAGATTGTAAGACTGCATGGTATGCCGGTATCCATAGTTTCTGATCGTGACCCAAGATTCACTTCACGATTATTGGTTAGTTTGCAAAAAGCTATGGGCACAGACTTACGATTTAGCTCGACATATCATCCTCAGACAGACGGACGGACAATCGGAGAGGACTATTCAAACTCATGAAGATCTATTAAGACTCTGTGTCCTTGACTTCAAGGGAAGTTGGGACAAGTTCTTACCATTGATGGAGTTTTCCTACAACAACAGTTATCAATCAAGTATTGGCATGGCTCCATTTGAGGTGTTGTATGGAAGAAAGTTTCATTCTCCAGTATGCTGGGATGAGGTGGGTGAAGAAATGTTGTTGGGACCGGAGTTGGTACGTATGACTACAGAAAAGATTCAAACGATCCGACAACGTATAAAAACTTCAAAAGATCGACAAAAGAGTTATGCTGATCTTCATCGAAAGGACGTAGAATTCGATATTGGAGATCATGTGTTGTTACGTGTTGCTCCATGGAAAGGAGTTACGAGATTTGGAAAGAGAGGAAAGCTCAATCCTCGGTTCATTGGCCCATTTTTAATTCTTGAGCAAGTGGGAACTGTGGCCTATAGACTCGCCTTACCGCCAAGTATGTCTCGTGTTCATAATGTTTTTCACATATCTATGTTACGTAAATATGTGAAAGACCCAAACCACATTATTGAGTTAGAACCAGACGAGATAGAGGAAGATTTAACGTATGAAGAGTTACCTGTTAAAATCTTGGATAAGAAGGATCATGTTCTACGCTCCAAGGTTATACCTCAAGTCAAAGTTTTGTGGAGAAACAACGATGTGGAGGAAATGACTTGGGAGTTAGAATCTGAGATGAAGTCAAGGTATTCTCATCTCTTCGACATACCACGTATGTACCCTAATTTTGAGGACAAAATTTCATAAGAAGGGGAGGTTGAAAGACCCCAACTTTTATGAATAAAGAATAATTTTTTCGAATTATATTTTTTTACATAGTAAAATCTTTTTAAATAAAACAGAATACTTTTATAAAGTTATTTATTCTATTAGATTTTAAATAAAATATATAAATATATTAATATATATATATATATATATTTAGAAGATATTATATTTTATTGCATAGTGCAACATAGTATCCTTTCTATTTTTCTATAAATAGGATGTTTAGTTAGAATTGAAAACCACACCAGAAGTTCAGAGAATTCTTCTATAATCTTGAGCGTATTTCTTTAGAGTTTTAAGAAGCTTTTAACGTAGTGCAAGTTTTCTTCAAGAATATCCTCGCCCTACAAGTCGGAATACTCTTCTTTTACAGTAAGGGGTATTATTTCTTTCTTATTCATGAAGAGAACTTCTGTTATTCCATTCTTTATTATTCTGTTGGAATAACCTGTATACGTGGGCTACCCTATACTTGGTGAAATTCTTCTGTTATTCCATTCTTTATCATTATGTTGGAATAACATGTGTGAAATTCTTCTGTTACTCCATTCTTTATCATTCTGTTGGAACATTGTCTCACATCTCATCCAGTGATCATATCCCTAAGCTTTGATACCAACTGTGACCCGCATCCTAGACTTGGATAGCACCTCACAATGATACCTATCAACTTGCCACCGTTACTCACGACTTCGGTGCATCCCAAGACTTGGAAGTCACCAAATAAAGGCTCGGGGCTCTTTTCTTTGGCTTTGATACCAACTGTGACGCCCCCAAAATAGGTATACATCACCTATCTTGAGTCGCCAAATACATGGAACATAATTTAAATACAAACTTCTTTTATACAGTACGATAAAACGTAGCTGAGAGTTTCAGCACGGATAATGTCTCGTAGAGAGTTTCCAAACTCAAATAAAGTCCTCATTACAATTATTATCACACTATTTCACTAAATAGTGAGGACTACTAATGCAAACATCTGGACCGTCACTCCATTCCCCGACTAGTCCCAGCTATATTATCATTTCCTGAAGTGAACAATGAAAACAAAGGGTGAGCTCAACTAGCCTAGTAAGAAATATTATGACTAAGATAATGCAGAATAAATTATCGTTATCCTTCAATAGTGTTAAACTGATAAAATATAATAAACATCAAGTTTAACTGTAGCGGAACAAGCAATCCTCGGGCTTAGCTTTCCCTTTTTACCAAAATAAAATTTTCCCTTCCAAGGAGAAACTTTTAAGAACGCGAAATTTCCTATATCAAACTCATGATCTTGTCTATGTTGATCAATGTACTTCTTCTGTCTGTCTTGAGCAGCTACCAATCTTGTCCTAATAAGTTTGACAACCTCAGCAGTTTGTTGTACCAGTTACTGTCCTAACAGTTGACGTTCACCGACTTCATCCCAGAACAGTGGAGTTCTGCACTTTCTGCCGTACAATGCTTCGTAAGGTGGCATGCCGATGCTTGCGTGGTAACTGTTGTTGTAGGCGAATTCTGCCAATGGTAAATGTTCATCACAGCTCCCTTTAAAATCCATGATGCATGCTTTGAGCATATCTTCCAACGTCTGGATTGTTCGTTCGCTTTGGCCATCTATTTGCGGATGGTATGCCGTACTCATTCCCAACTGTGTTCCCATGCATTCTTGTAATCTATTCCAAAAGTTTGATGTGAATCGCAGATCTCTATCAAACACTGGAATTCCATGTCTCGAAATGATCTCTTTAACGTACAACTTTGCCAACTGATCAAGATTGAATCTAATCTTTATTAGAAAAAAGTGTGTTGATTTTGTCAGCCTATCCACTATCACCCAAATCGCATCGTATCCTCTCTGAGTAGTTGGAAGACCTACTACAAAATCCATTATGATATGTTCCTACTTCCATTCTGGTATTTCCAATAGTTGTAGTAATCCTCTTGGTCTTTGATGCTCATCTTTGACTCTTTGACATGTCAAGCATTTTGCAACACATTCTGTAACATCTCTTTTCATGTTTTGCCACCAAAAATGTGGTCGTAAATCTTGATACATCTTCGTACTTCCCAGATGAATCGAGTATCTTGAGTTATAAGCTTCGGTCAAGATTTTGTCTTTAATATCTGGTACTGCTGGAACCCAAATTCTTCCCTCGAATCTAAGTAGTCCTTAGATATCGATCTTGTATTTCACTTCACTGCCCTCAACCACTTTTTCTTTTATTTTTCCCACATTCTTCATCTTGTAGTTGAGCATTCTTTACCTTGTCCACCAACGTTGGACTAGCTTCTATCTGGAATAGATGTTCATCGGATTCTTTTGGAAATTTTATTTCCAACTCTAGCTTTGCCAATGCTGAAATAAGCTCCTCCTGGGTGGTTAACAACATCAAATTTTCCCGACCTTTCCTGCTCAAAGCATCTGCAACCACATTTTCCTTGCCCGGATGATAAAAGATCTCACAATCATAATCTTTTATTAATTCCATCCATCTCCTTTGACGCATGTTCAGGTCTTTCTGGGTGAAAATATACTTCAGACTCTTATGATCTGTATATATCTCACATTTCTCTCCATAGAGATAGTGTCTCCATATTTTCAGAGCAAATACCATTGCAGCAGTAACAACCTGATATTTTCTATACAAATAAATTAGAAATTTTGTGTATACATTTTTTTATTTTAAATATGGGGAATATGTGCCAAGATAATGTGTAAATGTATTTATGTGATAAATAAAAATATGAATATTTATAAATAATTTATTTTAGAATTATTGATCATTATAAATTATATCCTTATTATAATTAATTTTATAGTGGAAATGTTTTATTAATTATTTTCCATGAAAATATAATCACATATTATTTATATAATATATGAAATGATTTTAAGAATTACTAAAATAATTATTTTATTATATGAATTTTGTTCGATTATTAAGTTAATTATTTTCAACTTAATTAATAATGTTAAGTATGATGTAAAATCGGATATGGAATCGAAACCCTAATTTTTGGATTTTGATCAAGGCATGAGAATAATAATATAATAATAATTATATTTTGAATTTTCAATCTTTATAAATATGTATTGTATATGTGGATCGATAAGGGTTGGACAATTATGGTGTTATGTGACAAACCTCAGTATTCTCAAGTGAAACCTTAATTACAAATTTTAGAAACTAATTTTATT
Source organism: Panax quinquefolius (assembly GCA_020205615.1). NCBI lineage: Eukaryota > Viridiplantae > Streptophyta > Magnoliopsida > Apiales > Araliaceae > Panax > Panax quinquefolius. The sequence continues at coordinate 19,882,388 of CM035167.1, forward strand.
TTATTTTAAACCCTAAATGAAAGCTTCGTAACCTAATTATACATTAGGTGAGACAATTAAATAACCTAAGGATTATGGTAATAAGGAAGGGTTAGTATTTAATATGTATACTAACTTAAGTGGATAATCTTGTTATTTCAAGTGACTAATAATTTTAAACCTATTTCTAGTAAACCTAATTAGGTTATGAGCTAAAGTCACATGTATAAGTAATTAAATTTCATAAGATTAGGAATGGAAACCATAAATAAACAATTTGGGTAGCATATATTAAAATTGTTAGATTATGTACATTACATGGCCCAAAACAATTAAAGGAGATGCCCAAAAGAAATAAAATGCAAACCAATACTTAGCCCACTTGATTTAGGGTATTTTAGACTTTTGATTAATCAAATTTGTGTATTAAAATAAAAACAAAATGTAGGAGAAAGTGAAGCATAGTGACCAGCCCCATTAGGCCTTTTAAGGCAACAAATTAAACTAATCAAGTTCCATAAGTAGTATGTCTTACACACAAGGACAAGTGTGTCATGCTCCCATTGGTGGAAAGCTCAATGAGCACCCTTAATCACATGATTAGGCTTAATTGGAAGAGATAAGGTGAAGCCTTTTATCCAAGGGACAATAAAAGTATGGGGGATATTAGTTAATCACCCCATTCATTCGTTAGATCATTTGCATTTCTCTTATTCTCCTTCTTCTTCTTTTCTCCCAAGCTAGCAAACTTCAAAGAGAGAAAAGAGAGAGAGGGTTCGGTTTTTCTAGTAAGGAAGAGGATTTATTGTTCATGCATCCTAGATTCATAACCTACTTTGGAAGAGCAAGAAGGGTAACAAAGAAAACTAGGTGAGGTTATCTTCCATTATTTTTCTTATTCTCCTTCTATTTTTGGTTTTTACCTCAACATGTATGGGGTTATGGTCTAATACTCAAAGTACCCTAGTTCTACATGTCTCATGTGTAGGACTAAGTATCTTGTGTATTAGACTATAGATTTAGAGGAAGGAAATGAGCATATGTTCTCCAAGGGGTGAAACTCTTATTTTTCTTCCACTAAATCTTGTGCAACTCAAGTTTTACAACTCGGATTTGTGATCCGTCGAAAGGGGATTGCTAGATACATGAGTTATCTAGTAAACCCAAGTGGTAGAACATAAATCTAGCAAGTATTGAAGCCATGGGCGCTGTTTTCACCAAAATAGTTCACATAGAGTATTTAGATTTTAAAACCCTAAAAAGCTACTGTCCCCGTTTTTCTTAGGACTATTTCGAACAGTTGCAAGTCTTATAAAAATTTGGGAAAAATCACAGAGGTACCTTGAGAAGTTATCTACGTGTAGGAAAATGAACGGACACGTTTCGAGTTATAGGTTGTGTGTAATGGCTATTTCTGTAAAGGACTCCTAAATATTAACATCAGAATATCTCACAGTGTATACAAGGGAAAAATCCGTAATTTTTACAGTAGGTTCATATATGTTATGAGAGTATACCCTAAAAGTTTCAGATTTGTCTGAGGAAAACTCGATTTATGTAAAATGAAGCAAGATCCGAGTGTTTTGGGCACTTTAAAATTAGTAAATCATTTTCTAAAATTCCAGAAAAATTTGGGGATCATTGTTGGGTCATATACTGTTCAAATCCAGAAAAAACGAATTTTTAAAATCAGTTTACAAATTTTCCTAAAAATGATGAAGTTATGAACATAAGGAAATAAAAAGTTAAATGATGTCTTAAATAAAAAAAATGTGATTTTAATGCTTGAATACTCCTAATATGTGACGCCCCCAAAATAGGTATACATCACCCATTCTGAGATGTCAATACATGGTACAGAAACAACTACAACTTTATTATTACAACAGTAAAACTGTGAGTTTGAATACAAATATTATCTTCTAGACAATATCTATACTCAAATAAATCCTCATCACATTTATTGATACATTATTTTACAACAATGGTGAGAACTACTAAACAACTCTCTCTAGAACCTTCATTCCATACCCCGACTAGTACTCGCTACATTCTTGCCTCCTGGGAAGAAAAATGGAACAACAAGGAATAGGGTGAGCTCAACTAGCCCAGTAAAGAATATTATGACTAAGATAATATACAACAAATTATCGTTAGTCTTCAACAGGGAAAAATCTAATAGAATACAATAGACAACAAATTTTAAATCAATATTCGCAGCGGAAATAATAATTCATTAGAAGAGTTAAGTAGAGAATGCAAACTACTATCTTCTATGTATGAATTTTAAAGTTCATCGCTCTATCTTTTATCCCTCGTAACATCAATCAACATACATCCTCGAATCAAATATTCATCTTTGCACTACAGTGCCAAAGATATTCATCACTTAGTCATGTTCATCTAAACACTGCTCATCTTTGCACTCTGAGGCCAAAGATATTCAATAATATCATCATTTAAGATCAAGATGATGAAAATATTTTTAAAGAAACGAATCCAAAGAAAACAAAATGACAAGGATTAAGGATTAAGGATTCGTACTTTTGTTTTATCCACGCCCAAAAAATACCTCAAAAATAATCATAGGGGTGTAAAATTCAAGAATGATCAAAACATGGATACAATCAAAGCTAGTATCCGAATAGATATTTTAGACTTAAAAAGAAAAATTTTCATTTTTGATGAATAGTCCGTATTCGTGAATAGTGTTCTATACTTGAATAGTCTTAGTATCGTGAATAGTAACTCAGACACCAAAAGATAGAAATTCCACAAAAAAACATCTTCACGCTTCATGAATAGTACTCGTGAATAGTAACTCGTGAATAGTAACTCATGAATAGTAACTCGTGAATAGTAACTCATGAATAGTAACCCCGACATGAAAAAGTTCCAAATTTGATAAAAAGTTCCAACCAATATTTCAGCATAATGATATTGAAGAAATAATATCATTTGAGAAGAAAATAGCACAACTTACCTCGAAAGACAATACTTCTAGTTAAAACACCGGATATAGGCTATGACTTGAACTTGCACCGTATATCAACACTCAAAGTATACTCACAAGAATACGCTCAATATATCAAGAGAGAAATAGAGAGAAAACTTCAGTTTCTGGTGTGATTTTTAATTCTAATCTAAGCACCCTATTTATAGGAAATTGCTTAGAACACCAAAGCAGAAAATTGAATATAATAATATTATTTATAAACAAAATTCCTTAGCCCACCTTTGAAATCTGATTTCAGCCATAGCACATGTTAAATGAGGTTCACAAACTCACCAAAAACGTTTTTCTCAAAATAATTAATTAAAACTCCCAAAATCAATTATTTCGAACTCCAAAACTTCAATAATTCATAATAAATAGCCCATTTATCAGAAAAATTCGAATCTTGCAATTTTTATAGGAAATTCAATTCTCTACAACTTTGCGTAAGAAAGTTTTTCCAAATTCCAAACATAAATTGACCAAAAATCCACAAACGATTGATTTTACAGCTATAATCAAATTTCGGTCAAGAAATGGGGTCCACCGACACACAAAAACATGTGTTAATCGCTTAATGCCACAAAAATACTCTTCCTCCTCATATACTCATATATCCCACATTCATTATAAAATATCACCGCTAATATATTATTAAAATAATATATTTAAATGAATTATTTTATCGTAAAAAGATAAAATATTAATTTTCAACAATTGTCATTTTAAAATTTTCTCCATCTATATCCACATAAAATCAATATTTTCCTCATCATATAAATCAATAATTAATTATTCACAAATAATATTACAGAATCACAATCTCGCAACCAGCCGCTCCTCAGAAAGAGGGGCTTTCAATAAGGATCTCTCTCATCGGGCGCGCAATTAGGTGACCAAACCTCTTCTTAGATGTAACTTTCTAGACATTGCCAATAATGTTATCTAATAATATTATTCGATAATATGAATTATTGCTTCGATAATAAAAATATAATCGTGTAATGACAATTATTGAAACAACAACAATATAAAATTTCAACGCAACAATTATTGAATCAATAAAATAAAATATCGAATAAGAATTACTGTAACAATTATTGAGTAGTGCCTTCTTACGTAAGAATCAATAATTGGTGCAATACTGTGCATCTCTACGCTCAACAACGCCATTAGTGTGTTTTAACCAACGGTATTCCAACAAGATAAACGGTAATAACTACGCCAGTTATTTATAAACAACTTATATTTGTCGCTTTCTTCATCAATCGCTTTCCGTTATGGGCCCACAAAGATCACTAGCGCCGTCAGTATTTAATATTCCCCGACAATGACGAATATTCCACGACCAAACGAATATTCCCCTCGATGATAATGAATATTTTATCACCACTTGCTTATTTAAAATATTTATGCATTTTACCCATAACTAACCACATTAATCAAATCCACCCTTACTATTTCAAAATAAAGGAAATTCCTTTTTATTTAAAAAATTTCGGGGTCTTACAACCTCCCCTCCTTATGAAATTTCGTCCTCGAAATTGTCGTACGTACCTGGTGTTTCGAAAATATGAGATTACCTCGCTTTCATTTCCGTTTCCAACTCCCAGGTCATTTCCTCAATAGCATGGTTTCTCCACAAAACTTTAACTTGTGGTATAACCTAGATACATAGGACATGTTCTTTCCTCTACAAGATCTTGACAGGTACCTCCTCATATGTTAAGTCTTCAGCTATCTCGTCCGGTTCTAACTCAATGACGTGGTTCGGGTCGTCCACATATTTACGTAACATCGATACGTGAAAAACGTTATGAACACGCATCATACTTGGCGATAAAACGAGTCTATAGGCCACAATTCCTATTCGATCGAGAATTTCAAATGGATTAATAAATCGAAGGTTTGAGCTTTCCTTACCTCACCGATTCTCGCTTTTGAAATAACAACTTCTTGCACCTCCTTCTTCAAATTCATCACCTCCATGTAGCTTGAACAACTTTAACTTTATCGATTAAAGTCGATTATACTCAGATATCATCACGTGAGTAACTAGAGTTTTCATCTCCATCTCTATTATTTGTAAATTATACTGAAATGAGTCTTTGACAATATCGTACTCGTGATTGTATAATGATCTTCTACTCAACACGCCGCCTACCACGCTCGCTTTTCCGGGATGGCATGGTCGAACATGTACTGAAATGGGTCTCCTCTCGAGTTCTTCAAGCTCTTCCCACATTCTTTGCTCCATTCGAATTTTGTATCTCTACGAGTCACCAAGTTAATGGAATAGCGATTCAAGAATATCCTTCAACGAATATCCGATAATAACCAACTAAGCCTGTAAAGCTACGTATTTCGATTACGACTTAGGTTGTTCTCAATCGGGACTCATATCCCAACCTTGATAGCACGTTACAATGACACCTATCGCTTTACTATCGCACGAATATGGTGTCCCCCTACGAGAGAGTCTGGCTTCGGTGCATTCCACAAAGGAAGTCACCAGATAAAGGCTCGTACCAAATTCTATAGTTGAATTTTAACTCCAAGTTCAATAGAGCCATTCGATATGAGATTTTAGAAATGAGTTTTGTCTGGGTTTCAATTTGATACAAAATTTAATATCGAAAGCTTTGGGAGTAAGCCAAGAAATTCTTCAGAAATACGTCAGAAAAATTAATAACAATAGGAATATTATTCAAATCTGATGTGTCTTTATTCAAATCCATAACATGGACTAAGAAAACTTGACATCCGTAATAAACGAATGACTTCATGGCTTGATATGAAAATGTTTGACTACAATGGTTTGATTGCTTGAATTGAATAACAAAGTTGCTTAGAATATGAAAACTAACAACCCTACTGTAAAGTAATCAATTTCGGCATGATGAGTAGTTAACCTTAAAATCACATCAAAAGCAAATATCTCTATAGAAATAAGGTTAACAGGTAATGTGATAGTGCCAACTTGAATCAAGCAAGATTTCTAAACAACGGATGTAATGAAAGTTTCTCTTAACGGAGTCTCCATAAATAGGTCAAAGTCTAATTTCTCCGTAGTCAAGTTCAAACGTTGAGCGCAAGCAAGAGAGATAAAAGAATGGGTAGAACCGGTATCTAGTAAGGTATAAACTTCGCAAGAATTTATAATTAACTAACCTGCTAACTTCGTTCGGGTTCCTCGATTTTGACCGGCCAAGACAAACACTCTTCCGTGAACCGCTGACTTTGACTTTTTGGGACATCCTTTTGAGTCACCATTCCTACCGGATGGGTTTCGATATCGTATAATCTCGGCGATATGTCCTTCTTTTCCATAATTATAGCATACCTTTAACTGTTGTGGGCGCTTTGGTGATATGTCCCTCTTTCAAGCATTTGTAACATACGACCGATGGTCTTTCTCCTCCCTTGGAACCGGTTACTCAAGCGCCGACGCCTTCACATGGTCGTTGTTGAATCTCCTCTTTTAAAATCTCCTCCCGACTCGCTTCTTCTATTTTCATGGCCACGATTACCACCAGAGTGGTTACCGCTTTTGTCCGTATTCTTCTTTCTCCGCCGGTTATCATTATTCGATGATCGCTATCTTCTTGATATGATCCTCGTTATGGTCCCTCGGTTGAACGTGACTCATTATCTCGCTCTAACAACCGAGCCCTCGCTGACAACATCTGAATAGAGAGAAAATTTATGAGAAATGAGATATCGACGTATCTGGGGTTTCAAACCTCTCGTAAACATCCGCGTCATCGTTCCTCATTCTCCACCAAATGAGGTGTAAACTCGATAACTCCGCTAACTTCGCCTCGCACTCGTACACCGTCATGTTATTCTCGCCCGATCTAATAAACTCCACTTCCTTCATATGACGAATACTTTCGTGAAAGTACTTGTCATTGAACTGCTTCAAACGTCTCCCACGACATCTTTGAAAATACCGGATGGGTACGCTTCAAAGATTCCCACCAAGAGTCACCTTCGCCACGGAACATAAAGGTGGCGAATGAAACCTTCTGTTCCTCCGTGCATCCCAAGACATCGAATATCTTGGTAATTTGCTTGACCCATGTTTCCGCCGTGATCGGATCCGCTTTCCCTTAAATTCGTGGTCCCAACTCTTTGAATCGCTTGTTGTGACAACCCATGAATTGCTATCATTTCCTCCTCAGATTTTGAACACGAGTCTCCTCGTCGATTTTGCATGAATCGCAAAAAGCTTCTAAACATCCCCTCGCTCATCATCTCGCTCAGCCGGTGGTTGTTCACGGGAGGAACATTGCCACTGCTGCACGCTCTCCTCGTTGGTGAGTACTGCTGGCTCCACTTCGGTCTCATTTCCACTGTTAATATTCTCACGACATTCTCAAATACCGTCATAAAACAAGGGTTAATTAAGGAAATCAATATATCACATAATATCCCTATATATCACTAACTAACAAATAAGCTTAGGTAGGACACACTAGCGAAGGATTTAATCGCCTCTCCCTCCTAGTTCTATTCCCCGATCTCCGCCAGAGATCATATCCCTAAGCTCGATACCAACCGCGGACGCCCCCAAAATAGGTATACATCACCCATTCTAAGTTGTCAATACATGGTACGTAAACAACTACAACTTTATTATTACAACAGTAAAACTGTGAGTTTGAATACAAATATTATCTTCTAGACAATATCTATACTCAAATAAATCCTCATCACATTTATTGATACATTATTTTACAACAATGGTGAGGACTACTAAACAACTCTCTCTAGAACCATCATTCAATACCCCGACTAGTACTCGCTACATTCTCGCCTCCTGAGAAGAAAAATGGAACAACAAGGAAAAGGGTGAGCTCAACTTGCCCAGTAAAGAATATTATGACTAAGATAATATACAACAAATTATCGTTAGTCTTCAACAGGGAAAAATCTAATAGAATAAAATAGACAACAAATTTTAAATCAATATTCGCAGCGGAAATAATAATTCATTAGAAGAGTTAAGTAGAGAATGCAAACTACTATCTTCTATGTATGAATTTTAAAGTTCATCGCTCATCTTTTATCCCCAGAACATCAATCAACATACATCCGAATCAAATATTCATCTTTGCACTACAGCCAAAGATATTCATCACCTTGGTCATGTTCATCTAAACACTGCTCATCTTTGCACTACGACCAAAGATATTCTTCGAAATCATTCATCTTTGCACTACGTGCCAAAGATATTCAATAATATCATCATTTAAGATCAAGATGATGAAAATATTTTTAAAGAAACGAATCCAAAGGAAACAAAATGACAAGGATTAAGGATTAAGGATTCGTACTTTATTTTATCCACGTCCAAAAATACCTCAAAAATAATCATAGGGTGTAAAATTCAAGAATGATCAAAACATGGATACAATCAAAGCTAGTATCCAGAATAGATATTTTAGACGAAAAGAAAAATTTTCATTTTTTGGTGAATAGTGCCGTATTCGTGAATAGTGTTGTATACGTGAATAGTGCCGTATACGTGATTAGTAACTCCGACACCAAAAGATAGAAAATCCACAAAAAAACATCTTCACGCTTCTTAAATAGTACTCGTGAATAGTAACTCGTAAATAGTAACTCATGAATAGTAACTCGTGAATAGTAACTCATGAATAGTAACCCCGACATGAAAAAGTTCCAAATTTGATAAAAAGTTCCAACCAATATTTCAGCATAATGATATTGAAGAAATAATATCATTTGAGAAGAAAATAACATCCCTTACCTCGAAAGACAGTACTTCTAGTTGAAACACCGGATATAGGCTATGACTTGAACTTGCACCGTATATCAACACTCAAAGTATACTCACAAGAATACGCTCAATATATCGAGAGAGAATAGAGAAAACTTCGCTTTACGGTGTGATTTTCAATTCTAACCTAAGCACCCTATTTATAGGAAATTGCTTAAACACCAAAGTAGAAAATTGAATATAATAATATTATTTATAAACAAAATTCCTTAGCCCACCTTTTGAAATCTGATTTCAGCCATAGCACATGTTAAATGAGGTTCACAAACTCACCAAAAACGTTTTTCTAAAATAATTAATTAAAACTCCCAAAATCAATTATTTGAAACTCCAAAACTTCAATAATTCATAATAAATAGCCCTTTTATCGTAAAATTCGAATCTCGCGATTTTTATAGGAAATTCAATTCTCTACAACTTTGCGTAAGAAAGTTTTTCCAAATTCCAAACATAAATTGACCAAAATTCACAAACGGTCGATTTTACAAGCTATAATCAAATTTTAGTCAAGAAATGGGGTCCACCGACACACAAAACATGTGTTAATCATTTAATGCCACAAAATACTCTTCCTCCTCATATACTCATATATCCCACATTCATTATAAAATATCTCCGTTAATATATTATTAAAATAATATATTTAAATGAATTATTTTATCGTAAAAAGATAAAATATTAATTTTCAACAATTGTCATTTTAAAATTTTTCCATCTATATCCACATAAAATCAATATTTTCCTCATCATATAAATCAATAATTAATTATTCACAAATAATATTACGAATCACAAGATCGCAACCGTGCCGCTCCTTCCGAAAGAGGGCTTTCCAATAAGGATCTCTCCTTCTCAAGGCGTAATTAGGTGACCAAACCTCTCCTGTATGTAACTTTCTAGACATTGCCAATAATGTTATCTAATAATATTATTCAGATAATATGAATTATTGCTTCGATAATAAAAAATAATTTGTGTAATGACAATTATTGAAACAACAAAGAATATAAAATATCAACGCAACAATTATTGAATCAATAAAATAAAATATCTTGAATAAAGAATTACATCAGAATAATTATCGAGTAGTGCCTTCTTATGTAAGAATCAATAATTGGTGCAATACTGCAGTTACTTGCTCAACAACGCGTATTAGTGTGTTTTAACCACCGGGTAATCCAACAAGATTAATCTGTGATAACTACGCCGCTATTTATAAACAACTTATATTTGTCGCTTTCTTCATCCAATCGCTTTCAAGCATGGGCCCACAAAAAGACTCGCTACCGTCATTTTTAATATTCCCCGACAGTGCATTTAATATTCCACGACCAAAACGAATATTCCCCATGATAATGAATATTTTATCACCACTTGCTTATTTAAAATATTTGTGCATTTTACCCATAACTAACCACATTAATCAAATCCACCCTTACTATTTCAAAATAAAGGAAATTCCTTTTATTTAAAAATTTCGGGTCTTATATAATATATAATATACTTTAGGGCATTTTGGTAATTTATAATAAGAAATATTATTTATGACCATTTATGGATATTAAATAAGTGGTTTTGTAAAGGGTGAACAATTAAAATAAATTATTTATCGTCAAATAAATTATTAAAATGTTATTATGATATTAATAATATTAGAATATGATATTGTTAAGTAAATAAATGATTAATAATATTAGATTAAAGTATTAATCTTAGATTAAAATATTATTAAAAGATTAATAATATTAAATTAAAGTATTATTGGATGATTAAAATATTATTAATTAAATTATAATATTCGAGATTAAATAAAATGTTATTAAAAATGAAATAACATTAGTAAAGGAATAAAATATTAATAAATGACTAATAATATTAGTAAATGAATAAAATATTAATATTATTGGTAAATGAATAAAGGTATTATTAATTGATTAATGATACTAAAGCATAAGTAAGATATTATTAAAGTAATAATATTAATGGTAATTATTTAAAATGATTTTAAACATTTTAAAAATCATTTAAGGGTAATATAAATGTTTTAAAAATATTTTGAGTTATTATATAACTTTAATATTTTGGCAATGGTTTCATGAATAGTTTAATAATAATTAAATGTTAATAGAATTATTTGATATTTGAATCATTTAATAATGATTTCGGTGTTTGAAATTTATGAGAAATTAATAAATGTTTATTGAGTCATTTAAAATAATATGACTAATATTTACAGATATTGAGTTACAGAATAGAGTCTTAGACTCAATAATTACCCGATAAAGCTGTCGGTACACCGACATATTTCAGAAATTGATATGGACATAGATATTTTGACTATATTAATGTTTGTTTGTGATACAATGACTGTTGAACATGTGTGATAATGTGATTAGGTTATGTGTTGACTGTGAAATGCAGTATTATATGTTATAGTATATTGTTCTAATCGAACGAATGTTCTGATTAATGATAGGTCATGATATAAAAGAAAAAAACTAAGTTGCGTATTGTAAGCAGCGCATCAGGCAAGTATCCTACCTTTACATTTTCTTTAAGTAATGGACATGAGTAAGAATGTTTCAGAATTATATTATTATTGTACAGATTATTAACCCTATATTATATACGCTCATTGATTATCAACATGTTAGTATATGGTAATTCAGATATATATTATGTTCGATAATTTCTATAAATGGTTATACAAGTGTCCCCACTTGGATAATCATTGCATTTAACCACATGTTGATACACCTTTGTTAAATACCCGTATATATATGTTAAATTATAGATTATTGTTGAACAAGATAAAACCTTATTATTATCCAACCGAATTGCCTTGGTTTGGAACCCTGACAAGTATGAACATCTCTTACACGGGAAAAACTTTTATGCACCCAAGGTGGACAGTGTGAACGATAACATCGTTCTTGCATGTAGTATTGATCAATCACCGGTACAATGAAATTTGATCACCCTCGTGTCCGTAAGTTATGACGATTGTCGAGATGATGTTCTGTTTAACGTTTTCGAAAATGAAAATAATGTTCATAGTATGTCCCCTTAACCCTATTTATAGTCAGTACGTAATTGCAAAAATTTGAAAGAGGGTTGTTATGTTATTATTATCCGGTCAGATTACTTCACAACTATTGATTTGTTGTAGAAGGGTAGTATAAAGAAAACATTTAAAATTCTTTCAACTTATATATATATATATAATTGTTATTACTTGTTGGGCACTCAAATGCTCATCCTTGCTTAATTTAAATATTTTCAGCTAAGTGTGAACAACCTGAAGGCTCTGTTAAGAACAAGGGAAAAGGGAAAGGTTGCTGAATGATTTCAATGTTATCTTATGTAATAGTTTAATATTATTAAGACAATGTTATATATTTATTATCATGTATTGTAAGGAATGATTAAAGGTTACATACTTGGGAGCTAGACTCTGATAATTATGTAAATTAAGTTTAATATTTACATTATTGTTATTATTATTAGTATTATTCCGCTCATAGAAATGGTATCGTGAAGCACTGAATTCCCAAAGTATATTAAAAACAAACTCGTTTAGACTCTCTCCGTTCAACCTAAATAATTTAATAAAATTTTATTACAATCCAATCATTAATAACATAATAATATTAAATTTATTATTAAAAACTTAACAACTATATCGACAAAATTAATTAATTTAAATCTATATACATAATTTAAATTTTATTTACCAATAATGATTTATAAATTTCATAGCTAAATACCTATTAAAATATAATATATATATATATATATATATATATATATAATATATAATGCACTTCAACGCTCATAAGCAAGAGTAGCTTAGCAAAACCAAAACATATATAGACATGATATATATATATATATATATATAATAACGAAATCATGCCACCGCTTCAATAAATTGGGTATACATATATATAATCCGTATATAATAACAATAAAAATTAAAAAAATCTAAGCATGCAAAGAAATTCTCAAATCTCAATCAAGTAATCCGCATATATAATAATAATAATAATAATAATAATAATAAATAATAATAATAATAATAATAATAATAATAATAATAATAATATATGTATATAAATAATCAATCAAGTCTACGGATCATCAATAATGAATTATATGATTTCATTCATTAGATTTTACTCCTTTGTTAGCTACTGATTTACATACATATATATATTTATGAAAGATTTTACCTTAGTCAATTTTCCCTTCTTTTCTTTAAATGCGATGCCGGTGATTGTAAAAAAAAATCCACAAATTGATTTGTTTCTAGCTTCTCTTTCCTCACCACGATAAGTATTAAGCGTATGAGAGTCTAATTAGGTTTTATTTAACTACTTCTCCTAATTATATAGAACTTAATATTACCCACATAAATTAAACCCAAATAAATTTAAAAGCCCAAATTCTACAAGTTTAATTTATATTATTAGCCCAATAAATTAATTAACTAGTTTGACCCAACTAAACGACAAAGTCCAATTAATATGATTTAAATAAAATAAATTTTTATTATACCATATTTACTATTATATTTTATTTTTATTTTTCCCGGGTATTACATCACCTACCCCTTAAAAGAATTCCGTCCTCGGAATCAAAAGAATAGAACGTACCTAATTATCAAAATGATGCGGATATTCTACTCGAATAGACTCCTCCATCTCCCAAGTGGCTTCTCGCTCCGAATGGTTCCTCCACAAAACTTTAACAAACAGAATAGTCTTCCTCCTCATAATCCTTTCTTGACAAGTAAGATCCTCCCGAATCTTATCGAATGGATATTGCACCATATGTAACGGATGATAATGATAACTCCTCAACACTGGCACATGGAACACATTGTGCACATGAGCTAGCTGTGGAGGCAAAGCTAACTGATATGCAACCTCACCAACCCTCTCCAGAATCTCAAATGGTCCAATATAATGCGGACTAAGTTTCCCTTTCAACCCAAATCGCCGAATGCCCTTCCAAGGAGAATCTTTTACAAACACATGCTCACCAGGTTCAAACTCTAAAGTTCTCCTATGTTTATCAGCATAACACTTCTGTCGTGATCGAGTCGATTTCAATTTCTCCTTTGCCACCGCTACCTTCTCCGTAGTGATTTGAACTAACTCAGGCCCCTCTATGGCCCTTTCACCAACCTCATCCCAACAAGTTGGTGCCCGACACTTTCTACCATACAGTGCCTCAAACGGAGCCATTCCAATACTTGAATGCCAGCTGTTGTTATAAGCAAACTCAACTAGGTTCAAGTAATCATCCCAATTACACGACCACTCAAGTGCACAAGACCTCAACATGTCCTCTAATGTTTGAATAGTTCGTTTGGATTGTCCATCAGTTTGTGGATGAAAAGAAGTACTAAAGTTGAGCCGAGTACCCCAAGCTCGTTGAAACCCTTTCCAAAATCGTGAAGCGAACCGTGGGTCCCGATCTGAAACAATAGACACCGGAGTACCATGAAGTCTAATAATCTCCTGTTAAAAGATATGTGCCAACCTATCCACCGAGTAACCCTCATGGATAGCCAAAAAGTGTGTCGATATGGTCAACCGGTCCACTACTACCCATATGGCATCATTCTTCCTAAAAGTCTTCGGCAAACCAGTCACAAAATCCATCGCGATATCCTCTCACTTCCACACTAGAATGTCTAACTGTTGTAGCAAACCACTAGCTCGTTGATGTTCTATCTTCACTTGTTGACAAGTGAGGCACTTCCAAACATATTCAGCCACATCTCGTTTCATCCCATTCCACCAAAAATTCTTCTTCAAATCTCTATACATCTTCGTAGAACCAGGATGAATAGAGAATGACGAACTATGAGCCTCATCCAACACAGCCTCTCGAATGATTGGATCTGATGGTACACATAATCGCTCACCCAACCAAATCACACCGTGATCATCAATATGAAACTCAGACTGTTTGCCCTCTTATAGATTCTGCGTCATACTCCACAACTCCCCATCTTCTTTTTGAGCTTCTTTGACCCGCGAGATAAGAGAGGGCTCAACTCTCATATCCGCCAAATGCCCATCTGAACCTCATACATACAACTCCAACTTTAGTCGATCCATATCTGAAATAAGCTGAGGTTGTGTAATAAGGGCTGCTACACTCCCTGAACTCTTCCGGCTAAGAGCATCTGCAACCACGTTTGCCTTCCTCGGGTGATACTGAATTCTAGCATCATAATCTTTTAGAAGCTCCAACCAACGCCTCTGCCTCATGTTAAGCTCTTTCTGAGTGAAAATATATTTAAAACTTTTATGATCGGTGAAGATATCATAAGTCTCTCCATACAAATAGTGCCTCCAAATCTTTAAGGCAAAGATCACCACTGCCAACTCCAAATAATGTGTGGGGTAATTCACCTCGTAAGATTTAAGCTGCCTAGAAGCATAAGCAATCACCTTACTGTGTTACATCAAAACACACCCCAAACCCTTATTAGAAGTATCACTATAAATCTGGTAGCCTCATGTCCCCGACGGCAATGCAAGTATAGGAGTTATCACAAGTCGTTTCTTAACTCCTCAAAACTCTTCTCACGCTCGTCATTCCACACAAACTTCGTGCCCTTTCTCATCAACTAGGTCAATAGTAAGGCAAGCAAAGAAAACCCTTCCACAAACCGCCTATAATACCTTGCCAAACCCAAGAAACTCCTAATCTTCGTCACTGTAGTAGGTCTTGGCCATTTAGTGATAGCCTCAACCTTCATAGGATCCACCTTAATGCCTTCAGCAGAGACTACGTGGCCCAAAAATGCGACCTGCTCCAACCAAAACTCGCATTTAGAGAATTTAGCATACAATTTCTCTTTCTGCAAAATCCCCAACACTGTGCGTAGATGCTCTTCCTGCTCTTCTTTAGACTTGGAGTAAACCAAAATGTCATCAATAAATACAATAACAAATTGGTCCAAGTACTCCCTGAATACCCGATTCATCAAATCCATAAACACCGCTGGAGCGTTAGTCAACCCGAATGGCATCACCAGAAACTCGTAATGCCCATATCGAGTGCGAAAAGCTGTCTTAGGGATATCCTCATCCCTCACCCTCAACTGATGATAGCCCGACCTCAAGTCTATCTTCAAAAAATACTTTGCCCCTTGAAGTTGGTCAAACAAGTCATCAATCCTCGGCAATGGATACCAATTCCTGATGGTGATCTTGTTCAACTCTATGTAGTCTATACACAGCCTCATAGACCCATCCTTCTTCTTTACAAACAAGACCGGAGCAGCCCACGGCGAAACACTCGGGTGAATCACACCACGATCTAACAGTTCCTGCAACTGCTCTTTCAACTCATGCAACTCCAATGGTGCCATCTGATACGGCGCTTTAGAGATAGGCTCCGCACCAGGAACAAGCTCAATAGAAAACTCTACTTCCCGCTGCGGTGGCAACCTTGACAACTCCTCATGAAACACATCAGAAAAATCACGAACAATTGGAACATCTTCAATACGAGACTCACCCTTAGAGGTATCTTTCACAAACACCAAATACCCCTCACAACCCTTTGCCACCAACTTTTCAGCCTTAAAAGCTGAAATTAACTTCACCATTCTACTCGGCTGTGAACCCTGAAACACAAATTCTGGAGACTTCACATCTCCAAATATAACCTTCTTCGCTTGACAATCAATAGTGGCATGGTGCTTATCCAACCAGTCCATTCCAAGAATGACATCGAAATCGTGCATACTCATCAGAAGAAGATTAACCCTACGAATTTTATCCCCAAAACTGATCGGACACCCTCGATACAAATCAGAAATAATAACTGAAGTCCCCATCGGGGTAGCACTAGACATAAAAGAATCTAAAGACTGAGCTGGCACACCCAGGTGCCGAACAAAAGACTGAGCAATAACGGAATGAGTAGAACCCATATCAAACAAAATAGAAGCCTCACGATTGCCAACTAAAAGAGTGCTAGAAACAATACCTGGTGCACCTGCCGCCTGATTATATGTCAAGGCAAACACTCGACCACCCTGACACTGACCTCCATTGCCACCATTATCACCACCTCCACCATTACCACATGGACCGGTACAATCCCTAGCAATATGACCCATCTGTCCCCACAATAAACATGCACCTGTGAGTCTGTGACACTGCCTCCCCGGATGAATAGCCCCACAAGTAGTACAAGGAGCTATCAGAATAAGATTTGGGTTACCCCCACCAGCTGGTACCGGATAACGACCCTGATTCTCCCCCTGCTGTCGATTTTTCCACTGCTAACGATTTTGACCATTCCAAGGTAGCTGCAGCTAACGTTTCTGCCCTTGCTGAGGCATCTGCTGATAACCCCTATTTTGATTCTGACCACGCCACTGCCCCTGTTGGCCACCGCGATTCCTATTCAAATGACCACCCTTATTTCTCCCATGCTGAACTGAAGTTTTACCCTACTGGTCATCTCTGTCCCTCTTTCGACTCACATTCGGTTTAGAAGACTGAAAGTCCTGTCGTTCCATCTTAATATTTTTGGCTGCATTTGCCACAGCCGACACATCTGCAAACTTGTTGTTAATGAGATGTTGTTGATACCTATAATGAATCATCCACTTAAATTTCTCGACCTATTCTGTTGCAGTCCCTGCTGAGGTTCCCGCAAAGCCTGCCAACCTAGTAAACCTCGTCAGGAAGTCCGTGATGGACTCATCATATTTCTGCCGAATCGACATATACTCTCTAGCATAGGCCTCTTTATCAGCAGCTGGGAAGTACTGCTAATAAAAGACCTCACAAAACTCTGCCCAGCTAAGTGTTTCAACATAACCATCACCCTTTGTTGTTTTCATCGCTTTCCAACACCTCTGTGCATCCCCTTCCAGCTTGTAAGCAGCTAGCAACACTTTCTGATTATCCGAGCACCCCAGCACATCAAAGATCTTCTCTAAGTGAGCAATCCAATTCTCTGCATCAATTGGAGTCGGAGCTAAACTGAATGCATGTGGTTTCTGCTTTTGAAACCTCTCCAACCATACATACATCGGAACCACTTGTTGCTCAAGACCATTTGTATTCCCTTCCTCAATATTTGCTTGCTGACCATTATTTCCTGGGTTCTCCTGCTCAGGAATTTCTGGTGGCGGTTGCTGCATTGCTTGTACAACCTGTGCCACCAACTGAGGTAAAGCCTGATTCACTACCTGATTCATCAAGGTAGCCAATTGAGCATTTATCTGATCATTAGGTTACTCATTGGGTTGACCCTCACCTCTTCCCTTATTGTTACCTCGCCTCCCAACAACTCTGGCGGGTCTACGAGCCATCTAAGAAAGAGATAATGAATATAAACAAAGCACATTAGGGATAAATTCAAATATGACTAATATAATAGCTGAACAGAAAATTAAACGAAACAGAAACCTAACCCAGAAGTCTACCCATAACTCACAGGTCAAACCTAAATAGGTTTTCTACAAGAAAGAACCTAAGCTTTGATACCAACTCTGTAACACCCCCTTTCCGAAATAGAGAGAGGTTACTCAAAACATATCAAAACTGATGAATTTAATAGCAAGGCTCCAAGCCCAAAAATAATAGTCTTAATATATTATAAATACCACAAGTCGACCATAATAAATCTCAAACTGTCTCAAACCACAATCCAAAATAATTATTAGAATTCCAAGTAAACTGACACATCAAGTCTAAACAGAATATTTCTAAATCATTGGAATGAATGGAGCTCTCATCACACTTGCCCTTGATTCCCCTGATTATCTGCCGAAAGAAAAACATAGAATGAGCCAAATGCCCAGTACGGATATAGAATACAAATAATGAACCGAAATAACTAACTCAATTAAATGAAAAGAGACGAAACGAACTGAAACGAAACGAACAAAACTAACACAACGAACTAATAGGCTGAATTAAATGGCTGGGTGTTATTTCATACCGAGCTCAAAATAAATAATAATATACCTTGCCACACAGGCAAGTCAAATGATGCCACACAGAAATCAAATAATTCCACACAGGCAATCACACATCGGACTGCGCAATCCAGA
Source organism: Panax quinquefolius (assembly GCA_020205615.1). Lineage (NCBI taxonomy): Eukaryota > Viridiplantae > Streptophyta > Magnoliopsida > Apiales > Araliaceae > Panax > Panax quinquefolius. Next base: position 19,901,267 of record CM035167.1, read on the forward strand.
AACATGTAGAATCGGAAGGTGTGTTTGGTACAAACATCACCAATCCGCAGAACAGAACGGAACAGAAAACTAGGGTCAACCCATACGCCTCCCACAACAAAACACCAAATGGCTAACTCCCACTGGAGCACAAAACGGAGACGCCGTGGACTGATCACACCGCCACGGAAGGTGTCATGCCTCGGTGCCAAGATGACATGCCTGTGGTACCCCCACAAGTGGTTATAGCTCAGGTATATCCTACGGTATTCTAACAAAATAAAATGCCACAACACATGCGACACAACAAAGAGGTTCTAACATGTACATGTTAAACTGAAATGAAATATCAACACAAAGTCTCCAAATATATTAACATGTACTTTCTAAAAAGATCGATAAATATATTAACCATGACACACTAGACCAAAGAGTACAGATACTAATGCCAAAATGAAAGATTCTCACGAATTTAAGAAGGAACAATTATGAGAGACAAAGCTAAATTTCGAAACAAATAACGAAACGAATAAATTAAAAATAAAAGAGTCTCGCTGAAAGAGTACGGAATCCGTACCTGGAATCGATAATGCAATACCCAAAGTATATTAAAAACAAACTCGTTTAGACTCTCTCCGGTCAACCTAAATAATTTATTGAAATTTTATTACAATCCAAACATTAATAACATAATAATATTAAATTTATTATTAAAAACTTAACAACTATATCGACAAAATTAATTAATTTAAATCTATATACATAATTTAAATTTTATTTACCAATTCTGATTTATAAATTTCATATCTAAATACCTATTAAAATATATATATATATATATATATATATATATATATATATATATATATATATATATATATATATATATAACTCAACGTCATAGTAAGAAATATGTAACCAAACATGATATAGATATAATATATATATATATATATATATATATATATATATATATATAATAACGAAATCGTGCATTTGCTTCAATAAATTGGGTATACATATATATAATCAGATATAATAATAATAAAAAAAAAAAAAAAAATCTAAGCATGCAAAGAAATTCTCAAATCTCAATCAAGTAATCTACATATAATAATAATAATAATAATAATAATAATATATGTATATAAATAATCAATCAAGTCTACGGATCATCAATAATGAATTATATGATTTCATTCATTAGTATTTTTACTCCTTTGTTTGCTACAGTTTGCTACATACATATAATACTTATGAAAGATTTTACCTTAGTGAATTTCCCCCTTCTTTTTCTTTCGTCTGATGCCAGTGATTGTAAAAAAATCCACAGCCGACTTGCTTCTAGATTCTCTTTAAATAAAATAAATTTTTATTATACCATATTTATTATTATATTTTATTTTTATTTTTCCCGGGTATTACAGAGAGGGTTCGGTTTTTCTAGTAAGGAAGAGGAGTTATTGTTCATGCATCCTAGATTCATAACCTACTTTGGAAGAGCAAGAAGGATAACAAAGAAAACTAGGTGAGGTTCTCTTCTATTCTTTTTCTTATTCTCCTTCTATTTTCGGTTTTTACCTCAACATGTTTGGGGTTATGGTCTAATACTCAAAGTACCTTAGTTCTATATGTCTCATGTGTAGGACTAAGTATCTTGTGTATTATACTATAGATTTAGAGGAAGAAAATGAGCATATGTTCTCCAAGGGGTGAAAATCTTGTTTTTCTTCAACTATATCTTGTGTAACTCAAGTTTTACAACTCGGATTTGTGATCCATTGAAGGGGGGGAGTGCTAGATACATGAGTTATCTAGTAAAGCCAAGTGATAGAACACAAATCTACCAAGTATTGAAGCCATGGGGGTGGTTTTCCCCAAAACATTCACATAGAGTATTTAGATTTTAAAACCCTAAAAAGCTACTATCCCCATTTTTCTTAGGCCTATTTTGGACCATTGCAAGTCTTTTAAAAATCTGGGAAAAATCACAGAAGTACCTTGAGAAGTTATCTACGTGTAACAAAAAGAACGGACACGTTTCGAGTTATAGGTTGTGTGTAATGGCTATTTCTGTAAAGGACTCCTAAATATTAACACCCGAATATCTCACAGTGTATACATGGGAAAAATCTGAAATGTTTACAGTAGGTTCATATATGTTATGATAGTATACCCCAAAAGTTTCAAATTTTTCTGGGCAAAACTCGATTTATGAAAAATGAAGCAAGATCCAAGTGTTTTGGGCACTTTAAAATTAGTAAATCATTTTCTAAAATTCCAGAAAAATTTGGGGATCATCTTTGGGTCATATACTGTATAAATCCAGAAAACAAGAATTTTTAGACTCAGTTTGCTTTTTTTCCTAAAAATAATGAAGTTATGAATAAAAGGAAATAAAAAGTTAAATGATGTCTTAAATAAGAAAAAATGTGATTTTAATGCTTGAATACTCCTAATATATAATATTATGAGTACTTTAGGGCAGTTTGGTAATTTATAATAAGAAATATTATTTATGACCTTTTATGGATATTAAAGAAGTAATTTTGTAAAAGGTGAACAATTAGAATAATTTGTTTATTGATCAAATAAATTATTAAAATGTTATTATGATATTAATAATATTATAATATGATATTGTTAAGTAAATAAAAATATTAAGATTAAAGCTTCATTAAAATACTATTAAATGATTAATAATCTTAGATTAAAGTATTAATCTTAGATTAAAATATTATTAAAAGATTAATAATATTAAATTAAAGTATTATTGATGATTAAAATATTATTAAATAAATAATAATATTCGAGATTAAATAAAATGTTATTAAAATGAAATAACATTAGTAAAGGAATAAAATATTATTAAATGAATAATAATATTAGTAAATGAATAAAATATTAATACAATTGGTAAATGAATAAAGGTATTATTATTATTAATGATACTAAAGCATTAATGATATTATTAAAGTATAATATTAATGGTAATTATTTAAAATAGTTTTAAATGTTTTAAAAATCATTTAAGGGTAATATAAATATTTTAAAAATATTTTGAGTTATTATATAACTTTAATATTTTGGCAATGGTTTCATGAATAGTTTAATAATAATTAAATGTTAATAGAATTATTTGATATTTGAATTATTTAATAATGATTTCGGAGTTTGAAAATTTGTGATAAATTAATAAATGTTTATTGAGTCATTTAAAATAATATGACTGATATTTACAGATATTGAGTTATAGAATAGAGTCTTAGACTCGATAATTAACCGATAAAGCTGTCGGTACACCGACATATTTCAGAAATTGATCTGGACATAGAATTTTGACAGTATTAATGTTTGTTTGTGCTACAATGATTGTTGAACATGTGTGATAATGTGATTATGTTATGTGTTAACTGCGAAATGCAGTATTATATGTTATAGTATATTGTTCTAATCGAACGAATGATCTGATTAATGATAGGTCGTTATATAAAAATAAAACTAAGTTGCGTATTATAAGCAGCGCATCAGGCAAGTATCCTACCTTTACCTTTTCTTTATGCAATGGACATGAGTAAGAATGTTTCAGAATTATATTATTACTGTACAAATAATTAACTCTATATTATATACGCTCATTGATTATCAACATGTTAGTATATGGTAATTCAGATATATATTATGTTCGATAATTTCTATAAATGGTTATATAAGTGTCCCACTTGGATAATCATTGCATTTAACCACATGTTGATACACCTTTGTTAAATACCCGTATATATATTTTGAATTATATATTATTGTTGAACAAGATAAAACCTTATTATTATCCAACCAATTGCCTTGGTTTGGAACCCCGATAAGTATGAACATCCCTTACACGAAAAAAAACTTTATGCACCCAAGGTGGATGAGTGAACGATAACATCGTTCTTGTATGTAGTATTGATCAATACCGTACAATGGGCCGATCACCCCGTGTTCGTAAGATATGACGGTTCTGATGATGAAGTTCGCTTAACCTTTTCGAAAATGAAAATAATGTCCATAGTATGTCCCCTTAACCCTATTTATTTTCAGTACGTAGTTTCAAAAATTTGAAAGAGGGTTGTTATGTTATTATTATCGGTTCATATTACTTCACAACTATTGATTTGTTGTAGAAGGGTAGTATAAAGAAAACATTTAAAATTCTTTCAGCTTATATATATAATTGTTATTACTTGCTGGGCACTCAAATGCTCATCCTTGCTTAATTTAAATGTTTTTAGCTAAGTGTGAACAACCTGAAGGCTCTGTAAGAACAAGGGAAAAGGGAAAGGTTGTTGAATGATTTCAATGTTATCTTATGTAATAGTTTAATATTATTAAGACAATGTTATATATTTATTATCATGTATTGTAAGGAATGATTAAAGGTTACGTACTTCGGAGCTAGACTCTAATAATTATGTAAATTAAGTTTAATATTTACATTATTATTATTATTATTCCGCTCATAGAAATGGTATCGTGAAGCACTGAATTCGTGTTTCAAGTACTTGGATTCGGGGGCTTAACAGGTTGGTATTAGAGCTTTAGGGTTAGAAACCTTAGGTGGGATAGACCTTAGGCTATAACCTTAGATCAGAGGGAAACGTTGAGAATATAAATAACTCATATATTGTTTATAAAGAGATGAATTGACTAAATCCATTGTCAAACAAAATAAAAGATAACTTATATAAAACTATTATTTGATGTGTGTATATACTATATGCTAATCAGGCTAATTGATGTGTCTAGATGTCTAGTGGAAAAGGCTTGTTATATGCTTATAGCATGAAGAAGGATCAAATCCATACCCCCGAGCTAATATCGAAGCCAATAGTTAAAATAGAGGCTCAGAATGAAAATAACTCAGACGAAGTGGTTATTCTAGAAAACGTAGTATCAGATCCGGAGATGGTGGAGCTGACAGATAGTGATTCGGACACCAAAGTTGAAGCTGAACAAGCATCAATAGAGGTGTAAGATCTGAGGAACAAGGTTTCTTCTCTGGAAAAGCTGTGGGAAATGGAAAAGCTATTAAATAGTCAACTGCATCAGGCGTTAATAGAAACAATGGAAGAACAAGATAAGCTTAAAATCCAATTGATCGATCGAGAGCCACATGCAACACATCGTATGCATTCCCGAAAGTAAGAAGGGAAAAGAAGGATGAAGACCATGACTTAAGAAAATCCGATACTGAAGAAAGGGAAGAATGTGTTACCTTTGTGGCTATGAGGACATACCACTCAGACATCCCGACTATAAATCAGGAGCATGTTTTATCTGTGGGATAGAAGGTCATTAAGTGAAAGGTTGTCCAAGAAAAAGGCGTAGTGAATAGGTAGTATAGGTTCTGTTGTGTAGGCCATGTTCCCAACTTTTGGTATAAGTCAAGGCTGTAAATCCCAACTTTTGTAGTCACAAAGGGATGAATGATGTTTAAAGCAATATGTGATATGCTATGTAAGTATTCGCTAAATGAATATGAATCTAAGTTTGAGTAATGAAATGAGTTAATATACTAAACTTATATGATAAGATTTAGAAAGTAAAGAAAAATATATGGTTTTACTTAACCAGATAATGCCGCCAAGACGTCAAACTCGAAACCAAAGGGCAGAAGAGTCTGTCAATAATGTTGAGGGACAACAACAAGTAGACCCGATGCAACACTTTGCAAACATGGTAGCACAAGCTATGCAGCAAGGAATGTCAAATGTAGGGAACCAGCCGGACAACCGCTTGGCAAACTTTAAGGACTTCAAGGCAGTAGGACCGCCGGAGTTTAGAGGGACAACTGACCCTGTTGAAGCCCAGACTTGGGTTAAAGAGATTGAAAAAGCATTCGTGATAGCTAGGGTAGCTGAGGGGCAAAGGACCGCTTTTGCCACCTACATGATGAAGGGTGAGGCAAATTTTTGGTGGGAAGCGAATCAGGCGAGGGTAGGAGAGGGTGTTGTTACTTGGGATAGGTTTAAGACACTATTCTTCGAAAACTATTTTTCCTCTAGTATGCAGGCTAGGATGGAGGTAAAATTTTTAGAGTTGAAGTAGGAGAATATGACAGTGTCTGAATACGCCGCAAAATTCCATGAGTTGGCTAGGTTTGCTCCGCATCAATTTGATACGGAGGCTAGGAAAGCTAGAAGGTTTGAGCTTGGATTAAAAACCTGGCTCTACAACAAGGTGGCGGTGTTGCAGATCCCTATATTTGCATCATTCATGGAGAAGGCTATTATTGTTGAGGAGGGGAGTGAGGCCATGAGCCTCTACAACAAGGAGAGAAAGAACAAGAGTAAGGTCGAAGGAACTGGGAAAGTTGAAGTTAATAGTGGGAGTAGCGGTGGTAGTAGCAAAAGGAAGGGAAGCAATTTTGGAAGTGTGCAAGTAAAATAGGAAGAAGTTAAGAAGCAAGCTATGCAGTGTGGAAATTATGGAAAGAACCACTCTAGGGAATGTTTGAAAGGGAAGTTTGTATGTTATAAGTGCGGGCAGGAGGGCCATATCTTTCCCAACTGCCCCAATCCTAGGATGAACAATAGGTGTTTTCTATGCGGGTCGACCGGGCATAAGGTGAAGGATTGTCCGAAGAGGACGACGGAGGCAGGGAATGTGAATACTGGAATGGGCAGCATGACTTTGGCAATCACGGGACCTACGACATCGGGCAAGCCAACAAAATCAACAACAAGGGTCTACAACATGACGGTCCAGGATACTATAGCAGCTGGTGTTGCAATTCCAGGTATTATTCGTATAACTTTTATTTTCTTATGCATGATTTTCATATATATAGTAACTTATTTTATAAAGAAATTTTGAAGAAGGAATTTGAGTTCTTTTAGAAATCAAATTTCCGTTTAATCAGATAGACAAGCTTTACGTGAATACCTCAGTACGATCATTTATGATCAAGATCTACTTGTACTGATTGTATATGCTACGTACACTTGTATGTGTAGGTTTTAAAATGGTGATTCCGGGGACAGAATCTTTATAAGGGAGGGTGAATGTTACTACCCGATATTTTATATACAAATAAATTAGAAATTTTGCGTATAATTTTTTTTTATTTTAAATATGGGGAATATGTGCCAAGATAATGTGTATATGTATTTATGTGATAAATAAAAATATGAATATTTATAAATAATTTTATTTTAGAATTATTCATCATTATAAATTATATCCTTATCATAATTAATTTTATAGTAGAAATGTTTTATTAACTATTTTTCGTGAAAATATAATCATATATTATTTATATAATATATGAAATGATTTTAGAATTATTATAATAATTATTTTATTATATGAATTTTATTCAGATTATTAAGTTAATTATTTTTAACTTAATTAATAATGTTAAGTATGACAGGTAAATCAGATATGGAATCCAACCCCTAATTTTTGGATTTTGATCAAAGCATGAGAATAATAATATTATAATAATTATATTTTGATTTTTCAGTGCTATAAATATGTACTATATATGTGGACCGATAAGGGTTGGACAATTATGGTGTTATGTGACAGACCCTTGTATTACTGCGTGAAACCATAATTACAAATTTTAGAAACTAATTTTATTTTATTTTAAACCCTAAATGAAAGCTTCGTAACTTAATTATACATTAGGTGAGACAATTAAATAACCTAAGGGTTATGATAATAAGGAAGGGTTAGTATTTAATATGTATACTAACTTAAGTGGATAATCTTGTTATTTCAAGTGACTAATAATTTTAAACCTATTTTTAGTAAACTTAACTAGGTTTTGAGCTAAAGTCACATGTATACGTAATTAAATTTAATAAGATTGGGAATGGAAACCCTAAATAAACAATTTGTGTAGCATATATTAAAATTGTTAGATTATGTACATTGCATGGCCCAAAACAATTAAAGAATATGCCCAAAAGAAATAAAATGCAAACCAATACTTAGCCCACTTGATTAAGGGTATTTTAGACTTTTGATTAATCAAATTTATGCATTAAAATAAAAGCAAAATGGAGGAGAAAATGGAGCATAGTGACCGGCCCCATTAGACCTTATAAGGCTACAAATTAAGCTAATCAAGTTCCATAAGTAGTAAGTCTTACACACAAGGACAAGTGTGTCATGCTCCCATTGGTGGAAAGCTCAATTAGCACCCTTAATCACATGATTAGGCTTAATTGGAAGAGATAAGGTGAAGCCTTTTATCCCAGGGACAATAAAAGTATGGGGGATATTAGTTAATCACCCCATTCATTTGCTAGGTCATTTACATTTCTCTTATTCTCCTTCTTCTTCTTTTCTCCCAAGCTAGCAAACTTCAAAGAGAGAAAAGAGAGAGAGAGGGTTCAGTTTTTCTAGTAAGGAAGAAGAGTTATTGTTCATGCATCCTAGATTCATAACCTACTTTGAAAGAGCAAGAAGGATAACAAAGAAAACTAGGTGAGGTTCTCTTCCATTCTTTTTCTTATTCTCCTTCTATTTTCGGTTTTTACCTCAACATGTATGGGGTTATGGTCTAATACTCAAAGTACCTTAGTTCTACATGTCTCATGTGTAGGACTAAGTATCTTGTGTATTAGAAAATAGATTTAGAGGAAAGAAATGAGCATATGTTCTCCAAGGGGTGAAACTTTTGTTTTTCTTCCACTAAATCTTGTGTAACTAAAGTTTTACAACTCGGATTTGTGATCCGTCAAAGGGGGGGGGGGTGCTAGATACACGAGTTATCTAGTAAACCCAAGTGGTAGAACACAAATCTAGCAAGTATTGAAGCCATGGGGGCTGTTTTCCCCAAAATAGTCCACAAATAGTATTTAGATTTTAAAACCCTAAAAAGCTATTGTCCCCGTTTTTCTTAGGATGTTTTCGAACAGTTGCAAGTCTTTTAAAAATCTGGGAACAATCACAGAGGTACCTTGAGAAGTTATCTACGTGTAGGAAAAAGAACGGACACGTTTCGAGTTATAGGTTGTGTGTAATGGCTATTTCTGTAAAAGACTCCTAAATATTAACACCAGAATATCTCACAGTGTATACATGGGAAAAATCCGAAATGTTTACAGTAGGTTCATATATGTTATGAGAGTATACCCTGAAAGTTTCAGATTTTTCTGAGTAAACGTCGATTTATGAAAAATGAAGCAAGATCCGAGTGTTTTGGGCACTTTAAAATTAGTAATTCATTTTCTAAAATTCCAAAAAAATTTGGAGATCATTGTTGGGTCATATACTGTTCAAATCCAGAAAAGAAGAATGTTTAGAATTAATTTGCTATTTTCCCTAAAAATGATGAAGTTATGAATAAAAGGAAATAAAAAGTTAAATGATGTCTTAAATAAAGAAAATGTGATTTTAATGCTTGAATACTCCTAATATATAATATTATGACTACTTTAGGGAATTTTGGTAATTTATAATAAGAAATATTATTTATGACCTTTTATGGATATTAAATAAGTGGTTTTGTAAAGGGTGAACAATTAGAATAAATTGTTTATTTATCAAATAAATTATTAAAATGTTATTATGATATTAATAATATTAGAATATGATATTGTTAAGTAAATAAAATATTAAGATTAAAACTTCATTAAAATACTATTAAATGATTAATAATATTAGATTAAAGTATTAATCTTAGATTAAAATATTATTAAAAGATTAATAATATTAAATTAAAGTATTATTGGATGATTAAAATATTATTAAGTAAATAATAATATTCGAGATTAAATAAAATGTTATTAAAAATGAAATAACATTAGTAAAAGAATAAAATATTATTAAATGACTAATAATATTAGTAAATGAATAAAATATTAATACTATTGGTAAATGAATAAAGATATTATTAATTGATTAATGATACTAAAGCATAAGTAAGATATTATTAAAGTAATAATAGTAATGGTAATTATTTAAAAATGATTTTAAACATTTTAAAAATCATTTAAGGGTAATATAAATGTTTTAAAAATATTTTGAGTTATTATATAACTTTAATATTTTGGCAATGGTTTCATGAATAGTTTAATAATAATTAAATTATAATAGAATTATTTGATATTTGAATCATTTAATAATGATTTCAGTGTTTGAAATTTTGTAAAAAATTAATAAATGTTTATTGAGTCATTTAAAATAATATGACTGATATTTACAAATATTGAGTTACAGAATAAAGTCTTAGACTCGACAATTACCCGATAAAGTTGTCGGTACACCGATATATTTCAGAAATTGATCTGGACATAGATATTTTTGACAATATTAATGTTTGTTTGTGATGCAATGACTGTTGAACATGTGTGATAATGTGATTAGGTTATGTGCTGACTGTGAAATGCAGTATTATATGTTATAGTTTATTGTTCTAATCGAACGAATGATCTGATTAATGATAGGTCGTGATATAAAAGATAAAACTAAGTTGCGTATTGTAAGTAGCGCATCAGGCAAGTATCCTACCTTTGCATTTTCTTTATGCAATGGACATGATTAAGAATGTTTCATAATTGTATTATTACTGTACAGATTATTAACCCTATATTATATACGCTCATTGATTATCAACATGTTAGTATATGGTAATTCAAATATATATTCTGTTCGATAATTTCTATAAATGGTTTTACAAGTGTCCCCACTTGGATAATCATTGCATTTAACCACATGTTGATACACCTTTGTTAAATACCCGTATATATATGTTGAATTATAGATTATTGTTGAACAAGATAAAACCTTATTATTATCCAACCAAATTGCCTTGGTTTGGAACCCCGACAAGTATGAACATCCTTACACACGGAAAAACTTTTATGCACCCAAGGTGGATGAGTGAACGATAACATCGTTCTTGCATGTAGTATTGATCAATCACCGTACAAATCGTGTCGATCACCCCGTGTCGTAAGTTATGACGGTGTACAGATGAAGTTCTGTTTAACCTTTTCGAAAATGAAAATAATGTTCATAGTATGTCCCCTTAACCCTACTTATAGTTAGTTCGTTGTTTCAAAATTTTGAAAGAAGGTTGTTATGTATATATTATCGGTTCATTACTTCATGACTATTGATTTGTTGTAGAAGGGTAGTATAAAGAAAACATTTAAAAATCTTTCAGCTTATATTTATATATATATATATATAATTTTTATTACTTGCTGGGCACTCAAATGCTCATCCTTGCTTAATTTAAATGTTTTCAGCTAAGTGTGAACAACCTGAAGGCTCTGTTAAGAACAAGGGAAAAGGGAAAGGTTGCTGAATGATTTCAATGTTATCTTATGTAATAGTTTAATATTATTAAGACAATATTATATATTTATTATCATGTAATGTAAGAAATGATTAAAGGTTGCGTACTTGGGAGCTAGACTCTGATAATTATGTAAATTAAGTTTAATATTTACATTATTGTTATTATTATTAGTATTATTTCGCTCATAAAAATGGTATCGTGAAGTACTGAATTCAGGTTTCAAGTACCTAGATTCGGGGCTTAACAGCAGCCAACTCTAAATCATAAGTCGGGTATCCTTTCTCATAGTCCGCCAGTTGCCTTGATGCATACACAATAACTTTGCCATTCTGCATAAGGACATAACCTAACCCTTTATGTGATGCATCACTATACACCATAAAGTTTTCTATATTATCTGGTAATGACAACACTTGTGCCACACTTAACTTCTTTTTCAAGTCTTGAAAAGTCTCTTCACACTTCTCCGTCCAAACAAATTTTTCAGCTTTCCTTGTAAAATTTGTTAATGGGGTGGCAATCTTGGAAAAGTCCTGAATAAACCGTCTTTAATAGCCGGCCAATCCCAAGAAACTCCTCACCTCCGATGGTGTCCTTGGTTGTTCCCAATTGATTACGGCTTCGAATTTTGATGGATCCACTGAAATCCCGTCTTTGTCAATCATATGTCCAAGAAATTATACACGTTCTAGCCAAAATTCATATTTAGAGAATTTCGCATATAACGTTTCCTTTCATAGTGTCTCCAATGTCAAAAGTAAATGTTCCATGTGTTCTTCTTAAGATTTGGAGTACACCAGAATGTAATCGATAAATACCACCACAAACTTGTCTAAAAATGGTTTAAACACCTTGTTCATCAAATCCATGAATGCAGTAAGGGCGTTGGTCAAACCAAAAGACATCACCAAAAAATCGTAATGTTCATACCGAGTTCTGAATGCCATTCTAGGTACATCCTCCTTTCTTACCTTTAATTGATGATATCTACTTCTCAAATCTATTTTCGAGAAGTATCTAGCACCCTTCAATTGATCAAACAAGTCATCTATCCTTGGCAATGGATATTTATTTTTTAATAGTGACTTTGTTTAATTCCCTATAATTAATGCAAAGACGCATTGACCCATCCTTCTTCTTTATGAATAACATCGGTGCTCCCCACGGTGATACACTCGGCTGAATGTATTTCTTGTCCAACAACTCTTGGAACTATACCATCAGTTCTTTCATTTCTATCGGAGCCATCTTGTACGGGGCCTTCGATATCGGAGCAGTTCCTGGCGTCAAATCAATAACGAACTAGATCTCTCGGTCAGGCGGAAGTCCTGGCAAATCCTCCGAAAATACATCTACAAATTCCCTAACCATTGGTATTTCTTCCAGTTTCACCCCATTCCTCTGAGTATCGACTATGTAAGCTAAAAATCCTACACAGCCTTGACCCAACAACTTCTTTAGCATCACTGCCTAAATACATTACCTTCCTGAACTACTAAAGTTTTAGGATAACATCATCATCATATCCCATTGGTTACAAAACACTTGGGATTTACATCTTATTTATCATATCATTAATCACATATCAAGTAAATTCCCTACGATGACCTGCTAAAATGTTGTGTAGCCTTACGATTCTCTTCTTCCATAATACGGAACATTCTTCTGCGATCTAACATGTACCGTGGCAGCGTCTCGAACTGAATCAGATAATACATAACTCGATCTTGAGATCGATTAATCACGGTGTTGAATACACTATTTTTCTCCTCCATCTTGATTGTGACGCCCCAAAAATTAGGTATACATCACCCATCTTGAGTCGCCAGATACATGGTATAGAATTCAAATACAACTTAATAATACAACTGTTGTGTACAATACGACAAAACATAAACTGTGAGTTTGAATACAAATATTGTCTACTAGAGAGTATACAAACTCAAAAGGAGTCCTCATTACAATTATTATCACACTATTTCACATAATAGTGAGGACTACTAATGCACCATCTAGGACCATCACTCTATTCCCCGACTCATTCCAGCTATATTCTCATTTCCTGAAGAGAACAGTGAAAAAAAGGGTGAGCTAAACTAGCCCAAAGAAGAAATATTATGACTAAGATAATGCGAATAAATTATCATTAGCCTTAAAACAAAGGTTAAACCGATACAATATAACAAACATCAAGTTTAACTAGCGTGAACAAGCAATCCATTAAAAGAGTCAAGTAGAGAATAAAATCTACTATCTTTTATGATTTAAAAGGTTTTTCATCACTTTTATCATTTGGGACTCGACAATAAATAATCCACATCATCGAATCACCCCACACTACTGACCAAGGATATTCATTAGTATCACGACCACAATTATCCATGCACTACGACCCAAGAATATTTGTGTATTCATTAATGGTCATGATCATGCCAACAATCGTCCCAATCAATGCACTACACTGCCAATAAGGACTTTTACCACATCATTTGTAACATTACGGTCCATGATTACACCGAATAATCCTCGGTCATAATCATACCAAGTCCATCTGCACTTCTGAGCCACGTATGACTTTCAAAAAAAATATAAACATGAGGATGATGACAATGATATAAGAATTCAATAAAACAAGTTCAAGAATTAATTTATCCAGAACTAATAATGTCCAAATTGTCAACATGATCTTCGCTTTAGAGAGTAAAATTCAAGAATGCTCGAAAGAATATTTCCATGAAAAGATCTTTGGATGAAGCGCAAATATCAAGGATATTCCACTAATTTCATGGAGTATAGAAGTCAAAACTTTAACCAACTAAGTATAATAAAGAATGAAATAATAAAAGAAATCACAATGCATGCGGTACCTCGCATAGACAGGTTATTCCAACAGAATACTAAATAACGGAACGAACTGTGTCAAAATTAAATTGCAAAGCGGGATGTTCCAATGTAATAATAAAGAACGGAATAACAACAAATCACCACGCATGCGGTACTTTGCATAGATATGTTATTTGTGAAACCCCAGTTTTATGAATAAAGAATTAATTTTCTCAAAATAATTTTTTTTATATTATGGTGTGAATTTCGAGATAATGTTATAGTTGTGGGTAATATTTATAAATTTTACAAAGTATGCAAGTTGTCATATTATATTCGATTGGTTAGGGAATATTCGCTTTAAAGCAGAAATATTAAATTTATTTACGACACAATTATTGGTGGATCCCACAATGGAATTATTGTCGGATTGAGAAAACGACAAAAATATTTTATTGAAAATAACGGCGGAATTTTTACTGTTGATATTGTTGAACTACTCGGTAGTAAAAGTACAGTAATACGCGTTGTTGCATAATAGCACACGGTATTGATTATTGATATTTATGTGGGAAGTCACTCAGTTTTGTTCAATTATTGCTACAATAGTTGCTGCATAATATCTCACATTATTTGATTCAATTATTGTCGATTTAGAAGTTTTGTTTTATTCACGTAATAAAATAGAAACATCTTTTTATATAAAACAAAATACTTTATTAAAGTTATTCTATAAATAGAATATATTATATTCTATTATGCATAGTGTTTTGCATAGTAAAATCTTTTTATATAAAACAAAATACTTTATTAAAGTTATTCTATAAATAGAATATATTATATTTTATTATGCATAGTATTTGCATAGTGCCCGCATATAGTGTTTGCATAATAAAAATCTTTTATATAAATAGAATATATTATATTTTATTTAAAAGATTTTTCTTTAAATATGGACCGTCAGATTAAAGTAAATCATGACGCCCCAAAATAGGTATACACAACACCCATTCTCGAGTGCCAAATACATGGTACAAGAAGCAAACTACAACTTCAATAATACAAATGTCGTGTGAAATATTTACAATATATACTTGTGAGTTTAAATACAAATATTATCTTCTAGACAATATCTATACTCAAATAAATCCTCATCACATTTATTGATACATTATTTTACAAAATGGTGAGGACTACTAAACAACTCTCTCTAGAACCTTCATTCCATACCCCGACTAGTACTCGCTACATTCTCGCCTCCCGAGAAGAAAATGGAACAACAAGGAAAAGGGTGAGCTCAACTAGCCCAAAAAAAATATTATGACTAAGATAATATACAACAAATTATCGTTAGTCTCCAACAGGAAAAATCGATAGAATCTGAATAGACAACAAGTTTCGGATCAATATTCGCAATGAAAATAATAATTCATAGAAGAGAGTTACGTAGAGAATGAAATCTACTATAATCTATGAATTTAACAAATCCATCATCAATATTTTATCCCCTCAGTAACATCAATCAATATTCATCTCAAATCAAATATTCATCTTTGCACTACAGCCAAAGATATTCATCAATCGGTCATGTTCATCTCAACACTGCTTCATCTTTGCACTAAAGGCCAAAGATATTCATCGATCGGTCATGTTCATTTAAACACCGCTCATCTTTGCACTACTGGGCCAAAAGATATTCTTCGAAATCATTCATCTTTGCACTACAAAGCCAAAGATATTCAATAATATCATCATTTAAGACCGAGGATGATGAAAATATTTTTAAAGAACGAATCCAAAGAAAACAAAATGACAAGGATTAAGGATTAAGGATTCGTACTTTGTTTTATCCATGTCCAACAATACCTCAAAAATAATCATAGTGGTGTAAAATTCAAGAATGATCAAAACATGGATACAATCAAAGCTAGTATCCAAAATAGATATTTTGGACGAAAAGAAGAAATTTTATTTTTCGATGAATAGTCTTTAGTATCGTGAATAGTGTCAGATATCGTGAATAGTCTTGATATCGTGAATAGTAACTCACACACCAAAAGATAGAAATTCCACAAAAAAACATTTTCACGCTTCATAAATAGTACTGCGTGAATAGTAACTCGTGAATAGTAACTCATGAATAGTAATCGGTGAATAGTAACTCATGAATAGTAACCCCGACATGAAAAAGTTCCAAATTTGATAAAAAGTTCCAACCAATATTTCAACATAATGATATTGAAGAAATAATATCATTTGAGAAGAAAATAACATCCCTTACCTCAAAGAATCGATTGCTTGGAGGAAAGGTCAAAGTGATGCTTTGAATGGAACTTGTCTTGAATAAAGAACTCTCAAAGTATCTAAATACTTACATAATACGCTCAATAATATAGAGAGAGAAAGAGAAAAACTTTGTTTCGGTGTGATTTTCAATTCTAACTTAGCCCTCTATTTATAGGAAAATGTTAGCCCGTTAAAAGCAGACTTGACTCATACACATGGCTTCACCGCTACTATTGCCACCCACCACATTTGAAATAAAATTCAGCACATTTTTTACCAACCACACAAGTGGGGCCCACTCAATTCTAGAATTTTCCACCAAAATCAATTATAACCCTACTTTCCTAATCAAACACCTCTTAAAATTTATAACAAATCATTCGCTTCATTTTAACGGTTCAAAATTTGTGGACATATACTCAACTTATATATGTATAACATATCCAAAAATTACAACGATCCAACGGTCGGATTAAATATTATAACTCACACAATAAAGCTATAATAACACCGATTTGATCTTTTAATACCTCCAATCCGACAAAATACAAATAAAACATCTCAAAGATTAATTCCTTCATTAATAACCACATAAATAAATCCATCATTTATATTCATATAAAATAAATATTTCCTTATCATATGAATCAATAATTAATTATTCACAAATAATATTACGAAATCACAATTATGACAACCGGTAGTTCCTCGGAAAGAGGGGCTTTTCGAATAAGGATCTCTCCTTCTTGGCGCCAAATTAGGTGACCAAACCTCTCCTTAAGCGTAACTTTCTAGACATTGCCAATAATGTTATCTAATAATATTATTCAAATAATATGAATTATTGATCCGATAATGGGAAATATCGGTTGTGCGGTGACAATTATTGAACAACAATAATATAAAATATCAACGCAAAGAATTATTGAGTCGATAAAATAAAATATTGAATAAGAATTAACTCGGAAAAATTATTGAGTAGTGCCATCTTCTTACGTAAGGATCAATAATTCAACAATATCATGTAATCTGGTGTATTCTCTTGTATGCAACCACACGTACATCGTATTTTTAACCACCGGGTATTCCAACGATCTTAACGGTAATAACTACGCCGTTATTTTTAACCAACTTATATTTGTCGTTTTCCTCATCCAATCGCTTTCACATGGGGCCCACACATGGTCATACTTGTCAGTCGTCTGAATATTCCCGACAAAGATTTAATATTCCACGACCAAAACGAATATTCCCAAACAACAATGAACATTTTATAACCACTTGCTTATTTTGAAATATTTGCGTATTTAACCCTTAACTATCAACATTAATCAAATCAACCTTTCTATTTCAAAATAATAAATAAAGGAAATTCATTTTATTTAAAAAATTTCGAGGTCTTACAACCTCCCCACCTTATGAAATTTCATCCTCGAAATTGGACGTCACGTACACTGTGTTTCAAAAGGTGAGGATACCTCGCTTACATTTACATTTCCAATTCCCGTGTCATTTCCTCTATAGCATGATTCCTCCACAAAACTTTAACTTGTGGTATGACCTTTGCGCGTAGGACATGCTCCTTCCTATCCAAAATCTTGACAGGTACCTCCTCATACGTTAAGTCTTCGGCTATCTCGTCCGGTTCTAACTCAATAACGTGGTTCGGGTCTTTCACATATTTACGAAAGACAGATATGTGAAACACATTATGAACACGAGACATACTCGGAGGTAACGCAAGTCTATAGGCTACATTTCCTACTCGGTCAAGAATTTGAAATGGACCAATAAATCGTGGATTGAGCTTTCCTCTCTTCCCAAATCTTGTAACTCCCTTCCATGGAGCAACTCGCAACAATACATGATCCCCTACATTAAATTCCACGTCCTTTCGATGAAGATCCGCATAACTCTTTTGTCGATCTTGTGCTTGGTTTGTATCGTTGTCGAATCATTTGGATCTTTTCGGTGAGTCATACGTACTTAACTCGGGTCCCAATAATGTTGCTTCACCCACCTCATCCCAACATATTGGAGAACGACATTTTCGTCCATATAATGCTTCAATGGAGCCACACCTATACTTGCTCGATAATCATTGTTGTAGGAGAATTCCACCAATGGTAAATACTTATCCCAACTGCCCTTGAAGTCTAGGACACAGAGTCTTAATAAATCTTCAAGAGTTTGAATAGTCCTCTCTGATTGTCCGTCCGTTTGGGGATGGTATGCGAACTAAATCGCAAATCCGTGTTTATAGCTTTTTGCAAGCTAACCCAAAATCTTGAAGTGAATCTTGGGTCACGATCCAAACTATGGATACAGCATGCCATGCAACCTCACAATCTCATTTACGTACATACTACTAGCAAGACGTTCAAGGAATAAGTCTCCCAGTGTCGGCAAGAAATGAAGCGACTTGGTTAATCTATCAACAATAACCCAAATAGCATTGATGCCTTGAGAAACCGTAGGAAGACCCATAATTGAAATCCATGGTAATGTGTTCCCACTTCCATTCCGGAATCTCAAGTGGTTGCAACGGACCCTTAGGTACTAGATGCTCGCCTTTACACGTTGGCAAGTTAAACACATCGAGATAAACTTTGCAATCTCTCTCTTCATATTATTCCACCAAAATGTATGTCAAGATCACGATACATTTTAGTACTTCCAGATGGATTGCAAATGGTGTATTGTGTGCCTCCATCATAATCTTGTACTTCAAATCGAGTCGTTAGGAACACAAAGTCTAGAGTGGACTCAAGTATTCCTTCTTCATCAATTCTCGCTTACGGAATAGCTCCTTCTTGTACTTTCTTCTTCATACGCATCAGCTCCGGGTCGGTGGCTTGAACAACCTTAACTTTTTCTATTAAAGTTGGCTCTATGCGTATACTTGACATCATCGCACTTCGCTCGTTCAAGATATGATCTTCTACTCAACGCGCGTCGCCTACCACGTTCACTTTTCCGAGATTGTATTGAATAGTGTGGTCGTAGTCTTTCAATAGTTCGAGCCAACGTCGCTGCCGCATGTTGAGTTCTTTTTGAGTGAAGAAATATTTAAGGCTTTTATGGTCTGAATATATCTCCACTTTCTCCCCATATAGATAGTGCCTCCATATCTTTAAGCGCTGAAACGATCGGCTGCGCTAACTCTAGATCATGAGTAGGATAATTCCTCTCATACTCTTTAAGTTGTCGCGAGGCATAGGCTATGACTTTTCCACGTTGCATGAGAACACATCCTAACCCTTTGCACGAAGCATCGGCAGAGATAACAAATCCATCCGAACCAGGATGGTATTGTTAGAACAGTCTTAAAATAAGTCTCCTCTTAAGCTCTTGGAAACTTTTCTCGCATTCTTCGCTCCAAACGAATTTCAGTATCCTTTCGAAAGTTAGGCGAAGTTAATGGAGTAGCGATTCGAGAAAACCCTTCCACGAATCTCCGATAATAACCAAATTAAGCCCAAAAAGCTACGTACTTGATCACCACCGACTTGATTGCTCCCAACTTTGTATTGCTTCAATCTTCGCCGGATCAATAGATACTCCATGTTTCGACACCACGTGCCCAAGGAATGCTACTTCCTCGCCGAACTCGCATTTCTTCAATTTGGCATATAATTTGTTTTTCTTGAAGCCTTTGAGTACCGACTTTCAAATGGTGCTCATGATCTTCACGACTTTTGGAATATATAAGGATGTCATCAATAAAGACAACAACGAATCCGATCCAAATATTCCTTGAATACTCGGTTCATCATATCCATGAAAGTCATAGGAGCATTAGTTAGTCAGAAAGACATGACTAAGAATTCATAATGCCCATACAAGAGTTCTCAAGGCGCCTTTGAATATCCTCGATTCTAATCTTCAAATGATGATATCCGGAATCTAAGATCGATTTTTGAAAAGAATTGTGCCCTTGCAAATCTGGTCAAACAAGTCATCAATACGAGGTAGAGGATACCTATTCTTGATGGTGACAAGGTTCAATTCCAGATAGTCAATACTGAAAGTCGCATACTCCCGCTTTTCTTTTTACAAATAAAACAGAGCACCCCAAGGAGATGTACTAGGGCGAATGAAACCGATGTCCAACAATTCCAGTAGTTGGACCTTTAACTCCCCGAAGTTCAATAGGAGCCATTCGATATGGGGTTTTAGAAATGGGCTTTGTACCAGTTCAAGATCAATAAAGAATTCAACTTCACGCCTACGGGGTGGGCCGGAAGTTCTTCAGAAATCGTCGGGAAAGTCAATAACAACAGGAATATTATTCAAATTTGACGTGTCTTTATTCAAATCCATAACATGGGCTAAGAAAGCTTGACATCCGTTTTTAATAAATGAATAGCTTTATGATTAGATATGACGATGATTGATTTTAATGGTTTAGTTGCTTGAATTAAATACAACGGGTTGGTTAGGAATATGAAAACTAACAACCTTACGAAAACAATCAATTTTGGCATGATGAGTAGTTAACCAATCAATCCCTAAAATCACATCAAAAGCAAGTATCTTTAAAGAGATAAGGTCAATGGTAAGGTGATGGTGCCAACTTGAATCAAACAAAATTTATAAGCAATGGATGTGATGAAAGTTTCTCCTAACGGAGTTTCCACAGATAGGTCAAAGTCTAATTTCTCCTGAGTCAAGTTTAAACGTTGAGCACAAGCGGGAGAGATAAATGAATGGGTAGCACCAAGATTGAGTAAGGTATAAACTTCGCAAGAATTTATAAATAGCTTACCGTGATCACCTCGTTTGGGTTCCTCGCATTATGACCATCACAACAAAAACGCTCTTCCTTAATCGTTGACTTTGACTTTTTTCTCGGGGACGATCTTTTGAGTCACCGTCCCCATTGAACTAGGTTTCGCCATCAGCACAATCTCGAAAGCGATATGTCCTTCCTTTCCACAACTATAGCATACCTTGAACTGTTGTGGGCGCTTTGATCGATATGTCCCTCTTTTCCGCATTTGTAGCATATATGGGTGGTCGTTCTCCTCCCTTAGAACCGATTCTTCTTACGCACTTTCGTCTTCACATAGTCGTTGTTAAATCTCCACTTTTAAAAATCTCCTCCCGACTCGCTTCTTCTGCTTTCATGACCATGATTACCACCAGAGTGGTTACCATTTCTGTCAAATGCTTTTTTCTCCGCAGTTATCATTATTCTGTTGATCGCTATCTACGTACGATCCTCGTTATGGTCCTCGGTTGACCGTACTCGTTATCTCGCTCTAATAATTGAGCCTGCTTACAACATCCTGAATAAAGAGAAAGTTTATGAGAAATGAGATATCTTGGACGTATCTTGGGTTTCAAACCTCTAAGAAACATCCGCGTCATCGCTCCTCATTCTCCACCAAATGAGGTGCAAACTCGGATAACTCTGCAAACTTTGCCTCGTCTTTGAGACACCGTCGTGTTGTTTTGCTCTAATCGATGAACTTCACTTCCTTCATACGATTTAACACTTTCGTGAAAGTATTTGTCATTAAATAGTCTCTCAAATGTCTCCCAAGACATGCTTGAGTCTGTACCGGATGGAGTACGCTTCACGACTCCCACCAATGATCTGCCTTTCGCCACGGAACATAAAGGTGGCGAATGGAACCTTCTGTTCCTCCGTGCATCCCAAGACATCGAATATCTTGGTAATTTGTTTGACCCATGTTTCCGCCATGATCGGATCCGCTTTCCCTTAAATTCGGTAGTCCCAACTCTTTGAACCTGCTTGTCAGTGACAACCCATGAATTGCTATCATTTCCTCCTCAGTATTTTGAACACGAGTCTCCTCGTGCGATTTTGCATGAATCGCAAAACTTCTAAACATCCCTCGTTCATCATCTCGCTCAAATGGTGTTGTTCACGGGAGGAACATTGCCACGACTGTTGCACGCGTTCTCCTCGTTGGTAAGACAGCATCTCCACGGTCTCATTTACTCCAATCATTAATATTCTCGATTAGACATTCTCAAATCATCGCCATAAAAACAAGGGTTAATTAAGGAATTCAATATATCACATAATATCCCTATATACTGACCAACTAACAAATAAGCTTAGGTAGGACACACTAGCGAAGGATTTACTCGTCTCTCCCCTCCTAGTTCTATTCCCCGATCTCCGCCAGAGATCATATCCCTAAGCTCTGATACCAACTGTGACGCCCCCAAAATAGGTATACACAACACCCATTTGAGTCGCCAAATACATGGTACAAGAAGCAAACTACAACTTCATTAATACAAATGTCGTGTGAAATACGACAATATATACTTGTGAGTTTAAATACAAATATTATCTTCTAGAAAATATCTATACTCAAATAAATCCTCATCACATTTATTGATACATTATTTTACAAAAATGGTGAGGACTACTAAACAACTCTCTCTAGAACCTTCATTCCATACCCCCCACTAGTACTGCGCTTACATTCTCGCCTCCCGAGAAGAAAAAAAAATGGAACAACAAGGAAAAGGGTGAGCTCAACTAGCCCGATAAAAGAATATTATGACTAAGATAATATACAACAAATTATCGTTAGTCTCCAACAGGAAAAAATCGATAGAATACAATAGACCACAAGTTTCGAGATCAATATTCGCAATGAAATAATAATTCATAGAAGAGTTACGTAGAGAATGAAATCTACTATAATCTATGAATTTAACGTCCATCATCAATATTTTATCCTCAGAACATCAATCAATATTCATCTCAAATCAAATATTCATCTTTGCACTCTGAGCCAAAGATATTCATCAATCGGTCATGTTCATCTCAACACCGCTCATCTTTGCACTAAAGGCCAAAGATATTCATCGATCGGTCGTGTTCATTTAAACACTGCTCATCTTTGCAATGACAGCCAAAGATATTCTTGAAATCATTCATCTTTGCTTGCACTACGTGCCAAAGATATTCAATAATATCATCATTTAAGACCGAGGATGATGAAAATATTTTTAAAGAACGAATCCAAAGAAACAAACAAAATGACAAGGATTAAGGATTAAGGATTCGTACTTTGTTTTATCCATGTCCAACAATACCTCAAAAATAATCATAGTGGTGTAAAATTCAAGAATGATCAAAACATGGATACAATCAAAGCTAGTATCCAAAATAGATATTTTGGACGAAAAGAAGAAATTTTATTTTTCGATGAATAGTGCAGATATCGTGAATAGTGTCAGATATCGTGAATAGTCTTAGTATCACGTGAATAGTAACTCAGACACCAAAAGATAGAAATTCCACAAAAAACATTTTCACGCTTCATGAATAGTACTAGTACTGAATAGTAACTCGTGAATAGTAACTCATGAATAGTAACTCGTGAATAGTAACTCATGAATAGTAACCCCACATGAAAAAGTTCCAAATTTGATAAAAAGTTCCAACTAATATTTCAACATAATGATATTGAAGAAATAATATCATTTGAGAAGAAAATAACATCCCTTACCTCAAAGAATCGATTGCTTGATTTAAGGAAAGGTCTCAAGTGATCTTTGAATGGAACTTGTCTTTGAATAAAGAACTCTCAAAGTATCTAAATACTTACAAAATACGCTCAATAATATAGAGAGAGAAGAGAGAAACTTTGTTTACGGTGTGATTTTCAATTCTAACTTAGCCCTCTATTTATAGGAAAATGTTAGCCCAAAGAGCGCACTTGACACCACACGATGGCTTTACCACTACTATTGCCACCCACCACATTTGAAATAAAATTCAGCACATTTTTTCACCAACCACAAGTGGGGCCCACTCAATTCTAGAATTTTCCACCAAAATCAATTATAACCCTACTTTCCTAATCAAACACCTCTTAAAATTTATAACAAATCATTCGTTCATTTTAACGGTTCAAAATTTGTGGACATATACTCAACTTATATATGTATAACATATCCAAAAATTAAAACGATCCAACTATCGATTAAATATTATAACTCACACAATAAAGCTATAATAACACCGATTTGATCTTTTAATACCTCCAATCCGACAAAAATACAAATAAAACATCTCAAAGATTAATTCCTTCATTAATAACCACATAAATAAATCCATCATTTATATTCATATAAAATAAATATTTCCTTATCATATGAATCAATAATTAATTATTCACAAATAATATTACGTAATCACAATTATGACAACCAGTAGTTTCCTCAGAAAGAGGGGGCTTTCCAATAAGGATCTCTCCTTCTCGGCGCCGCAATTAGGTGACCAAACCTCTCCTTAGACGTAACTTTCTAGACATTGCCAATAATGTTATCTAATAATATTATTCAAATAATATGAATTATTGATCGATAATGGGAAATATTTGTGCGATGACAAATTATTGAACAACAATAATATAAAATATCAACGCAAAGAATTATTGAATCAATAAAATAAAATATTGAACAAGAATTCATCGTGAAAATTATTGAGTAGTGCCATCTTACGTAAGGATCAATAATTCAACAATACTGCAATCACCGGTAATGCTCTTTATGCAACCACGCCAGATTCTTCAGATTTAACCACCGGGTATTCCAACAGTCTTAATCTGTAAATAACTACGCCGTTATTTTTAACCAACTTATATTTGTCGTTTTCCTCATCCAATCGCTTTCCGTTTATGGGGCCAACACACACATGGTCATACTGCCGTATTTAATATTTCCCAAACGATTTAATATTCCACGACCAAACGAATATTCCCTAACAACAATGAATATTTTATAACCACTTGCTTATTTTGAAATATTTGCGTATTTAACCCTTAACTATCAACATTAATCAAATCAACCCTTACTATTTCAAAATAATAAATAAAGGAAATTCATTTTTATTTAAAAAAATTTCGGGGTCTTACAAAATCAATTTGGACCGTTCATGGATTAGTTACTATGCATTCCAGTTTCGTATAAATAGAAGCTCATTCCTTCATTATTTTCTTACTTAATTCAATTGAACTCTAGAGAGAGAAACTATAGAGAGAGACTATAGAGAGATAGAAGAAAAGTTTTCTACTACTTCACTACTCTTATATCAAGTATTATTTTACGGTAAGGGATATTATTCTTTTGTGTGACACCCCCAAAATAGGTCCATTCCATCCAACCCATTATGAGTTGCCAAATACATGGTACAGAAATAACTACAACTTTATTAATACATTTGTCGTGCAAAAAAACGACAACATATATACTGTGAGTTTAAATACAATTATTGTCTTCTAGACAATATAAATACCCAAATAAATCCTCATCACAATTATTTATACATTATTTTACAAAATGGTGAGGACTACTAAACAACTCTCTATAACCATCATTCCATACCTCAGGCTACATACTACATTCTCTAGCCTCCTAAGAAGAAAAATGGAACAAAAAGAAAAGGGTGAGCTCAACTAGCCCAAGAAAGAATATTATGACTAAGATAATATACAACAAATTATCGTGAGTCTCCAACAGGAAAAATCTAATAGATTACAATAGACAACCGGTTTTAAATCAACAATCGCAATGGAAAACAACAATTCATTAGAAGAGTTAAGTAGAGAATGCAAACTACTATCTTCTATATATGAATTTAAAAGTTCATCGTCGATATTTTATCCTCGTAACATCAATCAATATATATCCGGAATCAAATATTCATCTTTGCACTACAGCCAAAGATATTCATCATTAATCATGTTAATCTAAACACTGCTCATCTTTGCACTACGGGCCAAAGATATTAATCAGTTAGTCATGTTCATCTCAACACCTGTTCATCTTTGCACTACGGGCCAAAGATATTCATCAAGAAATCATTCATCTTTGCACTACAGGCCAAAGATATTCAGTAATATCATCATTTAGGACTGAGGATGATGAAAAATATTTTAAAGGAAACTAATCCAGTGAAACAAAAGAACAAATATTCAGGATTCGTATTTTAAACAATCCAAGTTTGAAAATACTTCATAAGTAATCAGAGTGGAGTAAAATTCAAGAATTATCAAAACATGGATACAATCAAAGCTAGTATCCATAATTGATATTTTGGACAAAAAGAAGAAATTTTATTTTTCGGTGAATAGTGCCGTATTCGTGAATAGTGCCGTATACGTGAATAGTGCCGTATACATAAATAGTAACTCCGACACCAAAAGATAGAAATTTCACAAAAAACAGCTTCACGCTTTGTGAATAGTACTCATGAATAGTAACTCGTGAATAGTAACTCATGAATAGTAACTCGTGAATAGTAACCCCGACATGAAAAAGTTCCAAATTTGATAAAAATTTCCAACCAATATTTTGGCATAATGATATTGAAGAAATAATATCATTTTCGAATAAAATAACATCCCTTACCTCGAAAGACAGTACTTCTAGTTGAAACACCGGATATAGGCTATGACTTAAACTTGCAATCGTATAGCAATACTCTCAAAGTATACTCAAAATACTCACAAGAATACGCTCGATAATACGAGAGAGAAAAACTTTACGGTGTGATTTTCAATTCTAACCTAAGCACCCTATTTATAGGAAATTGTTTAGAACACCAAAGCAGAAAATGTAATATAATATATTATAATTTTTCCACAACTTCATACGCACACTAACAATCTGAATTCAGCCTCCTAATCACATGTTTAATGAGTTTCAAAAATGAAAAAAATGTTTTTGTAATTAAAAATATTTTAAACTTCCAAAAATCAATTATTTCGAAACTTCAGAACTTCAATAATTCATAATAAATAGCCCTTTTATCAGAAAATTCGATTCTCGCGACTATTTATAGAAAATTCAATTCTCTACAACTTCGCAGAAGAAAGGTTTTCCAAATTCCAAATAGAAATTGACCGAAATCCATAAACGGGCAATTTTACAGGCTATAATCAAAATTTGGTCAATAATTGTTTCCACCAACACAAAAAACATGTGTTAAACATTTAATGCCATAAAAATACTCTTCCTCCTAATATACTCATATATCCCACATTCATTGTAAAAATATCATCGTTAATATATTATTAAAATAATATATTTAAATGAATTATTTTATCAGAAAAAGATAAAATATTAATTTTCAACAATTGTCACATTAAAAAATTTCTCAATCTATATCCACATAAAATCAATATTTTTCTCATCATATAAATCAATAATTAATTATTCACAAATAATATTACAGAATCACAAGATCGCAACCGTGCCGCTCCTGTGAAAGAGGGGCTTTCCAATAAGGATCTCTCCTTATCTTGGCCGCAATTATTAGGTGACCAAACCTCTCCTTAGACGTGAACTTTCTAGACATTGCCAATAATGTTATCCAATAATATTATTCGGATAATATGAATTATTGCTCGATAATGAAAAATATCGTGTAATGACAATTATTGAAACAACAAAGAATATAAAATATCAACGCAAAGAATTATTAAATCAATAAAATCTTTGAATAAGAATTATCGTAACCATTATTGAGTAGTGCCTTCTTACGTAAAATCAATAATTGGTGCAATCTGGTGCTTCTTGTTCAACAACACGTATTAGTGTGTTTTAACCACCGGGTATTTCAACAAGATAATTCAGAATAACTACGTCGTTATTTATAAACAACTTATATTTGTCATTTTCTTCATCCAATCGCTTTACATTATGGGGCCCACAAAAAGATGCTACAAGCAGTGCATTTAATATTTCCGAAGCGATAAAGACGAATATTCCACGACCAAACGAATATTCCCCACGATAATGAATATTTTATAACCACTTGCTTATTCAAATATTTGTGTATTTTACCCATAACTATCCACATTAATCAAATCAACCCTTACTATTTCAAAATAATAAATAGAGGAAAATAAATTTCATTTATTAATAATTTGGGGTCTTACAACTTCCCCTCCTTATGAAATTTCGTCCTCGAAATTGATGTACGTACCTGGTGTTTCGAAAAGATGAGAATACCTCGCTTTCATTTCCGTTTGCAACTCCTAGGTCATTTCCTCAATAGCATGGTTTCTCCACAAAACCTTAACTTGTGGTATAACCTCGGTACATAGGACATGTTCTTTCCTATCCAAGATCTTAACAGGTAACTCCTCATGCGTTAAGTCTTCTACTATCTCGTCCGGTTCTAACTCAATAGCGTGGTTCGTCGTCCACATATTTACGTAACATCGATACGTGAAAAACGTTATGAACACGCGTCATACTTGGCGAGAAAAAGCGAGTCTATAGGCCACGGTCCTATTCGATCGAGAATTTCAAATGGATTAATAAATCGAAGGTTTGAGCTTTCCTCACCTCACCGATTCTTGCTTTTGAAATAACAACTTCTTGCACATCCTTCTTCAAATTCATCACCCGATGTGTAGCTTGAATAAAACTTTAACTTTATCGATTAAAGTCGATTATACTCAGTATATCATCACGTGGGTACCTAGAGTTTTCACTCCATCTCTATTATTTGTAAATTATACTGAAATTAGACTTTGACAATATTGTACTCAGATACATGTATATACGATCTTCTACTCAACACGCCGGCTACCACGTTCGCTTTTCCAGGATGGCATGGTCGTAACATGTCTTTGAAATGAGTCTCCTCTTGAGTTCTTCAAGCTCTTCCCACATTCCTTGCTCCATTCTAATTTTGTATCTCTACGAGTCAGCTGTGTTAATGGAATAGCGATTCGAGAATATCCTTCAACGAATCTCCGATAATAACCAACTAAGCCTCAGAAAGCTACGTATTTCGATTACCGACTTAAGTTGTTCTCAATCGTGACTCATATCCCAACCTTGGATAAGACGTTACAATGACACCTATCGGTTTACTATCGCACGAATATGGTGTCCCCTACGAGAGTCGCTTCGGTTTGCATTCCACAAATGAAGTCACCGGATAAAGGCTCGGTACCAAATTCTATAGTTGAATTTTTAACTCCTGAAGTTCAATAGGAGCCATTCGATATGAGATTTTAGAAATGAGTTTTGTACTGGGTTCAAAGTCGATACAAAATTTAATATCAGGCTTTGGGAGTAAGCCAAGAAATTCTTCAGGAAATACGTCAGGAAAAATTAATAACAACAGGAATATTATTCAAATCTGACGTGTCTTTATTCAAATCCATAACATGGACTAAGAACTTGACATCCGTAATAAACGAATGACTTTATGGCTTGATATGAAAATGTTTGACTACAATGGTTTGATTGCTTGAATTCGAATAACAGGTTGCTTTGGACTATGAAAACTAACAACCTTACGAAAGTAATCAATTTCGGCATGATGAGTAGTTAACCTTAAAATCACATCAAAAGCAAATATCTCTATAGAAATAAGGTTAACGGTAATGTGATAGTGCCAACTGAATCAAGCAAGATTTCTAAACAACGGATGTAATGAAAGTTTCTCTAACTGAGTCTCCATAAATAGGTCAAAGTCTAATTTCTCCGTAGTCAAGTTCAAACGTTGAGCTCAAGGAAGAGAGATAAAAGAATGGGTAGAACCCAGATTCTAGTAAGGTATAAACTTCGCAAGAATTTATAATTAACTAACCTGTGCTAACTTCGTTCGGGTTCCTCGATTTTGATTGGGTCACGACAAACGCTCTTCCAGAACCGCTTGACTTTGACCTTTTCTCGACATCCTTTTGAGTCATCATTCTCGCTTGACTGGGTTTCGATACTGTACAATCTCGAGCGATATGTCCTTCTTTTCCACAATTATAGTATACCTTCAACTGTTGTGGGCAGTTTGGACTGATATGTCCCTCTTTCCCGCATTTGTAACATACGACCGGTGGTCGTTTCTCCTCCTTAGAACCGATTCTTTGCCAAGACCGTGCCTTCACATGGTCGTTGTTGAATCTCCTCTTTTTAAAATCTCCTCCCGACTCGCTTCTTCTATTTTTATGGCCACGATTAACACACCAGAGTGGTTACCGCCTTTGTCCGTATTCTTCTTTCTCCGTGGTTATGGTTATTCGATGATCGCTATCTTGGTATGATCCTCGGTTATGGTCCCTCGGTTGAACGTACTTTCGTTATCTCGCTCTCTAACAACCGAGCCTGTTGAAAACATCTCGAATAGAAAGAAAATTTATGAGAAATGAGATACTAACGTGTCTGGGGTTTCAAACCTCTCGAAACATCCGCGTCATCGTTCCTCATTCTCCACCAAATGAGGTGCAACTGGATAACTCCGTGAACTTCGCCTCGTCTTCGGGACACCGCCATGTTATTCTCGCTCCGATCTAATAAACTCCACTTCCTTCATATGACGAATACTTTTAGGAAGTACTTGTCATTGAACTGCTTCTCAAATGTCTCCCATGACATCTTGTGAGAGTGCAACTGGATGGGTACGCTTTCACGATTCCCACCAAGTCTGCCTCGCCACTTTTAACATAAAGGTGGCGAATGGAACCTTCGTTCTCCGCCGCATCCCAAGACATCGAATATCTTGGTAATTTGTTTGACCCATGTTTCCGCTTATGATCGGATCCGGCTTTCCCAGAATTACTGGTGGTCCCAACTCTTTGAACTGCTTGGCTGTGACCACTCGTGAATTGATATCGTTTCCTCCTCAGTATTTTGAATACGAGTCTCCTCGTCTCATTTTGCATGAATCGCAAAAAGCTTCTAAACACCCCTCGTTCATCATCTCGCTAAGTGGTGTTGTTCACAGAGGTACATTGCCGGCTGTTGCACGCTCTCCTCGTTGGTAAATCTGAGCATCTCCACGGTCTCATTTACTCCAATCGTTAATATTCTCAATTAGACATTCACAAATCATCGCCATAAAACAAGGGTTAATTAAGGAAATCAATATATCACATAATATCCCTATATACCGACCAACTAACAAATAAGCTTAGGTAGGACACACTAACGAAGGATTTACTCGCCTCTCCCTCCTAGTTCTATTCCCCGATCTCCGCCAGAGATCATATCCCTAAGCTCGATACCAACCGCGACACACCCCAAAATAGGTCCATTCCATCCAACCCATTCTGAGTCGCCAAATACATGGTACAGAAATAACTACAACTTTATTAATACATTTGTTGTGCAAAAAACGACAACATATATATTTGTGAGTTTAAATACAATTATTGTCTTCTAGACAATATACATACCCAAATAAATCCTCATCACAATTATTTATACATTATTTTACAAAATGGTGAGGACTACTAAACAACTCTCTCTATAACCATCATTCCATACCCCGACTAAGTACTCGCTACATTCTCGCCTCCCGAGAAGAAAAATGGAACAGAAAGGGAAAGGGTGAGCTCAACTAGCCCAAGAAAAGAATATTATGACTAAGATAATATACACAACAAATTATCGTTAGTCTCCAACAGGAAAAATCTAATAGAATACAATAGACAACCAGTTTTAAATCAACAACTGCAGCGGAAACAATAATTCATTAGAAGAGTTAAGTAGAGAATGCAAACTACTATCTTCTTTATATGAATTTAAAAGTTCATCATTGATATTTTATCCCTGTAACATCAATCAATATATATCTGGAATCAAATATTCATCTTTGCACTACAGGCCAATGATATTCATCAGTTGGTCATGTTCATCTAAACACCTGCTCATCTTTGCACTACGGGCCAAAGATATTAATCAGTTGGTCATGTTCATCTCAACACCTGTTTATCTTTGCACTACGAGCCAAAGATATTCATCAAGAAATCATTCATCTTTGCACTACAGGCCAAAGATATTCAGTAATATCATCATTTAGGACTGAGGATGATGAAAAATATTTTAAAGAAAACGAATCCATTGAAACAAAAGAACAAATATTAAGGATTCGTATTTTAAACAATCCAAGTTCAAAAATACTTCATAAGTAATTAGAGTGGAGTAAAATTTAAGAATGATCAAAACATGGATACAATCAAAGGTAGTATCCATAATTGATATTTTGGACAAAAAGAAGAAATTTCATTTTTCGGTGAATAGTGCGATTTCGTGAATAGTGTAAGTATTATCGTGAATAGTCTTAGTATCGTGAATAATAACTCGACACCAAAAGATAGAAATTTCACAAAAAACATCTTCACACTTCGTGAATAGTACTTTCGTGAATAAGAACTCGTGAATAAGAACTCATGAATAGTAACTCGTGAATAGTAACTCATGAATATAACTCGTGAATAGTAATCCGGACATGAAAAAGTTCCAAATTTGATAAAATTTCCAACCAATATTTTGGCATAATGATATTGAAGAAATAATATCATTTTCGAATAAAATAATATCCCTTACCTCGAAGAGACAAGATTTCTAGTTGAAACACCTGGATATAGGCTATGACTTGAACTTGAACCGTATAGCAATACTCAAAGTATACTCAAAATACTCACAAGAATACGCCGATAATATAGAGCGAGAAAACTTGAGTTTACGGTGTGATTTTCAATTCTAACCTAAGCACCCTATTTATAGAAATTGCTTAGAACACCAAAGCGTAAAAAATTAATATAATATATTATATTTTTCCACAACTTCATACGCACACTAACAATCTCAATTCAGCCTCCTAATCACATGTTAAATGAGTTTCAAAAATGAAAAAACGTTTTTGTAATTAAAATATTTTAAACTTCCAAAAATCAATTATTTGAACTTCAACTTCAATAATTCATAATAAATAGCCCTTTTATCAAAAAAATTCGATCTCGCAATTTTTATAGGAAATTCAGTTCTCTACAACTTTGCGTAAGAAAGTGTTTCCAAATTCCAAATGAAATTGACCAAAATTCATAAACGAATTCGATTTTACAAAGTATAATCAAATTTCTATCAATAATTGTTTCCACCAACACACAAAATATGTGTTAAACATTTAATGCCATAAAATACTCTTCCTCCTCATATACTCATATATCCCACATTCATTGTAAAATATCATCGTTAATATATTATTAAAATAATATATTTAAATGAATTATTTTATCGAGAAAAAGATAAAATATTAATTTTCAACAATTGTCACATTAAAATTTTCTCCATCTATATCCACATAAAATCAATATTTTCTCATCATATAAATCAATAATTAATTATTCACAAATAATATTACGAATCACAAGATCGGCAACTAGGCTATTCCCAAGAAAGAGGGGCTTTCCAATAAGGATCTCTCCTTATTGCGCAGCAATTAGGTGACCAAACCTCTCCTTAGATGTAACTTTCTAGACATTGCCAATAATGTTATCCAATAATATTATTCGGATAATATGAATTATTGCTCGATAATGAAAAATACTTTGTGTAATGACAATTATCAAAACAACAACAATATAAAATATCAACGCAAAGAATTATTAAATCAATAAAATATCGAATAATAATTATCGTAACCATTATTGAGTAGTGCCTTCTTACGTAAGAATCAATAATTGGTGCAATACCGTAGCTACTTGTTCAACAACGCGTATTAGTGTGTTTTAACCACCGGTATTCCAACAAGATAATTGGTAATAACTACGACGTTATTTATAAAAACATATATTTGTCATTTTCTTCATCCAATCGCTTTCAGTTATGGGGCCCATTAAAAGACTACTTATTGTCAAATGCGAATATTCCCCGACAAAGATTTAATATTCCACGACCAAATGAATATTCCCCACAATAATGAATATTTTATAACCACTTGCTTATTCGAAATATTTGCGTACTTTACCCATAACTATCCACATTAATCAAATCAACCCTTACTATTTCAAAATAATAAATAGAGGAAAATAAATTTCATTTATTAATAATTTGGGGTCTTACATTTTGTATTCAAGAAGAGAACTTCTGTTATTCCATTTCTTTATTGTTTTGTTGGAATAACCTGTATACGCGGGCTACCCTATACTTGGTGACATTCTTCTATTATTCTGTCTTTATTATTCGTCGAATATAATCGTTCTGTGCTATACGCCTTTTAACTCGGTTCAATTTTTATTATTCCGTCTTTATTATTCTTTCGGAATATCTTGTCTGTGCTATACGCCGGACCTGGTTCCATCATTTATTATTCCGCATTTATTATTCTCATTGGGACATCCGTCATGGTGAATTTCACCGACTTCGGTTCCGTTATTATTATTCTGTTGAAATAACCGTTATCTATGCGAAGTACCGCATGCATGGTGATATCTTTTATTATTCCATTCGGTATTATACTCAGTTGATTAAAATTTTGACTTCTATACTCCATGAAATTAGTGGAATATCCTTGATATTTGCGCTTCATCCAGTATCTTTTCGTGAAAATATTCTTTTGAGCATTATTGAATTTTACTCTACAAAAGCAGTATCATGTTGACAATTTAGAATTTATTGGTTCCTGGACAAATTAATTCTTGAATTTGTTTAATTGAATTCTTATATCATTGTCATCATCCTCATGTTTATGTTATGTTGAAAGTCATCTCCGGCCTGTGAGTATAGATGGACTTGGTATGATTAAGACCGAGGATTATTCAAAGATAATCATGGCCGTAGTAATGTTAAAATGATATGAAAATTAAAAGTCCTCATTGGCCCGTAGTGCATTGATGGACAGTTTTTGGTATGATTATGGCTATGGATTCTCTTCGGCCAAGGGAGCAAAGATGAATTGTTTTATGGCATGATCAGGACCGTTGATGAAAACATGATTATCTTTGGCCCGTAGTGCATGGATAATTCGTGGTCGTGATACTAAAGAATATCTTTAGCCTTGTGTGCAGGGATGATTTAATGATGTGGATTATTTATTGATCTGAGTCTCAGCGATAAAAGTGATGAAAAACTTTTTAAATCATAAAAGATAGTAGATTCTATTCTCTACTTGACTCTTTTAATGAATTGCTTGTTCTGCTGCAGTAAAACTTGATGTCTATTGTATTTTATCAGTTTAACATTGTTGGAGGCTAATGATAATTAATTCTACATTATCTTAGTCATAATATTTCTTACTGGGCTAGTTGAGCTCACCCTTTCTTTCGCTGTTCTCTTCAGGAAATGAGAATATAGCTGGGACGAGTTGGGGAACGGAGTGATGGTCCAGAGGATAGCATTAGTAGTCCTCACTATTTCGTGAAATAGTGTGATCATAATTGTAATGAGGACTCCTTTTGAGTTTGTATAATCTCTAGTAGACAATAATTGTATTCAAACTCACAGTTTATGTTTTGTTGTATTGTACACGACAGTTGTATTAGTAAGTTGTATTTGAATTCTGTACCATGTATCTGGCGACTCAAGATGAGTGATGTATACCTAATTTTGGGGGCGTCACAGTTGGTATCAGAGCTTAGGAATATGATCCCTGGCTAAGATGTGAGACAAGAACTAGGAGGGGAGAGACGGGGAATTCCTTCGCTAGTATGAACTACCTAAGTTTATATGGTATTTAATTAGTTGGTCAGAGTATATGGATAATATGTGATATGTTATTTAACCATTGTTTTGTGGCAGTGTTTGGAAATGGCAACTGAAAATGTTCATAATGGAGCGAATGCGACCATTGAGACACCTCCAAGTGAGGGTACTCAGTTACAATGATTGTTCTGACGCAAATTACTATTTACTATGAGTACTGGGAATCTTGGATTTATAGGAATTATTATCTTATAGAATATTTACGTGATCACCAGATTGGCTACAATGAATGTAGAGAATTTGGGGGCGTCACAGTTCATCTCGTACCATTTCATAGTACATTATCTTATAGCGTCAAGCTATACCCACTTAGTCATTACTAACTATTTATCATTTCATATCTCAATCCGATCACGTCGTGATCATCGATTCACCTTAAGGTGCTTTCCCATTATCAACTAAACTCCATTTAAGTTCATTCTAATTGTCATCTTCATCATATAGACATCATCTTAACATTTTAATTATCGGAGTTGGGAAACTCGTGAATTCTCATTCTCTAGATACTTCAAGATTCCTCTTTGAATCATCGTTTATATATATTTTAATCTTTATCTTTCTCTCTCTCAGGTTATAGACTAAGGTACTCTTACCTAAAGTTTATAACCTACAGCTTTGATACTAACCTGTGAAGCCCCCACATCCAGGTTCCTTCAAACCATAGATCTGGCCCGCCACGATACTACTTTCGTTCAACTATTTATTTCTTTTATTCATAACTGAATGATTATAACTTAGCTTATTACAATTTAGAATATAAATTCTTTCCATTTCCAAGATCTGTGTAATGACCCCAAACTTTTATAAGTTTCAAATCATGGTCATTTACCATTCTTGTCTTACATCATATTTGATGTTATAAAAATATGCGGAATAATTTAAACTTTTTCAATCTCCTTTGAAAATAAAATCTTTTATTGATATCTTAACTTGAATCAATTACACATCCTTGAATCAAATTATGTTATGATTCATTCTATTTGAATTACTATGTAAATTTTTATATTTCGATTCGAATTCCTCTATGTATCACATAATACAACTTTAAAATTTAACATGTACTACACATACTAAACTACTATCGTGTACATCTCCTAGAACCTAAAAATGGTTCAAGAGCATATATTTAAATAAATAAATCAATCTCCTTCGACGCTATTGAACTTTATCAATCAAGTAGTACGTAACTTTACCGTGAGTCCTTAACCTGCAAAAGTGCTTATTTGCAAGGGTGAGCTCGACAGCCTAGTAATTCTAACAGTTTTCATGCAGCACATAGCATATAATAGCATACTCAATTCATGCATTCATAATCAATTAATATTTACTACGCATGTTACTTCGCACATAACATGCATAGAGATTTACTTCACAAGCATATCATCAAATATCAAATTTTAATTTCCTACATATCTTATATGTATTTAATTTCCTACGACTTAACTGCTTATAGTTATCTGCACTTCGTGTATTCCTACACAGTTATATAATCATGGATTCACATTTATTAGTCATATATTTCATACATTCTTAATGTAATAATAATGTTACATTGTTCTCTATCTTGGTTTTTAAGACCTTCCCTTTGCTTTCTTAATAAACTCTTAGAATAGCTATGTATATATAGTACACCATAGCTTCTAATGCTTTATATCATCATTCATAAATCTTTATCACACACTTTACTCGCTATGTGTTCGACACATTTAAAGTTTATAGATACGCGATCTATATCGTTCTTACATTTTCCAAACTTTAATAAAATTTGACAACTCTGTGTTTTATATAACCATTACATGCTCTTATGCTTAAACATCATTTATGTCAAGTATTATAGCTTTAGACATTCATTACACACATGCATAAAGGTTTAGATCAAAGTTCAAATAGTCAGGCATCACTGTCATGTGGCGTAACTGCGCCTTTGTTAGGCTTAGGGACGGCGCAGCTGCGCCATCCTCTAACCTAACCAGAGTTGAGCTTCTGCTCTCTTGGTCTCAACTAAATCCTTTGAATACTAAGACATTAACAATTATTAGGCACCTATGTTAGAGGACTTTTACATACTCTCATAACTACTTCAAGATTAACTTCTCATATTAGGGACTTAATTTAGGATTCCCACGGAATTAGGGACAAATAGGGTCATGTAATCACAATGCCTACTAAATTGGTCTTATTCCCACATAAAGAGATCACATAAGCTGTACTATGCATGCTCATAGGTGTTCACATATTTTCTTCAAAGCTAGCATTGTTTATCACTTGAAATTTTACTCTCAAAACATGCTTTAATGATTTCTATTGTCAAACTAGATAAGCTTACTTATAGGTCACGTTTAAAGACATAAATAGTACTAGCATGCCATACTACAAGTTCATAACTTAGAAAACACAATGCTCATGAATATTGGTTTCAAAACATCTAAGTTTTCTTTTCTCCAAATCCATGTTATGCCGACCTAACCATGCAAGGCATTCTATTATGAGTAAGGTAATCTTATATGTCATGTCTAATATCATGCAGTTTCATGTTATATCACTTAGAATAACATATTCCATCGTCGGGAGCACTATACTTGCGTATGTGCTCGTTCGACGCCCTCCGATCGCCTCTGAATACATAACAGTCACAAAAATGATTATTTGGACCCTTCTTAATGACCTCAAATTGAAAAACGTAAGCACAAAGGTTGTAGGTCTATTCGTTCTCATTTCGGATCATCTTGAATCGCCTCAATCGGAGTTCTTATGAAAACGTTATGGCCGTTTTACAAAAATAGGTCAAAGTAGTCGCACTTAACAGACATTAGGCGCGGCCGCGCCCAATTCCTTCACCAAACTAGCATGCTCATGGAATAAGGCACTACCAAAGAAGCCCAGCATTCTCAAGCAACATGGCAAGCCATTGCCTCATGCATTATAGTTTTGACATAACTTTCTCATTTTAAGTCCGAATTAGTTTGTTTTTGATTCGTTGAACTCGTTAAACTCTTAGCTACTCATCTACAGACTAATTATAACATTTCAAAACATTAACTAACTCAAATATTTATCCAAAATTCATGTTCATACTAAATTTTCATGTTTTGACAACTTTAGCGAATTCATTCACTACGAATTCCTTTCTCAACCAAATTGGTTCGTTTAACTCTCGTTGTTTTTGTTTTTAACTCTATTAACAACATCTAGCAACAATTAAAGGATTACAACAACCCTTAGCCATTAAATTTGTTACTCAAAAGTAACTATTTCTTGACATTTCTATGAAAATGCAAAACTTTAGAATCAAGAACTTATACTCTCTTTAATTTAGCATGCTTAGGCCAATTACACTGACTTCATAACAAACATATATCTCAGACAACATGATGACATCAATTCGTAATTTAATTAATCAAAAAATTCATGAACTCTTTGAAAATTCAACATTATACCCTCTTACATTATAATCACACAATCATCATGTGTTCATCATTCTATACTTGATTTATGTTTTCAGAAACATTGAGTAGTTAGAATTAAGTACCTTTGATGATTTTTCTCAATTAACAAAGTGTTCTTCCCTCTTACTGCAATAATCAATGCAAGAGCTTTTCTTAAAATTCTTCTTCACTCTCAACTCATTGACTCTCTCTATTCATCCATTTCACTCCATATGTTGTGCTAACAGAAAACTAGCAATTGGAAATTGAAAAAAAAGCTCTCTATATATAGCCAAACCATTACCCAATTTGGGTCTTTGCCCTAGAAATCAAACTAGTGGAAGGAAGAAGAATCCATTAGACAAGAAGGAGTTGGTGGAAAGGGGTTGGACAAGTACAGTTTGGGGGTGATTACCTCAAAAACTATGTTTATCCCAATTATCATCAAGATAGAGGGTATCACCCAGATTTTGAATTGATTTATAACTAACGAGACCAACACTGTGTCCTAAGTCCAATATATCCATCAGATTTCTCATATCCACCTCAAATGCAACAAGAAGAAAATTCATGGTTGAAGGAATTCATGTCGAAGCC
The DNA here is from genome assembly GCA_020205615.1 of Panax quinquefolius. Classification (NCBI taxonomy): domain Eukaryota; kingdom Viridiplantae; phylum Streptophyta; class Magnoliopsida; order Apiales; family Araliaceae; genus Panax; species Panax quinquefolius. Next base: position 19,941,176 of record CM035167.1, read on the forward strand.
TTGAACAATCGCCCTCCAAACAATTGGTGCTATGACATGGACGATGAAACTGATGGAGAGCCAGAAGTGTACATGTCACTGAATGAACTGAAAGGAGTGGACATTGAGGAGACAATTGGGAGTATGGAAAATGAAGAACATGAGCTGACTTGTATAACACCACAAATGCCTTCTCGATTAAAGTTGAAAAATTCAGTGAACTTTGCACACCCATGTCCCCTTGGTAGTCACATCCAAAGCAAGAATTTCTGCGATTATGTGGCCTCTTACAAACAATGGTGGGCTGAGGAAGAGATAATAAAACAAGAAAATCTCGTTGTATCTTTCATGCCTCAATAAAAAAATCTATTCACAGATACAACGGGAGAAGCACCTGGTGATGCAATGGAACTAGAGACATCATGTACAGGAAATATTGTGACGCCCCCAAAATACACCTCACAGTGGTACCTTACATAAAGGTACAGTCAAAAATTGTTTTAGAAATTAAAATCTTTGGAAAGTGCTCAAGGAAACCTTTGTATATGGAAGGCCATGCGTCTAGGTTATGATAGATATCATATGTCCACAGAATTATCCTTGGTTGACCCAATAGACCCCAAAGAAAAATGAGAAGATTACTATCATGTTCTTTCCAATGTTGAGTCTTCTCTTGACATATAACTATCTCCACTGTCTGCAATTGAAAATTATATTTCAACCAAACTCCAAGATCATATAGATAGTGCTCGTAGATATACTCAGCAAGTGGATGTGCACAACCATATGTTATGATAACACAAGGTTGTATGTCATTAGACATCTTATATGATAGTGGCAAAACACCCTTCCAAAGATGGATTCGCCTCACCCTATTTGATTCACCAAATATAACTACTAAATGATGTATAAAATACAACACACTTTTCTATACTGTTAAGGGAGAACCTTCATAGCTAGAGACCACCGTTCTATTCCCCTGTTATCCTTGCTCGACCCAGCTACACTCTTATTACTTGAAAGGAATTGTGAAGCAAAATGGTGAGCACAACCAGCCCAGTAAATAATATCATGACTAAAGATAATTAAATTATTATTAGCCTTCGTCAGTAATGAATCAGAGATTTAGAACATATGGTAGATGATAAAACTTTTCAACCATAGTTGCAGCGGAACGACCAATCCATTAGAAGAGTCAAATAGATCATAAAGTCTATTATCTTCTCCATGTTAAAAGTCCACCAACAATGTTTTTTCCTTGTAACATCAATCAGCAGCCTCATCCACATTCATGTGAATAACTTTCATAATCATAATCGTGGTTCTAAATTCCTCTTCTCATCCAGGACAAAGATAATTTTCATCACTTGTCTTTACCTGAAACATCAAAGATCATGGTTATAACAAATCACAGTTCCTGTTCATAATCATACTAATAAGTTCATCTTTGCACTACGAGCCAAATATATTCATTAACAGTTCATCTTTGCACTACATGCCAAAAATATTTATCAACAGTTCATCTTTGCACTACAAGCCAAAGATATTCAACAACAGGTCATCTTTGCACTACAGGCCAAAGATATTCATCAACAATTCATCTTTGCACTATAGGCCAAAGATATTCATCAACATGTCATCTTTGCACTACGGGCCAAAGATATTAATATCTCAAAGAAATATATAATCATTTCAGAATTTATATAAACAATAATTATAACCATGTTGATCAATTCAGCTTTGCACTTAAGCTAAAGATATTCAATTATAAATTCAATGGTTATGATCATGCCAGTTAACAATTCATCTTTGCACTACTGGCCAAAGAGAACCCATAGTCACAATCATACGAATAATCTACCAATCTTTACACTCAAGTCAAAGAGAAATATCATCATTAGGGTTATAAAAATGTTATATATGATAATAAAAACAATATAATCAACATATAGATTTAATCTCAAAAGTAAGATTCATATATCAATGATAATTTGGTCAGAAAAAGAAACAAATTTTGTCGTGAATAGTAACTCATAAATAGTAACTCATGAATAGTAACCCCGACATGAAAAGATAAAGTTTCACAATAATATCCATATCAATATTTACAACTCCTTAATCCAAATGTTATAAATCACTTAATAATCTCATAATCTAATATTATTAATATTACAATAATATTTTAATCATTTCTTAAACTTATAAACAATTTATTTTAATAATTTACACTTTACTAATTAATGCATTTAATCATCCTAAAATGTCAAACTCATAAGATTTCATCACCAATAACCAAAACTCTCATAAACAATTTGCATATACCTTATATAGGATTCTCAAGCCATAAAATCCTATTTTCCAATTTTCTTACTTCACATAACATATTTAATTCATTTACTCATAACTAGTCTATTTTCATGAAAAATACCATATCAGTCCCAAACAAATTTCTTTTCTGGAATTTAGCAGAATATAGTCCTATATTGAACAAATATTTTTTTCGGAATTTTTAAAATTCATTTACTATTTTCATATGGACAAAACTGCTGAATATTTAGACATTTATCATAAATTGTACGTTTGTCCAAAAATTCCAAAATTTACAGAGTATACTTCTGTTATATACATGTACTCCCAATAAAAATTTCACCAATTTTGGAGTTAACCACAAGGACTTATAAGGGTTTATTTTTAAAATAGTCTTTTCCCATAAAATTCATAACTCCTAATCTATACATCCAAAAATCGCCATTTTTGGACACAATCTAGAAAACTCATCAAACTATCATTTCAAATTTTTCTAGAATTGTTGAAAGTCAGAAAAATTACAAAACTAAAAAACATAATAACTCTTACAATCCTTCATCTCAAAAGAGCAGTATTTCTGATTGGAACATCGGATTTAAAGCTGAAGAAAACTTGTACTGAATAACAACTCTCCAACTATTTAAATACTCACAAAAAAATGCTCAATAATATAGAGATAGAAAACTTATGTTTCTAGCGTGATTTTCAATTCTAACTTAAGCGCTTATTTATAGGAAAATGCTAGAACGTCATAGGAAATTAATTTAATAAAATAATATATTTTCTTTTTTTTTTCTACGCAGCCAAGCTAGACCAAATATTTAGCCACCACAGTGGGGCCCACCCAAAATCAGCACATGTATTCAACACCAACCAAAAGTGGGTCCCACCCAATTTTAATAAAAATCATTTTATTTTCTGAAACTTCAGTAATTCATAATAAATAGCCCTTTTATACGAAAAATACGAATTTTATATCCATTCCACACGAAATCGAATTCTCTACAACTTTATAGCTTAAAGTTTTTAAAAATTCCAGACAGAAAATATCTGAAATCCACAAACGGACGATTTTCAACACCTTTTAAAATTCATAACAAATTATACATTAATTTTTAACGGTTCAAAATTTGTGGACATATACTCAACTTATATATGTATAACATATCCAAAATTCAGAATGATCCAACGGTCGGGTTAAAATTATAACTCACGCAATAGAGCTTTAAGAACACCAATTTGATCTTTTAATACCTCCAATCCGACAAAATAATGATAAAATACCTCAACATTAATTCCTTCATTTATAACCACATAAAATAAATATTTTCTTATCATATAAATTAATAATTAATTATTCATAAATAATATTACAGAATCACAATAATGACAACCAGGCCGTTCCTAGGAAAGAGGGGGCTTTCCGATAAGAATTTCTTCTTATTGGCGCGCAATTAGGTGACCAAACCTCTCCTTAGACAGAACTTCCTTAGACATTGCCAATAATGTTATCTAATAATATTATTTAAATAATATAAATTATTGATCTGATAATGAAAATACTATGTCGTGACAATTATTAATGTAGAGCCCCCAAATCCGGGTACTTGAAACCCGAACTCGGTACTTTACGATACCATTTCTATGAGCGGAATAATACTAATAATAATAACAATAATATAAAGATCAACTTAATTTATATATCATCAGAGTCTGAATCCCAAGTACGTAACCTTTAAACATTCATTACAACCCGTGATAGATAATATATATCATATTTGTCATAATAAAGTTAACTATTACATAACATAGCATTGCGTTCATTCAGCAACCTTTCCCTTTCCCTTGTTCTTAGCAGAGCTCTCTAGTCGTTCACACTTAGCTGAAAACATTTAAATTAAGCAAGGATGAGCATTTGAGTGCCCAGTAAGTAATAGCAATTATATATATATATATAAGCTGAAAGAATTTAAATATTTTCTTTATATTACCCTTCTACAACGATTCAACAGTTGTGAAGTAATCTGTACCAATGATAATAATATATCAATTCTATACCAAATCTTTGAAACTACATACTGACTATAAATAGGGTTTAGGTGACATGCTATGAACATTGTTTTCAATTTTCAAATAGGTAAACAGAAATTCATCTGCAAACCATCATAACTTACGAACACGAGGGGTGATCAGCCCGTTATGACCTGCATTGATCAATACTACATGCAAGAACGAGGGTATCGTTCACTTTGTCCGCCTTGGGCGCATAAAAGTTTTCCCGCGTAGGGATGTTCATACTTGTTTAGGTTCCAAATCAAAGGTTTATCTTGTTCAACAATAATCTATAATTCAACATATATGTATACGGGTAATTGACAAAGGTATATCAACATGTGATTAAATACAATGATTATCCAAGTGGGGACACTTGTATAACCATTTATAGAAATTAACGAACAGAATATATATATGAATTATCATATACTAACATGTTGATAATCAATGAGCATATATAATATAGGGTTAATAATGCATGCAAGAATAATATAGTTTAGAAACATTCTTACTCATGTCCATTGCATAAAGAAAATGCAAAGGTAAGATACTTGCCTGATGCGCTGCTTACAGTTCACAACTTAGTTTTATCGTTTATATCACGACCTATCATTAATCAGATCATTCGTTCGATTAGAACAATATACTATAACACATTGTACTGCATTTCGCAATCAGCACATAACCTAATCACATTATTATCCATGTTTAACAACCATTGAATCACAAATAATCACATATCTAATTAAATTATCTAAGTCCAGATCAATTTTTGAAACATGTCGGGGTACCGATAGCTTTATCGGGTAATTATCGAGTCTAAGACTCTATCCTGTAACTCATTACCGGTAAGTATCAGTCATATTATTTTTAAATGACTTATAATAATTTTAAAATATTTATTATAATTTATCATGAATTTTCAAACATCGGAATCATTATTAAATGATTTAAATATTAAACAATTCTATTGTCATTAATATTTAATTAATATTAAACTATTAATGAAACCATAGCCAAAATGTTAATGTTATTTATAATAACTTAAAATACCTTTAAAATATTAATATTACCCTTAAATGATTTTTTAAAACAATTAAAATTATTTTAAATAATTACCATTAATATTTGAATATTAATGTACTATTTATCAAAATATTAAATGTCATTAATTATAACTTAAAATATTTTTAATTCATTTGTATCCTTTTAAATGATTTTTAAATTAATAAAACTATTTTTAAACTATTTATTTAATATATTTATTAAATAAATTAATATCATTAATAATAAATTAATAATTATTTATATTAAATTATTAATGAAATTATCCTTTAAATATTAAAAGTTATATTTTATAACTTCAAATATCTTTAAACACTTTATTCATTTAAAATGATTATTATGATATTAAAATCATTTTTAAACTAAATTATTTAATATAATTATTAAATAACTTTAATATCATTAATAATAATTAATTAATGAAATTTACCTTTAAATATTGAAAGTTATATTTTATAACTTAAAATATTTTTAAATACATTATTATCTTTTAAAATGATTTTAATATAATAAAATCATTTTTAATTAATTTAATTAATTTATTTAGTAAATAACTTAATGATCATTAATATTAAATAATTAATGAAATTTGTTTTAAAATATTAAAAGTTATATTTTATAACTTAAAATATTTTTAAATAACTTATTATCATTTAAAATGATTTTAATGTAATAAAATCATTTTTAATTAATTTATTTAATGCATTTAATAAATAAATTAATCATCAATAATATTTAAATAAATACTAATATTTATGAAAAATATTTCAAATTATTAATATTTAATTTTTATAACATAAAATAATTTTAAAATAATTTTTGTAATTTTTGAAAATTAAATACTATTTTTAAATAATTTTTAGAAATTAATTTAATTAATTTTAATAAAACTGTCGCTAAAGACTGCTTATAGCGATAAAACTGTCGCTATAGGTGTTTTTTGCGTTCTTGGCCAAACCCAGAAAATGCATGGCAGTGAATGAGTGGGTAGGTTTGACCAGGGATCAATTACTGGGTGTTGTGTTTCTGGGCTTGTTGTTGATCAGAGCATGTAGTGCTAGTGTAGGACTACACGATCCAACAACAAATATAATCATTCATCACATAACCAATAAGATCTAATCGTCCAAAGTAGCTGTCAGAGCTGTTTTTCATTTCTGGGTTACCCAGAAATGAAGAACAGTTCGTGAGGCCTACTTTGGGCTTCCACAACTTGCTTTACATGAACTATTTTTGTGATCTAAAGGTTCCAGGCTGTAGCTAGCATGGAAGAGAGTAGATCTATTACATAAAATACAAATAACATGAACATAATCAAAAGTTAAGACTCGGTCAAACCATGTCAGTCGACATGTTCATATGTTTTCTGGGTTACCTAGAAAATAAAGAACATACTCGACCTTGCTAGTTTGACCGTCCATCAAATCCAACCCGTTTACGAAATCAGTGATATTAAGGCATGATGATGTAGTCTAACAAACATACTACAACTTAGATTCAAGAACCATAACGATACATCAAACCACTATCAGATCCAAGTCCTTGAAGAACTTGTTAGAGCTTTCTAGGCTCATTCTGGGTTACCTAGAAATGGCCCGGTCAATTCCAGTCAACGACCTTTGACCGGTTACAACTTACAGTATACAACTGATCTAGGCCTGATTCTTGATCCAGAGCAAAGATCTCATAGCATACTACAAGATCAACGCTTAAAATAACAAAAAACACACAACAAGCCAAGATCTATGGGACCTGACATTCGTTGTCAGACGACTGTTGAACTTTTTTCCAGATTTTGTAAAATGTCAAATTTGAGCCTCTAGATGTTATGGATTCAACATCTAGCAACCCAGATCATCCTTAGACACCTTATACAACATGTTTAACAAAAAAAAAATCTAACATCTAACAACATATTTTTGGTTAGATTATAGCTAGGGTTTTTATACCTTCTTTGATCAGTTTCTGATTTTGGCTTCTGATGTTTGTTATAGTTGTTCATGGGGATGGTATTTGGGGACTGATATGCTAATAATTTCGGAGGTTAGAGAGAGAGAGAGAGAGCTTAGGTTGAGAGTTTGAAGAAAATGAGAGCAAATGATCATTTTTCTCTCTCTAACTCTATATATAACATGTTGTATTGCATTGGCTGAGACATGGCTGCTGATTTGTGTTGATTTCAGTCACTCCAATAAGTCAAGAGTTGTCCAACAACCCCAACCACTCTAACACTTGGCAAAAACCAATAATGCAAGAGGGATAAAATGGTCTTTTCGCATGGAATTTTAAGGGCAATTGTGTAATCCTTGAAAACCCTTAGGGTTTTACCCTTAGGGTTTAACCTTAAGGTTTTCCAACATTATCTTTTCTAGAATTACATTTTAGGGTTTACACAAAATAAAAATAAAATAAAAATTTTAGTTTCTAAAATTAGACAATTAGGGTTTGTTAATTAGTTTAGGTTTCTAATTAATTTATACAGGAACATTAGGGTTTAATATCTCTAATTATAATTAACTTTGCTAATTTAGCAATTAGAGTTTATAATTAGTAATTAAGTTTTATAATTTCTAATTAGGGTTACTAATTATAGAAATTAGGGTTTCTAGAAAATAATATTTCAAAATATTAATTAGGGTTTACCTAATTATTCATAAAATCATATAACATCGTTACATATTAATCTCGAACTCATAATTGAGTTTCAAACTAGGGTTTAACACTTAAAATTAGAGTTTTAATAATTTAGGGTATTCTAAAAATTATTTAGGGTTTGTAGAACTTTTAATTAGGATTTACCTAATTAATACATTTAATACATGACATAAATTATATAACACACTTATAAAACAATCTTGTACTCTATTTTGGCCAACCATTATCAATACGGACATACAGTACATATTCATAGCACTAAAAAATCTAAATATAATTAATATTATATTATTATTCTCATACCTTGACAATAATCCAAAATTGGGGTTTGGATTCAATATCGATTTATTCTTCATATTTAACCTTAATAATTAAGGTAAAATAATTAACTTAATAATCATACTAAAATTCATATAATAAAATAATTATTATATTTATTCTAAAAATCATTTCATATATTATTTAAATAATATATGATTATATTTTATGAAAAATAATTAATAAAAATATTTCTATCTTAAAATTAATTATTATAAGAATATACTTTTTAATAATCAATAATTCTAAAATAAAATTATTTGTAAATATTTATGTAATAAATATATTTTATTTACCACATAATTACATATACAAAATATCTTGTACAAATCCTCATCTTTAAAATTAAAAAAAAAAATTATATTCAAAATTTCTTATTTATTTATATAAAAATATCTCGTTGTTACAATTAAAACAACAATAATATAAAATATCAACGCAACAATTATTGAATTAATAAAATAAAATATTGAAGAGTAATTATCAGTAACAATTATTGAGTAGTGCTTTCTTACGTAAGAATCAATAATTTAAAAATATTGTGCAATACTGGTAATGCTTTTTGTGCGGCGACGCCAGACATTATATATATTTTAACCATGGGGTTTTCCAATAGTGTTAACGGTAACAACTGCGCCGTTATTTATAAAAACTCAAACTTGTCGTTTTCTTCATCCGACAGTTATTCTGTTATGGGGCCCACAAATGGTTGTGTCGTCGTACAAATATTCCCCGACAATAAGAATATTCCACGACCAAACGAATATTCCCCGACAGAAATGAGTATTTTATAACCACTTGCGTATTTTGAAAATTTTATATATATCACCCTTAACTTTAAACTTTTATCAATTTAACTATTCACTAAATAGAAAATTGAATAATTTTATTTCATCAAATTCGGGGTTTTACAAATATGCAAGGTGGCTTCAATCTGAAGACTCTCATGATGCTTCTAATGGATGGACGATTCTTAGCTTATCGTATGGGAATCGGATAACGGTGTCAAGAAAAGAGTCCAGCTAACGGACTATAAACCGAGCACTAGATGGGAGGCACCCCATCCAATCTTTTTTCCCTTCTTGTTTAATTCTTATTTACATTTCCATTTACTTCTTATGCTATGTTTAATTCTTCATATTTTCCATATTTCGTAGATATTTGATAGTTGTAAGTCTTTAAAATAATTTTCTTGTTTCTCCTTCAGGTTCAATCTAATTCTATAAGCATTCAGGATCAAACAAAAGTTAAAAATATTGAAGCTGAAATGGTACAGGGTAGCACGACCGCGCCCAACTACAAGCCAAACACTGCACGACTGTGCCATATCTCAGTCATAGAAAATAAACATTGTTAAATTTTTAGAATTTCTGACTCAAGCATTCGGACAGTTAGAAGTCCACACTCAGTTTCCAACTTTAGATTATCTCAAACTTATCCATCGCCTGATATACCATCTGATCTTGAGGAGGCGAACGGAGATTACATTGCCACTTAGGGGAGTATTCTTTCATTTTTAATTACAATGAGGGCATTGTTCGATTTAAGTTTGAGGGTATTGGGTTTAGTCAGTAGTTTAGAGCATGTAGTGTAATTGCATCATATAGAGTAATTTCATGTTACATATAGTTAATTGCATGTTAGTAGTTATAAGTTTAATTTTGCAGTAAATGTTTTTCTTTTTATTTGCTTAATATCTATTTAGTTGCATAACATTGCATAATTCCATGTTTTTAGTTAGTTGAATTCTAATTTAACCAATGATGACATAGAAATTTGATAGATTTTTGAACTTGGTTGATATCTTCAGCTCAGTTATAATTTTATACATGATATAATTCATGCTTGTTGTTTAGATCCTGCTGGTTAGCACATAAGTGTTCATGTTTGCTTGTTGATAAAAGATTAACTTGTTTGGCTGTTAAGAAGAAAATGTTATTTTTAATGATAGAATTATGTAGGAAGTGAACATGGACTATGAAAACACTGATACTCAAACTTTGGGAACACATGGGTATGCTTGCTATAAAAAAAGAAAAGAAAAGAAAAGGAGAAAAATATGAAAAATTACTGTGGCTAGTCTTGTTTCGGGGCCTTTGTTATTTGAGCAAGCAATGCATGGGGGATTGTCTTTACACCTAGCGCCCTAAGGTCTTTTATGGTCTGGGAGTCGTTGGATGAAAGCTCGCTAAGGGGTAGCACTGTTAGCCTAATGGAATGAGGCATTGCACAGTCATGGGAAAAAGAAAAGAAATCAATAAACACCGCGAGAAAGTAGAAAAATTGCCTTCGCGTGTAAAAATAAAGCAGAATAAACCCATTGTTGAACCTTAGTTTGTATTGATGTGTTAGAGTAGTTGTTGTTTCATTTGTATGCATAGTTCTTGATTTGAACTTCAATTTTCTTTCTTAAGCAGTATAACATGTGTAGTCTTTACCTTTGTCAAGTTTATTTGTGAACACATCACTCACACAACAACTTTATACCAGGTTTGGATTATTTGATTGTATGGCGTTATGCATGTAGCTTGGTTTGATACTTTGTTCTTGAATCCAGATATTTCTCTGAGGCACATCTTATTGGAATTCATATTTGTCTTAGAATATGGGATTCATTGTCATAGTAGCGTAGCTTGCACAACATGTAGATTGCATTTTGTTGTGTTGCTTGGGGACAAACAACGAAAATGCATTTTGTGTACTTTTACTTGAATTAGTTGCTTATACTCATGTTTCTTAGTTACTTTTCATGCATTTGTGTTCTTTTTGTAGATCTTATGCTTGGGAACGGTGTGAGCGACTATTGGTATGAAAACGCAAGGAAAAGCAATCCGGACATCGTTTGGGCTTTCATGTTCATTTCATGTTCTTGGCTTAGAACTTGGAATATGTTGTAGAGCTTCTTCTTATCTTTCCGGAACATCTTGAATTATTCCAATCGGTGTTCAGATGCTAGAGTTATAACCTTTGTACCAACAGACGTCAAACTTCAATGTTTTGGGTGGCCATTTGCATAGCTGTCACTTCCAACCCAATTTCAGCCTTCATCCGTCTATTATTTCTCAATTGTCAAAGAATAAAGGTTGTAGTGCTCATCGAGAGCTTTGATTTGATAGGTGGCAGGCTCCGTAACTCCTCCCGGATCAAAGGTTATGGCCGTTTTACCAGAGGACACTGCAGTAGAAAAATCCTTGGCGCGGGCGCGTGGATTTCTAGTGTATTTTAGGCGCGACCAAAAAAGTGCGATCTGATACTTGAGCGCGGGCGCGCCTAACTCCAGGCCATTCCCAGCACGGCCGCGCCACTTCTAATGTTGACCAGAGCTGACTTTTTCACTATACAGTGCAATTGAAGCGTAACTTGGAGGAGGGTTAAATTAGGGCTTAAAAAGAGACGTATATTCATTATCTAAGGGATTCCACCCCTTGGGGGGATCAATTAGCTTTCCTTACATTCTCTCTTCAATTTTTATAATAGATTATAGTAGATTAGAATAATTGATTTCTAGATTTAATTAGATATGATGTTTTGAAGCAATTGGAAAACATCAGAGATTCCATCTTGGAGCAGGATAACAGATTTGCATTTCAATTCTTTACTCTTATCACCTCTTAGATTCTTATTTGTAATCTTATGATGTTTATGCAATATATGGATGATAGATTTGATTGAGATATGATTTAAACTCTATTATGAGATTGCAATGGATTCTTTGGATTAGTTATTTCTGATATATTTCATTGTTAGCCTTATTGATTGTTATGGGCTTGTCTAATTAGATTCATGTTATTTGCTTAGTTGATTGGCCATCAATTATTGTGATAATCCATATGGACTTGAGAGAAGAATTATGGGTTTAAATCTGATCTTATTAGCGTGTGATTGTATGTTCTACGATGCATTTGGATGTATGATTCGTGCTTAGGATAGACATATACCGAAGCACCATTCGTAGTCAATTGAGAAATTGGGCTTTAACCCTAATTATTTGTAAATCACATAGACATATAGTGGTTTAGGTAATGTGGGTGGTCATGTGTATTCTATCAACTGTGGATTATATGTGATATGTGTATGGTACATTGAGAGATGGCTATACTTTACTTTCGTGTTCTTGACTAACAAATCCCGTACAATTAGTTTGGCTTAACATGAAATGTGTGGATTTGAATGAGTCAATAGATGAAATTGTGATGTCAGGTCTTCATTATCTAGTCTCACTCTAGGAATAGTTAGGTTTATTTAATTTTATAGTTTAAATATAAAATATCAAATCTTTCGTTTAAATAAGACTGAAATGGTTATGGGCTAGTGCTTGGTGAACTTTATTAGTTAATTCTATGTGGGAACGATACTTTACTTACTCTTTATTACTTGTTGACCATGTATACTTGCACGCATATATTGATCGGTAAAACGACCAACAAGGAGAACGATCACTGGTCGTATGTTATAAATGTGGGAAAGAGGGACACAATCCAAGGTATGTTATAACTGTGGAAAGGAAGGTCATATAGCTAGATATTGTCTTGTAGAGAAACCAAGTCAAGCGGGAATGGTGACTCCTAAGGCTGTCCCAGATAAGACAAAGTCGGTGGTTCCTGGAAGAGTGTTTGTCGTGACTGCCCAAAATGCGAGGAACCCAAACGAGGTGATCACAGGTAAGCTAATCATAAAACTCTTGCGAAGTTTATACCTTATTAGATACCGGTTCTACCCATTCTTTTATTTCTCTTTCTTGTGCTCAACGTTTGAACTTGACTCAAGAGAAATTAGACTTTGACTTATCTGTTGAATCTCCGTTAGGATAAACTTTCGTTACATCCATTGTTTTATAAATCTTGCTTGATCCAAGTTGGTACCATCACATTGCCTATCGATCTTATTTCTTTAAAAATACATGCATTTAATGTGTTTTTAGGGATTGATTGGTTAACTACTCATCATGCCAAAATTGATTATTTTCGTAAGGTTGTTAGTTTTTATATTCCTAACCACCTGTTATGCGAATTCAAGCAACCAAACCACTAAAATCAATCACTGTCATATCAAGCCATAAATCTATTCATTTATTAAAAAACGGATGTCAAGCTTTCTTAGCCCATGTCACGGACTTGAACAAAAATACGTCAGATTTGAATAATATTTCTGTTGTTAGTGAATTTCCTGACATATTTCCTAAAGAACTTCCCGGTCTACCCCCGGAACGTGAAGTTGAATTCTTTATTGCCCTTAAACCCGGTACAAAACCCATTTCTAAAACCCCATATCGAATGGCTCCTATTGAACTTCAGGAGTTAAAGGTCCAACTACAGGAGTTGTTGGACATAGGTTTCATTTGTCCTAGTACATCTCCTTGGGGTGCTCCTGTTTTAATTGTAAAGAAGAAAGACGGGAGTATGCGACTTTGTATTGACTATCAGGAATTGAACCACGTCACCATCAAAAATAGGTATCCACTACCTCGCATTGATGACATATTAGACTAGTTGCAAGGAGCACAATTCTTTTCAAAGATCGATCTTCGTTCTGGATATCATCAGCTGAAGATTAAAACTGAGGATATTCTGAAGACTACCTTTAGAACTCGGTACATGCATTAGAATTCTCAGTCATGTCTTTTGGAGTGACTAATACTCATGCTTCTTTCTTGGATATGATGAACCGTGTGTTCAAGGAATATTTGGATTAGTTCGTTGTTATTTTTATTGATGACATCCTCATTTATTCCAAAAGCTGTAAAGATCATGAGCGCCATTTGAAGCTGGTCCTTCAAAGGCTTCGTGATAACAAGCTATATACCAAGCTGAAGAATTGCGAGTTCTAGCTTGAGGAAGTAGCATTCCTTGGACACGTGGCATCAAAACATGGAGTATCTGTTGACCCGACGAAGATTAAGAAATACAAAGTTGGGAGCAACCGAAGTCGGTGACGGAAGTACGTAGCTTTCTGGGCTTAGCTAGTTATTATCGAAGATTCTTGGAAGGATTTTCTCAAATCTCTACTCCATTAACTCAATTGACTCAGAAAGATACAAAATTCGTATGGAGCGAAGAATGCGAGAAGAGTTTCAAAGAACTCAAGAGGAGACTCATTTTGGCACCTGTTCTGATAATACCATCTAGTTCGGATGGATTTGTTATCTACATCGATGCTTCAGGAAAATTGTTAGGATGTGTTCTCATGCAACATGGGAAAGTCATAGCCTATGCCTCGCGACAACTCAAAGAATATGACATGAATTATCCTACTCATGATTTAGAGTTGGCAGCAGTCGTTTTCGCGTTGAAAATCTGTAGACACTACCTGTAACGCCCGATAATTTCGAATTTTTAATGAATTAAATTTTTATTTGATTATGTGGATTAAATGAATTTAATTGATTAATTATGTGAGTAAGATGTTTGAAGGTCGTTTTATGACCTAGAATGTGTGGATGTGGTTAGTATTCTGGCTATGTGCTAGGATTAATTGTTTTGAATTATCAAGACGAAAATGAACGTTTTTCGAGAATTTTCTTGTAAAAACACTATTCATCTGATTTCGTTCGGAGCTTAGGTTCGAAATTCCGAGAAACGCGTAATGATAGAATATGAAGATATAATGGAATATCCGATAATGGCAAACAAAGTTTTCGCTTGCGGACTTGAAACCTAAGGGTTAATGAAAGAGATTTGCGAAAGGGAAAGGAAAGGCGTATAATCATTTTGGTTATTATACGTATGAGATATGAGTATTATACTAGTTCGAATACAAGTATGGTATGAAGAATAGTATGACGTATAATACGAATATCGTATGAGGACTAGACGAAGAAAATACGTAAGTTATACGTATGGAATACGATTAGTCCTAACTAGATAATGAGCTATAGATTTGGTATAATCTAATTGGACTTAGATTAATTAAAAGCCCAATGAATTAAGTAAGCAAGCCCAAGTCAAGGCCCAATTTTAATGTAAGTCAAGCCCAATCCAAGAAACCGAACCGCGGGTCGAGTTCCAACTTATAATGAAGAAAACGAGTATTGAACGCTCAAAAACGATAAACGAACGTTCAAAATAAATCAAAAGGTGAATTCTGAGTTAACGAATTCAAAAATGTAAAATTCTTATATGAACAGCTAGAGTATGTAATTTGTGAGTTGTGGGCTTTCGAATGAGCCAATTCGGATGTAAAACGAATAAGTTATGAAGTCGGGAAGTTCGTTGGAAAAACCAACTGTCATAACTATCTGGTGCATTGTGGGCTAAGCCATGGCCAACCCAAGTTAAATTGTCACACACACATGGCGCCAGATATGGTCGACAGAGACCAGAAATGTCTGGAGACTGACGCTGCAGCACAAGAATTATTGCATGGACTCGCGCCGAGTTCGGGTAAAAGCCCTGAAGAGTGACGTCGCAGCGCCACTATACAAAGAAGATGTCACGCCGCAGCGCCGGCAGTGTAGAAAAGTTGACCAAGTTAGGTTTTGATTCTAAATTGAATGTAAACCAATAGTAAGACATGAAGGTACTTAATGTACATAATAAGGCTAACCTTAAATTACTTATAAGTGATAACGTTAGGAGATTTAGTATGGTTTAATAAGAATTAAACGAAGAACACAAGAAGGTAATAAGTAAACCGTGAATGATGTTCAACGTTGGTACTTCACCAATAATGATCGAATGTCGATTAATAACGTAAGAACGTTAAACACGCCGTAACAAAGCATAGAAAGACTAATGGAATTTATTAACAAAATAAATTCAAGTAAGACATAGAAGAGAAAGAAGTTGGTTATAACAATAAAGTTAGTTGTTTGTAAACTAATTACAGTGTGCTATGTGAATATATCATGTAGATCCTATAAAGACTGAGAATTGATTGAATATTATATTTGAAGACGCTTGAAGGCAAGTCTTTCCTAACACTTGTCTAACCTCCGTGTTAGCCAAGTTTTCTATGATTCATGTTTTGAAATGCATGAATGGTTTTAAAGAAAGAGTCGATGCCTGTTTTAACTCAGCTAGACAAGTCTTGAAGAATTGAATGATTTGTTTACAAGTCTTTTGATATAGAACGATTAATGCTATCCTATGCCAAGTATTTGGTACAGATGTAAAGGTAAGTTTGTTTATGTACAAACAAAAGTATTTTCATCAATTATTCGATGGGCACGCGAGGTTGCCAAATTTTAAATGTAAATACGTTTAATAGAAGAGTGTTGATCAACATAGAGTACAATAGGCTGATCACCTAGAAGTACTCGTACGTAAAGATGGATGGATGGCCTTAGTGTCGGATGTCCTTTTCAAGTATGAAAAAAAAGAGTATGTTCATGGTCTTTTGATAGGTTCAGAATTCCTAAGTTATTATATATATACTTTGGAATCATTGTTATGAAATGAGAAGTACTAGTCAAATGTTTCTAGTGCTTAGTAGTTAATTGTTCAGTTATGGAAGTTAAGTATATAATGCTCAATGTGATATTCATATGATCCTTTGTTACTCTTGCTTGAACAATATGATTGCCGCTAAAGCCGAACGAACTAAGAGTTCTAAGAGAGATAAATGCAAGGCTAAGATGGATAACTGATTATGCTTTAATAGACTAGAGTATTTGTATGTAATATATTTATGAATAACAAAGAATGCATTCAGTTTATGAACCTAGGAAAGGATTTATTACTAACGTAATAAGAATATAGTAAGTACACTCATTTTGTTGTTATCTCAATGAAATGACTGTATGAATTGTAGTATTGTGGAGCACCATCTTTCGGGTTGGAAGATACCCGGATTTAGGGGCATCATAGGTTGGTATCAAAGCATTAGGTTATAAAACATAAGGGGAAAAAACCTTAGGCTAATTACCTAGTTAGGAAAGGAAAAGTCCGAAGAAAGTTAACTCGAGTCAAATGAGTTAATAAGGTATTGAGGAAACTCAGTATCGAAAGATTTAAAAGATGGAAAGTAACCCTAAATGGATTAAATATGATTTATGCTTATATTATTATGTATTATGTACTAATTAATTTGTTATGTGTTATTGTAGATGTCAATCGATAGCTTGATGTATAGGGATATACATGTGGTAAGAGGGGAGTCCGTGAACAGAGTAGAACCAGTACCTATGTCTGTAGCGGAGATACCTTTAGTGATTCTAGAAGAATCAGAGCCTGGGGAGTATTATTCGGAGGAGGACTATTCCGAGGAGACGATGGGATTCACATCATATTTGAATATGATGAGATGTGGAGGATGTTATGGAGGTAACATCGGTTAATACGGTGATGCCTGCCTTAGAGTCAACACCTACAGAGACGATGAGGGCAATGTACTTCTCAGTGCTTGACCGTAACGTGCAACTGCACAATATGGTGCATCACCAGAAAGAGGAGATTAATGATCTCTATGGGGCCAAGGAGTCTGCAGAGGCAGACTTTGAGATAGAGCATGATGAGAAAGTACTAATGACAGATAAGGCCAAAGACTATAAGAACAAGGTCGTAGAACTTCGTAAGAAATTAGTTGAGAAAGACTAGAAGATAACATGAATGTCATATACAAATGATAGTGCTCACGAGGATTTCAGGCTTAAAATAGCTTTTTATTCTATTGAGTCTGGACATACTCGACATACTACAAGTCGAGATATTGCGTCGATTCTAACGAACGAGAAGCATGAGAATGCTGTTAGGCAGTATTAGAAGTTAGAATGGTAAATACTTTTGTGTAGTGACGTAAAACCCTCTTTTGTATAATTAAAGGGTAGTCTTTTTGTAAATCCCAATTTTTGTAAAAGTCAATCGCGGGATATAAATGTATAATAGCTTTTGGCTATGGAAAGCAAGTTGTAAATAGTCTTGAACTATAAAGAAGCATATTAATATAAGGAAGTTTTTCTCTTAATGTGCTTTGTTGTGTATGAGTTATTGTTCAGTTGTTCGATGACTAGTAACTAAGTAAGCAAATAAGTAATAACGAGACTTTATTTATTTAATCAGAAATGCCGCCAAGAAGAAGACAACGTAATCAAGAGGTAGAATCGCATAACAATAACCAGGAGGGTCCAAATAACCCTATACAAGAGTTCCTTAATTTATTAACAGCTGTATTTAACCAAGCCGGGGGTAGAGCACCCGCAGGACCTACGGTAGCCCGAACAACTACCTTTAAGGAAATTAAAAGTGTAGGTCCACCTGAGTTCAAGGGAACGACGGACCCAATGGAGGCCCAGACATGGGTCAAGAAAATAGAGAAGGCATTTGTTATTACAAACGTAGCTGAGGCGCAAAAGACTTCTTTTGCGACCTACATGATGAAGGGGGAATCCAACTACTGGTGGGAGGCTCACCAGGGTGGGGCTAGAGCTGATGTTGTTATATGGGAACAGTTCAAGAAGGTATTCTTTGAGAACTACTTCCATACTAGCATGCAAGGGAGAATGGAGATTAAGTTCCTAGAACTTAAGCAGGGTAACATGACGGTTCCCCAATATGCAGCCAAATTCAATGAATTGGCAAGGTTTGCTCCACACCAAGTGGACACGGAGGAGAGAAAGGCACGTATGTTTGAGTAGGGCCTGAAACCCTGGCTCTATAATAGGATTTTGGTTTTTCAGAGTGCGTCGTATGGGATCATTCTGGAAAAGCAATTATAGCGGAGGGTGATAGTGAGGCGTTGACCCAATACCATAAGGAAAGAAAGAATAAAAGTAAGGGAGAGGGAGGAAATAAGGCAGAAGTTGCCAGTGGTAGTGGCAATATGCCTAAAAGAAAGAATTTTAACCCTGGGAATACTGGGGTGAGACAAGGGGATCCTAAACGTAGGATAGAGGCATGCAAGACAGGCGACAAGACTCATCTGGGAGTCTGTCTAAAAGGGAAAATGGGTTGTTATAATTGTGGGCAGGAGGGTCATATATCACCCAACTGTCCTAATCCTAAGAAAAGTCGTGGCTATTTTATTTGTGGGTTGATGGACCACATGGCAAGAAATTGCCCGAAGAACGGGGCGGAGGGTAGTAAGGGTTCTGGTAGTGGTAATTTAGCCATTACAGGACCAACACCATCATTGGGTAGACCCTCAGCTCGAACGTTTAATATGACCGTCCAAGATGTGGTTGCATCATCAGATGTAGTAGCAGGTATCATTCCAGTCAACAAAATAAATGCTTATGTGTTATATGACTCGGGTGCTACTTGTTCGTTTATAGCATGTGGATTCGCTAAGCAATTGGGATTAAACCCTGAAAAGTTAGAAATACCTTTAGACGTTAAGGTAGAAAATGAAGAGATAATTCCCATTGAAAACATTCATAGGAATTGTTTTGTAGATATTAGGGGCAACAGATTATCGGTAGATCTTTTACCGATAAGGTAAAGAGACTTCGATGTAATTCTAGGTATGGATTGGTTAATTAACCATAGAGCGATAATAGATTGTCATAGAAAGAGTGTAAACCTAAGGCTTTTTAAGAAACCTGAGGTGGTGTTTTATGGAAATAAATCACCGGGACGTTCTTGTTGTCTAACCATGACACAAGCTAGGAAGATGTTGAAGAAGGGGTGTAAGGGTTATCTGTGTAATGTGCTGGATACCCAAAGAGTGGGAGCATCATTGGAACAGATAGCGGTAGTTCAATAGTTTATGGATGTATTTCCGGAGGAGTCACCCGGTATTCCGCCAGATAGAGATGTAGAATTTGTAATTGATTTGCTACCAGGTACGGCACCAGTTTCAAAGGCACCATATAGAATGGCGCCAGTGGAGATGAAGGATTTAATGGTTCAATTACAGTAACTGTTAGATAGAAAGTACATTCAACTGAGTGTGTCTCTGTGGGGAGCGCCCGTATTGTTTGTAAAGAAGAAGGATGGGTCGTTACGACTTTGTATCGACTATCGAGAATTAAACAAATTAACGATTAAGAATAAATTCACGTTGCCCATAATCGATGATCTATTTGATCAGTTGAATGGGGCAAAGTATTTTTCTAAAATAAATTTGTGTACGGGGTATCATCAACTTAAAGTAAGGAAGGAGGGTGTACATAAGACGGTGTTCAGAACCTTTTATGGGCATTACGAGTTTCTAGTTATGTCGTTTGGGTTGACAAATGCGCCAGTCGCATTTATGGATATGATGAATAGAGTGTTCAAATAGTATTTAGACAAGTTCGTTGCAGTGTTCATTGATGATATTCTAGTCTATTCTAAGATGCCAGAAGATCATGCTGAACATTTAAGAATAGTGCTGAAAACACTACGGAGGGAGAAATTATATGTGAAATTCACTAAGTGTGAATTTTGGCTTGAACGAATGCAGTTTCTAGGACATGTAGATAAAGATGGCATATCTGTAGATCCAGCGAAGGTGGAAGTAGTAAATGAGTGGGAGCAACCGAAAACACCAACCAAGGTTCGGAGTTTTCTGAGATTAGCAGGATATTATAGGAGGTTCATTCAGGACTTTTCTAAATTAGCTACTCCGTTGACGAATCTGACAAGAAATTCGGTGAAGTATGAGTGGACAGAAAACTGTGAAAATAGTTTTTAAGAACTAAAAAGAAGGTTAAGTGAGGCACCTATGTTATCCTTACCAGATGATACGGGGAATTTTGTAGTTTATAGCGATGCTTCGCATAGAGGACTGGGTTACGTGCTCATGCAGCATGGAAAGGTCATTGCGTATGCGTCACGCCAATTAAAGGATTATGAGAAGGTCTATTCTACTCATGACCTAGAATTGGCCATTGTAGTCTTCGCTTTAAAAATATGGAGACATTATTTATACGGGGAGAAGTGTGAGATATACACGGACCATAAAAGTCTGAAATATATCTTCACACAGAAGGAGTTGAATATGAGGCAGAGGAGGTGGTTAGAGTTGATAAAAGATTACGACTATGATATCTTTTATCATCAAGGAAAGACGAACGTAGTAGCCGACACGCTAAGTCGGAAGGGTAGGGAAAAGCTGTCAATGTTAATGACTCAGAATGAGTTAATAACGGAGATGGCAAGGATGTAGTTAGAAGTTAAGTTACCAAGTAAAATGGTGGAGATGTTATACTCAATAGAGACTCGACCAACGATATTGGAACGGGTTAAGGAAGTATATATAAGTACTGAAGAATGCGAGCAAATGAAAAAGATAATGAAGGATGATGTGAAAACTAATTACATCCTTGATAAAGAATGTTTACTTCGTTTTGAAGGAAGAATTTGGGTTCCAAATAATTCCGATTTAAAAGAAGAGAGCATGCATGAGACCCATAGTTCGAGGTACTTGATACATCCTAGTAGTACTAAGATGTATCAAGACCTTCGTCAGTACTTTTGGTGGCCGAACATGAAGAGGGAGATTGTGACGCCCCCAAATCCGAGTCCCTTTGAACCACGGATCCTGTGATGCCCCCAAATCCGGGTATCTTACAACCCGATAGATGGTGCTCCACGATACTACAATCCATACAATCATTCCATTAACAACAAAATGAATGTAATTACTATCTTTGTATTACATTTGTAATAAATCCTTTCCCAGGTTCATAACCGAATACATTCGTTGTTCTTCACAATTATATTACATACAAATATACTAGTCTATTACAGGACGATTAATTGTCCATCTTAGCCTTGCCTTTATCTCTCTTAGAACTCTCCGTTCGTTTAAACTTTAAGCTATGAAACATATGGTGCAAGTACGAATGAGCATAACTAGCTCAGCAAGTCTTAACAACGAATCATATGACTACCACCTCAACAAATACATGCTTTAATACTATATCTGAACAATTAACTATGAAGCATTATGAAACATTTGACTAATACTTCTCATACAGCAATTCCAGAGCATAAATAATAGCTTAGGAATGATGAACCGGTCAATAGACCATAAACATACTCTTTTCGTTTTCATACTTGAAAAGGATATTCGGCACTAAGGCCATCCACCCGTCTTTACTTATGAACACTTCTAGGTGATCAGCCAATTGTACTCTATGTTGATCAACACTCTTACGTTAAACGTATTTACGTTTAACATTTGGCAACCTCGCGTGCCCATCGAATAATCGATGAAAATACTTTTGTTTATTCATAGACAAACTTACTTTCTCATCCGTACCAAATACTTGGCATAGGATAGCATTAACAGTTCTACATTAACAGACTTGTAACAAATCAATCAACTCTTCAATACTTCTCTAGCTAGAATAAAACATGCATCAACTCTTTTCTATTTACCATTCATGCATTGTATAACATGCATCATGTAAAAATTTGACTAACACGAAGGTCAGAAAAGCGTTAAGAAAGACTTGCCTTCAAGTGTCATCGAATATATATTTCAACTATTCTTAGTCTTTACAGGATCTACATGATACATTCAAATAGCACACTGTAATTAGTTATCAAACAAACTAACTTTACGGTTCTAACCAACTTATTTCTCTTCTATGTCTTACTTGTTTTAACTTCGTTATTAAAGTCGATTCGACTTTCTATACTTCGTTATGTTTTATTAACGTTTTTACGTCCTTAGCCGACATTCGATCATTATTGGTTAGTTACCAACGTTGAACGTCGTTCACGGTTCACTCATTACGTATTTGTGTTCTTCGTTTAATTTCCATTAAACCTTACACATTCTTCTTACATTAACATCTTATAAGTGTTTTAAAGTAAGTCTCGGTATGTACTTTAAGTACCTTTAACATCTTACTTTAGGTCTACATTCAAAATGGAACTAAACCTAACTTGGTCAACTTTTTTCCCTCTGGTATTGCGGCCACGCATCATCCTTATGTTTTAGTGGAGAGTGGCACGACTTAGCGACTTGAACTTCGGTACGAGTCTATAATAACTCTTCTTGGCGCCACCACTTTGTCTTGGTTTTGGTCTTTGCGTATGCCATGGCATGCAATAACACCAGTTAGCCAAAACATATTTGGTTTCTTAACGAAACTCCCGGCTTCCTAATTTGTTCGTTTTACATCCGAATTGACCCATTCGAATTCCTACAAGTCACAAATTACATCCTTTATGTGTTCGTATAAGAATTTCACCTTTTTGAATCCGTTAACTCGGAATTCACCTTTAAGTTCGTTTTTAAGCGTTCGTTTAATGTTTTCGCCCGTCCAATACTCGTTTTCTTCGTTATAAGTCAAAATGTGACGATTCTTTCGCCTACGACTATTAATTACCTTATCTCACATGTTGACATTGGAAACTGATATTTTCAAGACACACGACAAGTTTTGACCCATAATCCGGACTTTATACGTTTTCGACGTTTAACGTCTATTTTCGCAAAATCCGCCATAACTTCGTTACTAATGTTCTCTAAGCCAAATCACATGGAATACTCCATGGACTTCATATCTACATCCTAACCAAATCAAGATGAACATACCTTAGCTACAACAATTTCCAAAACGTTCAATTATAACTAAGTTCACGTTCAAGACTTTCTACATTTTCTACCTCCGTAAAAACTTACGATTTCTATTTGGTCAAGACCTATCCATGATTTGGTCATTAGTAGGCCTTCTCAATAAATGCTCTCCACTCATCTACGATTCTTCTATGAGAAAGAAATCGAAAAGGATGAAGATTACGGTTTATAGGAATTTACCATTGAAGTAGTTAGCGTTCTTGATAAACGTCTATTGGTTTGCTTGGAAGTAGAAGAATTTAGTGTTTCTAGCTCTTTCTCTCTCTCAATATATGTTGGTCAATCTTTGTAAAACCACAAAAGCTCAACCTAAGCCTTGTATTTATAGAAAATATAATGAGGGGCAAAATGGTCCAATTTAGCACCTCCTCACTTACTTACAACTTTGTCACCAAGAAAAATACTTGGTGACCAAGTGACACTTGCCTTGCACACCAAGTGGCTGGCCCACCTTGCCCATGGGTTATCCTCATGGGTTGCCCCATGGGTTTTACCCACCCCTTGACCCACCGGTTCGACCCACGATTTAATTCTTTGGATTGAGCTTGACATTAATTAACATTGGGCTTTAACCAATCTAATATTGGCCCTTGACTTGGGCTTGTATACTTAATTCATTGGGCTTGTTATTAATCCAAGTCCAATTGGATTGGATAAAATCTTTAGCTTATACTCTAATAATACAACTCGTATTCTACGCGTATTACTCACGTATTCTCTTTGTATAATACTCATATAATAATCGTATTATACGTCATACTATTCTTCATACCATACTCGTATACATACTAGTATAATACTCATATTCATTACGTATAATAATCGAAACGACTATACGCATTACATTTCCCTTTCGGAAACCTCTTTCACAAACCCTTAGGTTTTAAGTCCGCAGGCGAAAACTTCGTTTGCCATAACAGTAATATTATTGGATTTTCCATAATATCGTCATATTCTAACATTACGCGTTTCTCAGAATTTCAAACCTTAGCTCCAAACGTCATCGGATGAATAGTGTTTTTACGCAAACAATCTCAGAAAACCTTCGTTCTCGTCTTGATAATTCACAACAATTAATTCCATCACAAAGTCAGAATACTAACCTAATCTACACATTCTAGGTCATAGAACGACCTTCAAACATCATACTCACATAATTACTTAATTAAATTCATTTAATCCACATAATCAAATAAAAAATTTAATTCATTGAAAATTCAAAATTCTTGGGCGTTACATTCTTCCCTCTTTATAAGGATTCTGTCCCCAGAATCCCGCTACTCTTACATAAACAAATGAGGAAATTTTTCCTTCATTTTACTTTCGATCTCCCACGTTGTTTCTTCAGCATCGTGGTTACTCCAAATTACCTTTACGGAAGGCATTACTTTATTTCTCAAGACTTATTCCTTCCTATCAATAATCTGAATCGGAAGTTCTTCATACGTTAAGTCTTTTTCTACTTGAATAGACTCAAACTCTATTACAAGCTTATAGTCTGGTTTATAAGGACGCAACATAGACACATGAAACACATTGTGTATTCTTTCCATTTCTGGAGGTAAGGCTACTTCATAAGCTACCTCTCCTATCCTTCTTAAAATCTCAAAAGGTCTTACAAACCTCGGACTTACCTTCCCTTTCTTTCCAAAACGTATCTTCCCTTTCCAAGGCGATACTTTTAGAAAGACATAAGACCCTACTTCAAACTCCTTCTCTCGATGAGGATCTGCATACTTCCGTTGTCTATCTTGAGCCTCTACTAATCAAGCTCTTATCAGCTTTACCATGTCTGCCGTTTGTTGTATCATCTCAGGTCCCAACATTCAACGTTCACCTACTTTATCCCAACAAAGTGGTGTTCTACACTTCCTTCTATACAACGCTTCGTAAGGCGGCATGCCTATACTAGCGTGAAAACTATTGTTGTAAGTGAATTCTACCAACGGTAGATTTTCGTCCTAACTCCCCTTGAAATCCATAACGCAAGATCTTAACATATCTTCTAGCATTTGAATTGTCCGTTCGCTTTGCCCATCCGTCTGTGGATGATACGCCGTACTCAATCTCAACTATGTTCCCATTTGCTCTTGCAAACTCCTCCAAAAGTTCGACGTGAATCGTGGATCACGGTCGGAGACAATCAAAACAGGTACTCCATGTCTAGAAATGATTTCTTTGACATAAACCATAGCTAACTGTTCTATGTTATACCTAACTCCTATTGGTAGAAAATGAGCCGATTTAGTTAACCGATCCACTATTACCCAAATAGCATCGTATCCATTTCTGGTCGTTGGAAGTCCCACCACAAAGTCCATGGTGATATGCTCCCATTTCCACTCCGGAATCTCCAGTGGTTGTATCAGTCCACTCGGTCTTTGGTGTTTAGCCTTAACTTTCTGACATGTTAAGCACTTACTAACATATTCTGCAATCTCCCTCTTCATGTTCGGCCACCAAAAGTTCTGACGAAGGTCTTGATACATCTTAGTACTACCAGGATGTATCGAGTACCTCAAACTATGGGCCTCACACATAATCTCTTCCTTCAACTAGGAATTATTTGGAACCAAAATTCTTCCTTCAAAACGAAGTAAACCTTATTTATCAAGGTTATACTTAGTCTTCACTTCATCCTTCATTATCTTCTTCATCCGCTCGCATTCTTCAGTACTCAACTGTACTTCCTTAACCCGTTCCACTATCGTTCGTCGAGTTTCTATTGCAAATAACATCTCCCTCGTTTCCCTTGGTAACTTAACTTCTAATTCCATCCTCGCCATCTCTGTTATTAACTCATTCTGAGTCGTTAACATTGACAGTTTCTCTCTACCTTTCCGACTCAACGCGTCTGCTACTACATTCGCCTTTCCCGGATGATATAAGATATCACAATCATAATATTTTATCAATTCTAACCACCTTCTATGCCTCATGTTCAACTCCTTCTGTGTGAAGATATATTGCAGACTTTTATGGTCCGTGTATATCTCATACTTCTCCCCGTATAAGTAATGTCTCCATATTTTTAAAGCAAACACCACAGCTGCCAGTTCTAGGTCATGAGTAGGATAGACCTTCTCATAATCTTTTAACTGACGTGATGCATACGTAATGACTTTTCCATGCTACATAAGCACGCAACCTAGTCCTCTATGCGAAGCATCGCTATAAACTACAAAATTCCTCGTATCATCTGGTAAAGATAATATAGGTGCCTCACTCAACCTCCGTATTAGTTCTTGAAAACTATGCTCACACTTTTCTGTCCACTCATACTTCACCGACTTCCTTGTCAGATTTGTCGACGGAGTAACTAATTTAGAAAAGTCCTGAATGAACCTTCTATAGTATCCTGCTAACCCCAGAAAACTCCTAACCTCGGTTGGCATTTTCGGTTGCTCCCACTCATTCACTACTTCTACCTTCACTGGATCTACGGATATGCCATCTTTGTCTATAACATGTCCTAGAAACTGCACTTTTTCGAGCCAAAATTCACACTTAGTGAATTTCGCAAACAACTTCTCCCTCCGTAGGGTTTCCAACACTATTCTTAGATGTTTAGCATGATCTTCTGGCGTCTTGGAATAGACTAGAATATCATCAATGAACACTACAATGAACTGGTCTAAATGTTGTTTGAACACTTTGTTCATCATATCCATAAATGCGGCTGGTGCATTCGTCAACCCAAACGACATAATCAAAAACTCGTAATGCCCATAACGAGTTCTGAACACTGTCTTAGGTATATCTTCCTTTCTCACTTTCAGTTGATGATACCCCGTGCGCAAATCTATTTTAGAAAACTACTTTTCCAATATTAACTGATCAAATAGATCATCGATCCTGGGCAACGGGTATTTATTCTTAATCGTTAACTTGTTCAACTCTCGATAGTCGATACAAAGTCGTAACGATCCGTCCTTTTTCTTTACAAACAACACCGGTGCTCCCCACGGTGACACACTTGGTTGAATGTACTTTCTATCTAATAGTTCCTGTAACTGAACCATTAACTCCTTCATCTCAACTGGCGCCATCCTATACGGTGCCTTTGAAACTGGTGCCGTACCTGGCAACAAATCAATCACAAACTCTACATCCCTATCCGGCGGAATACCAGGTAACTCCTTCAGAAATACATTTGTGAATTCTTGTACCACCGCTATCTGTTCCAATGATGTTCCCACTCTTTGGGTATCCACTACATGACATAGATAACCCTTACACCCCTTCTTCAACATCTTCCTAGCTTGTGTCATGGTTAGACAACAAGAACGTCCCGGTGATTTATTTCCATAAAACACCACCCCAGGTTTCTTAGGAAGCCTTAGGTTCACACTCTTTCTATGACAATCTATTATTGCTTTATGGTTAATTAACCAATCCATACCGAGAATCACATCAAATTCTCTTAACCTTATCGATAAAAGATCTACCGATAATCTATTACCCCTGATATCTACGAAATAATTCCTATGAATGTGTTCAATTGAAATTATCTCCTCGTTTGCTACCTTAACGTGTAAAGGTATTTCTAACTTTTCAGGATTTAATCCCAATTTCTGAGCAAATCCACATGCTATAAAAGAACAAGTAGCACCCGAGTCAAATAACATGTAAGCATTTATTTCGTTGACTAGAATGATACTCACTACTACATCCGTTGATGCAACCGCATCTTGGATCACATCGTATTAAATGTTAAAATTGAGGTCTACCCACTTGATGGTGTTGGTCGATAATGACTAAATTACCACTACCAGAACCCTTACTACCCTCCGCCCCTTTCTTTGGGTAATTTCTTGCCATGTGGTCTACCGACCCACAAACAAAACATCCCCAGCTTTTCTTAGGATTAGGATAGTTAGGAGATATATGACCCTCCTGCCCACAGTTATAACAACCAGTCTTCCCTTTCAAGCAGACTCCCAGATGAGTCTTAGCGCATGTCTTACATGCCTCCATCCTCCACTTAGGATCCCCTTGTTTTGCCCCAGTATTCCCAGGGTTAAAATTCTTCCTCTTAGGCATATTGCCACTTCCACCGGCAACCTCTGCCTTATTTCCTCCCTCTCCCTTACTCTTATTCTTCCTATCTTTGAGGTATTGGGTCAACGCCTCGCTACCACCCTCCGCTATTATCGCCTTTTCCAGAATAGTCCCGTAAGAAGCACTTTGAAAAACCGATATTCTACTATAGAGCCAGGGTTTTAGGCCCTGCTCAAACCTACGAGCCTTCCTCTCCTCCGTGTCCACTTGGTGTGGAGCAAACCTTGCCAATTCATTGAATTTGGCTGCATATTGGGGAACAGTCATGTCCCCCTACTTAAGTTCTAAGAACATAATCTCCATTCGCCCTTGCATGCTAGTAGGGAAATAGTTCTCGAAGAATACCTTCTTTAACTATTCCCATGTAACGACTTTTGCTCCATTTCCACCCCAGGTGAGCCTCCCACCATGGTTGGCTTCCCCCTTCATCATATAGGTGCAAAAGAGGGTCTTTTAGCGCCTCATCTCGTTGTAATAACAAATGCCTTCTCTATTTCCTTAACCCATGTGTGGACCTCCATTGGGTCCGTTGTTCCCTTAAATTCGGGTGGACCTACACTTTTAAATTCCTTAAAAGTAGTGGTTACGGCTACTCTAGGTCCTGCAGGTGCTCTACCCCCAGTTTGGTTAAATGCAACCATTAATAAATTAACGAACTCTTGCATTGGGTTATTAGGACCCCCCTCGTTCTCATTATGCGATTCCGCCTCTTGGTTACGTTGTCTTCTTCTTGGCGGCATTTCTGATTAAATAAATAAATTTCCGTTATTACTTATTTACTTACTTCGTTATTAGTCATCAAACAATTGGACAATAACTCATACACAACAAAGCAAATTTAAAATAAAAACTTCCTTATATTAAAATGCTTCTTCATAGTTCAAAACTATTTACAAGTTGCTTTACATAGCCCAAAAGCTATTACATATACATCCCGCGATTGACTTCTACAAAAATTGGGATTTACAAAAAGACTACCCTTTAATTATACAAAAGAGGGTTTTACGTCACTACACAAAAGTACTTATCATACTACTCCTAATACTACCTAACAACATTCTCATGCTTCTGGTTTCCCAAAATCGACACAATATCTCGACTTATAGTATGTCGAGTCTATCCCGACTCAATAGAATAACAAGCTATCTTAAGCTTGAAATCCTCGTGCGCAATGTCATTTATATATGACATTCGTGCTATCTTCTGGTCTTTTTCAACCAGTTTCTTGCAAAGTTTTATGACCTCGTTCTTATAGTCCTGGGCCTTGTCAGTCATAAGCACTTTCTCATCGTGCTCTATCTCATAGTCTGACTCTGCAGACTCTTTCGCCCCATAGAGATCACTGATCTCTTCCTTCTGGTGCTGCACCATATTGTGCAATTGCACGTTACGGTCAAGCACTGAGAGGTACATTGCCCTCATAGTCTCGGTAGGTGTAGACTCTAGGGCAGGCATCACCGTATTATTCGATGTTACCTCCATGTCATCCTCCACATCAATCATCATATTCAAATATGATGTTATCCCCATGGTCTCCTCCGAATAATCCTCCTCTTAGTAATATTCCTCAGGCTCTGACTCTTCTAGAATCACTATAGGTATATATACTATTATAGGCAGCACATCTTTCTCTCAACTCGGTTCACGGACTCCTCGCTGATCACATGTATATCCCTATACATCAAGCTATCAACCGACATCTACAATAACACATAACAAATTGATTAGTACATAATACATAATAATATAAGCACAAATCACATTTAATCCATTTAGGGTTACTTTCCATATTTTAAATCTTTTGGTACTGAGTTTCCTCAATACATTATTAACTCATTTGACTCGAGTTAACTTTCTTCGGACTCTTCCTTTCCTACGAGGTTATTAGCCTAAGGTTCTTCCCCCCCTTAAGTTTTATAACCTAATGCTTTGATACCAACCTGTGACGCCCCCAAATCCGGGTATCTTCCGACCCGACAGATGGTGCTCCACGATACTATAATCCATACAATCATTCCATTGAGATACCAAAAAAATGAATGTAATTACTATATTTGTATTACATTTGTAATAAATCCTTTCCTAGGTTCATAACCGAATACATTCGTTGTTCTTCATAAGTATATTATATACAAATATACTAGTCTATTACAGGACGATTAATTGTCCATCTTAGCCTTGCCTTTATCTCTCTTAGAACTCTCCGTTCGTTCGGCTTTAGCTGCAAAAATATGGTTCAAGCAAGAATGAGCATAACTAGTTCAGCAAGTCTTAACAACGAATCATATGAATATCACCTCAACAAATACATGCTTTAATTCTATATCTGAACAATTATCTAAGAAGCACTATGAAATATTTGACTAATACTTCTCATACAGCAATTCTAGAGCATAAATAATAGCTTAGGAATGATGAACCGGTCAATAGACCATGAATATACTCTTTTCATTTTCATACTTGAAAAGGATATCCGGCACTAAGGCCATCAACCCGTCTTTACTTACGAGCACTTTTAGGTGATTTTCCTATTGTACTCTATGTTGTTCAACACTCTTACGTTAAACGTATTTACGTTTAACATTTGGCAACCTCGCGTGCGCATCGAATAATCGATGAAGATACTTTTCTTTGTTCATAGACAAACTTACCTTCTCATCCGTACCAAATACTTGGCATAGGATAGCGTTAACAGTTCTACATTAATAGACTTGTAACAAATAAATCAACTCTTCAATACTTGTCTAGCCAGAATAAAACAGGCATCGACTCTTTTTTATATTTACCATTCATGCATTGTATAACATGCATCATGTAAAAACTTAATTAACACGAAGGTCATACAAGCGTTAAGAAAGACTTGCCTTCAAGCGTCGTCGAATATATATTTCAACTATTCTCAGTCTTTACAGGATCTACATGATACATTCACATAGCACACTATAATTAGTTATCAAACAACCTAACTTTACGGTTCTAACCAACTTCTTTCTCTTCTATGTCTTAGTTGTTTTAACTTCATTATTAAAGTCGATTCGACTTTCTATACTTCGTTATGTTTTATTAACGTTATTACGTCCTTAGCCAACATTCGATCATTAATGGTTAATTACCAACGTTGAACGTCGTCCATGGTTCATTCATTACGTAAATCGTTTAATTTCCATTAAACCTTACCCATTCTTCTTATATTAACATCTTATAAGTGTTTTAAAGTAAGTCTCGGTATGTACTTTAAGTACCTTTAACACTTCTTTAGGTCTACATTCAAACCTAACTAAACCTAACTTAGTCAACTTTTTCCCCACTATCGGTCCTATTTCTGTAAGCGGCATCCCTTATGTTTTAGTGGCGGCTTGCCGCGAGTTAGTGGGTACTCGGTACTCGTGATCCAGCTTCTTGGCGTCACCACTTTTGTCTTGGTTTTGGCGCTACTGTACCGAACACAGGGTTTGAGTCATCAATACCGCCAGTTAGCCAAAATAGATTTGGTTTCTTAACGAAACTCCCGGCTTCCTAATTTGTTCGTTTTACATCCGAATTGACCCATTCGAATTCCTACAAGTCACAAATTACATCCTTTACGTGTTCGTATAAGAATTTCACCTTTTTGAATCCGTTAACTCGGAATTCACCTTTAAGTTCATTTTTAAGTGTTCGTTTAACGTTTTCGCCCGTTCAATACTCGTTTTCTTTGTTATAAGTTGGAATGCGACGATTCTTTCGCCAACGACTCTTAATTACCTTATCTCACATGTTGACATTGGAAATCAACGTTTTGAAGTCACACGACAACTTTTGACCCTTAATCCGGACTTTATACGTTTTCGACGTTTAACGTCTATTTCTGCAAAATCCGCCATAACTTCGTTACTAATGTTCTCTAAGCCAAATCACATGGAATACTCCATGGACTTCATATCTACATCCTAACCAAATCAAGATGCACATACCTTAGCTACAACAATTTCCAAAATGTTCAATTATAACTAAGTTCACGTTCAAGACTTTCTACATTTTCTACCTCCGTAAACACTTACAATTTCTATTTGGTCAAGACCTATCCATGATTTGGTCATTAATAGGCCTTCTCAATAAACACTCTCCACTCATCTACGATTCTTCTATGAGAAAGAAATTTAAAAGGATGAAGATTACGGTTTATAGGAATTTACCTTTGAAGTAGTTAACGTTCTTGATAAACGTCTATTGGTTTGCTTGCAAGTAGAAGAATTTAGTGTTTCTAGCTCTTTCTCTCTCTCAATATATGTTGGTCAATCTTTGTAAAACCACAAAAGCTCAACCTAAGCCTTGTATTTATAGAAAATACAATGAGGGGAAAAATGGCCCAATTTAGCACCTCCTCACTTATTTACAACTTTGTCACCAAGCAAAATACTTGGTGACCAAGTGACACTTGCCTTGCACACAAAGTGGCCGGCCTACGTTGCCCATGGGTTGCCCCATGGGTTTTACCCACCCCTTGACCCGCCAGTTCGACCCACGATTTAATTCTTTGGATTGGGCTTGATATTAATTAACATTGGGCTTTAACCAATCTAATATTGGGCCCTGACTTGGGCTTGTATACTTAATTCACTAGGCTTGTTATTAATCCAAGTCCAATTGGATTGGATAAAATCCTTAGCTCATACTCTAATAATACAACTCGTATTCTACGTGTATTACTCACGTATTCTCTTTGTATAATACTCATATAATAATCGTATTATACGTCGTACTATTCTTCATACCATACTCATATACATACTAGTATAATAGTCATATTCCTTATGTATAATAATCGAAACGACTATACGCATTACATTTCCCTTTCGGAAACCTCTTTCACAAACCCTTAGTTTTTAAGTCCGCAGGCGAAAACTTCGTTTGCAATAACGGTAATATTATTGGATTTTCCATAATATCGTCATATTCTAACATTACGCGTTTCTCAGAATTTCAAACCCTAGCTCCGAATGCATCGGATAAATAGTGTTTTTTACGCAAACAATCTCAGAAAACCTTCGTTCTCATCTTGATAATTCACAACAATTAATTCTAGCACAAAGCCATAATACTAACCACATCTACACATTCTAGGTCATAGAACGACCTTCGAACATCTTACTCACATAATAACTTAATTAAATTCATTTAATCCACATAATCAAATAAAAAAATTCATTCATTGAAAATTCAAAATTCTTGGGCGTTACAGATCCGGTCCGCCACGATACTACTATCGTCAAACTATTTAAATTTTTCATTCATAACTTAATGAATAAAACTTTTCTTATTAAAATTTAGAATATAATTTCTTTCCATTTTCAGGATCTATGTAATGACCCCAAACTTTTATAAGTTTTTAATCCTGGTCATTTACTATTCCTGTATTACATCACATTCGATATTATAAAAATGCGGAATAATTTAAACTTTTTCAATCTCTTGAATAAAATCTTTTATTGATTTCATAACTTTGAACCAATTACAATTCTTGAATCAACTATATAATATGGTTCAGTCAATTGGAATTACTGTATAAGATTTTACATCTTGATTCGATATCCTCTATGTATTAACTAATACTTCCGTACAATACAACAAGTATTAAACATCGCAAGTATATATCAAGTACACTCCTAGAACCTAAACATGGTTAAAGTAATAATCTAAATAGTATCCTTCGTTGCGAAACTATCTACTTTGTCAACCAAGAAGCACGAAATCTTTACCATGAGTCCTTAACATGCAAAAGTGGTTATTTGCAAGGGTGAGCTCGAAAGCCCAGTAATTCTAACAGTTTTCATGCAGCACATTGCATATAATAACATATTCAATTCATGCATTCATATTCAATTAATATTAACTACGCATGTTACTTCACACATAACATGCATAGGAATTTACTTCACAAGCATATCATCAAAGATCAACTTTCAACTTTCATACATATCTCATATGCATTTCATATATATACATCAACATTATCATAGAAAAATATAGCTCAACTAACAGTTATCGAATTCATATATCAAATAGGAACTGAAAGACTTGTCTAATTCGTAGTTTATGAACTATGACTTAACTGCACTTTGTGTATTCCTACACAGTTATATAATCATGGATTCATATCCATCAATAACATGTTTCATGCATTCTCAATGTAATAACAATTTTACATTATTTTCTAACTAGGTTCATAAAACCTTCATTTCACTTTCTCATCGTACTTTTTGAATTGCTATATATATATAGGTATTCCTTAACCATCCGTACTTGACATCAACTTCATATACATTTATCACTCACTTGACTCGCTAAGGGTTCGAAACATATTTAAAGTTTATAGATACGTGATCTACGTCATTCATATTCAAACTACTTAGTTTCATAATGATTTATTTCAATCAATAAGGCTTAACAACTTTCTTTAACAAGATTCGATGATATAAGCTTTTAAACTAATAAGCTTCTACTAGCATGCTTCACATGTATATAACATAATTTATTTGAAAATGTATTATAAATCACACTTGAAACGTCCAATTCATGCTTAGCTAAAAGATGAACATAATCGTCATGTCTAGGGGCATAAGGCGTTCACGTTCACTTTTAAAAGTTATTCTAGGCTAAGGTAAAGCAACTAGGTGCAACTTTTAATCTCATTTCATAGCTAACTAATCCATGAATATATGTTATCATGTTTAGAACTTTAAGTACACAAATTACTTTAAGTTTGTTCTTAAAGTTTCAAGTTTTCTTTAGAAATCATTTTCAACTAAGCTATTGTAAGTTGATAATAAGTAAAGTAACTTTAAATCACTTCTCATTCTTAAGTATACTCATAGCTCAACAAGATGTATGCGTTAAAATATCATAACTTCAAAGACTCAAGGTTCTTCAATATTCGTTTTTCAAAACTCTAAGTTTCTTTTCAAAACACATACTAAGCCATGCTAAAGCATTCTATAATGAGTAAGGTAATCTTATATGTCATGTCTATTATCATGTAGTTTTATGTTACATCACTTAGAATAACATATTCCATCATCGGGAGCACCATACTTGCGCATGTGCTCGCTCGACGCCCTCCGATGGCCTTCAATTATGTAACAGTCACAAAGATGACTATTTTGATCCTTCCTAATGACCTCAAATTGAAAACCTTAAAACACAAAAGTTGTAGGTCTATTCGTTCTAGTTCCGGATCATCTTGATTATCCTCAATCGGAGTTCGTATGAAAACGTTATGACTATTTTATCAAAACACGTTCTGTTAGATTTTTCTCAACATCTGTAACTGACCACCCCTCGCCGGGGCGGGAGACTTGCCTTCAAAATAGCCCGCCGGGGCGGGCATAGCTACTGTAAACTGAAAATTTGTTCCCTGTTACGAACCATAATGCCAAACTTTCCTTCTAACCTTCATAATTTGAGTTATACATGTCCAAATTAGTCCGTTTTCGATTCTATGGATTCGTAATTCATAGAACTACAACATACTAGATACCCATCAACTAACATAAACTTTAACTAACCCAAATGTGAATCTATAACTCATGTTCATGAAAAATGTTCATGTTTTGGATAATTTAGCGAAATCATTCACTACGAATTCGATTCTAAACCAAATTGGTTCGTTTAACTTTCGTTGATTTCATTTCTAACTATGTTAATAGTATCTAGCAACAATTCATGGATTACAAAAATCCTTAGCCATCAATTTTATAACTCAAAAGCTACTTTTTCTAAGAACTTTGTAAAACTTGAACTTAAGAACATAGTTTAAGAATTATACCTCTTGAAGCTAAGTTGACAACCTTGAATCTTAACTTCTGACTTCTCCCAACTTCTCAACAACTAACTCACTAGAATTCTCAGAATTTCAAATGGGAAGAATGAAGGAGAGGGTCTCTATTTATAGAAGAACCATGGACCAAGTTTGGGTTTTGCTCCATGAATGAAACCAAAGGAAGAAGGAAGAAGCTATTGGATTGAAGGACTTTGGTGGAAAATCAAATCAACCCACTCCCCTCTTCATCATTTGGAAGCTATAGATTTTGGAGAAGAAGAAGAAAGCTAGCTACTAGCCTTTTTCATTTTCACGTGAATGAGAAAAATGACACACAATTTGGGACACTCCCTTCTAATACTCAACACTTCATATTATTAATAGCATATATGGTTTATTTGATATTTTCCTCCAAATGTGCATACATATACACCCACTCACATAGAATTATATAATCCATGTACATTTGATTATTCCAAACAATATTTACATTAGACTATAATATAACTTAGTTGGGCAAAAATATTGTTTTCCATTAAACTTATCATCTCAAATATACCCAATTATCATAATGATAATTAATATCAATTATTTATTAACTCCTCATTTATTTTCCCATTAAATCCCCATTTAATTTAACTTCACTAGTTATGCCACACAAGACATAATTATGTGAACTTAGTAATTAATAGCTCACAAGCTTATAATAGTATAATCTCACAAAATAACATTATTCTTAACTTTACATCTTATAATATGGTCATGATTACACCGAATAATCACTCGTCATAATCATACCAAGTCCATCTATGCACTACAGGCCACAGATGACTTTCAACATAATATAAACATGAGGATGATGACAATAATATAAGAATTCAATAAAACAAGTTCAAGAATTAATTTGTCCAAGAACTACTAATGTCCAAATTGTCAACATGATACTGCTTTGTAGAGTAAAATTCAAGAATAATCAGAAGAATATTTCCATGAAAAGATACTGGATGAAGCGTAAATATCAAGGATATTCTACTAATTTCATGCAGTATAGAAGTCAAAACTTTAACCAACTGAGTATAATAAAGAATGGAATAACAAAAGAAATAACCATGCATGCGGTTATTGCAGATGCGGAGTTATTCCAATAGAATAATAATAACGAAACCAGTCGGCAAAAATTTACAATCGACAGATGTTCCAATGAGAATAATAAAGATTTTAACCAGTCCGGTGTAAAACACACGTACATGATGTTCCAAAGTAATAATAATAAGATTTAAACCAGTCCGGTGTAAAACACACGCATGTGATGTTCCAATGGAATAATAATAAAGATTTTAACCAGTCCTGTAAAACACACGTATGTGATGTTCCAATGTAATAATAGAAGAATGTCACCAAGTATAGGGTAGATCACGTATCAAGGTTATTCCAATGTAATAATAAGAAATGGAATAACAACAGTTCTCTTCATGAATAAGAAAGAATAACACCCTTACCGTAAAAAGAACCTAATATAAGAGTAGTTAAGTAGCGTAAATCGCTTTCTTCTTTCTCTCTATAATTTTCTCTCTCTAGAGTTTCAAATGAATTAAAAGAAAATAATGAAGGAATGAGCTTTATTTATAGAAAATGGACTGCATAGTAACTAACTCATGAACGGTCCAAATTGATTTACTTTAATCTGATGGTCCATATTTAAAGCAAAATCTTTTAAATAAAATATAATATATTCTATTTATAATCTAATAAAACGAATAACTTTATAAAAGATTTTACTATGTAAACACTATGCGAGCACTATGTAAACACTATGCATAATAAAATATAATATATTCTAATTATTGTCTAATAAAACAGAGATAGCTTTATAAAATATTCTATTTATATAAAAAGATTTTACTATGCAAAACACTATGCAAACACTATGCATAATAGAATATAATATATTCTATTTATAGAATAACTTTATAAAAGTATTACATTTTATATAAAAAGATTTTCTCAGATTATTACATTAGTAATACCAACAAAACTGAGTGACTTATCATGTAAGCATCAATAATTAATACCGGTAATGCTACTATGCAACCACGCGCAGACATCGCATTTTTAACACCGGTGTTTCAACAGTTAATGGTAAAACTTCCATAGTTATTTTCATAAAAAGTATTTTTTATCGTTTCTCAATCCGGCAATAATTCCGCTAGGTCCACCAATGATTGTGCCGTTGTACTAATATTCCTGTTAAAACGAATATTCCCTGACCAATCGAATATTATATAACAACTTACGTACTTTGCAAAATTTATAAATATTACCCACAACTATTATATCAATTTCACTCCATAATATTCAAAAATAATATTTATAGAAAATTCATCTTTATTCAAAAAGTTGGGGTTTTACAATCTCCCCTTCTTATGAAATTTCGCCCTCGAAATTAGGGTACGTATCTGGTATGTCGAAGAAGTAAGGATACCTTGATTTCATTTCAGATTCTAACTCCCAAGTCATTTCCTCAACATCGTGGTTTCTCCACAAAACTTTGACTTGAGGTATAACCTTGGTGTGTAGAATATGTTCCTTCTTATCCAAGATTTGAACAGGAACCTCTTCATACGTCAAATCTTCTGCTATTTCGTTAGGTTCCAACTCAATAATGTGGTTCGGGTCTTCCACATATTTACGTAACATGGATATGTGAAAAACGTTATAAACACGAGACATACTTGGCGGTAAAGCGAGTCTATAGGCCACAGTTCCTACTCGATCAAGGATTAAAAATGGGTCGATGAATCGAGGATTGAGCTTTCTTCTCTTTCCAAATCTCGTAACTCCTTTCCATGGAGCAACATGTAACAACACATGATCTCCTATATCGAAATCCATGTCCTTTCGATGAAGATCAGCATAACTCTTTTGTCGATCTTGTGAGGTTTTTATACGTTGCCAGATCGTTTGAATCTTTTCCGTAGTCATACGTACCAACTCTGGTCCCAACAACGTTGCTTCACCCACCTCATCCCAACATACTGGAGAACGACACTTTCTTCTATACAATGCTTCGAATGGAGCCATGCCAATAGTTGCTTGATAACTGTTGTTGTAGGGAAACTCCCCCAATGGTAAGAACTTGTCCCAACTTCCCTTGAAATCAAGGACACAGAGTCTTCATAGATCTTCAAGAGTTTGAATAGTCCTCTCCATTGTTCGTCTGGGTTCGAGGATGATATCTTAGAGCTAAATTGTAAATCTGTGCCCATAGCTTTTTGCAAACTAACCCAAAATCGCAAAGTGAATCTTGTGTCCGAATGAGAAACTATGGTTACTGGCATACCATGCAATCTTACAACCTCGTTTATGTACATATGAGCAAGACTTTCAAGTGTATAAGTTTCTCGTATAGGTAAGAAATGAGCAGACTTGGTCAATCTATCAACAATGACCCAAATCGCATCTATGCCTTGAGAAACTTTGGGAAGACCAGTAACGAAAACCATGGTAATGTGCTCCCACTTCCATTCTAGAATTTCAAGTTGTTGCAATGGACCTTTTGGTACTTGATGCTCCGCCTTGACTCGTTGACACGTTAGACACCTTGAGATAAACACCGTTATCTCTCTCTTCATATTGCCCCACCAAAATGTATGTCAAAGATCATGATACATTTTGGTAATCCCAGGATGGGTTGCAAACGGTGTGTTGTGCACCTCCATCATGATTTTATACTTTAAATCAGGGTCATTAGGAACACAAAGTCTGGAGTTAACTCGAAGTATTCCTTCTTCATCGATTCTTGCTTCCGGTATCGCACCTTCTTGCACTTTCTTCCTCAAACACATCATTTCGGGATCAGAACTTGAAAGCGACTTTAATTTTATCAATTAAAGTTGGTTCTACTCAGATATTTGCCATCATCACGTGGGTCCCCTGAGTCTTTATCTCTATCTCCATCCTTTGCAAGTCATACAAAATGGGCCTTTGTGTTGACAAGATGTTACTTTTTCATTCCGCATATGATCTTCTACTCAATGCCGCCTACCACGTTCGCTTTTCGGGATGGTATTGATAGTATGATCATAATCTTTCAATGATTCAAGCCAACATCGTTTCGCATGTTTGAGTTCCTTTTGAGTGAAGAAATATTTGAGGCTTTTATGATCCGTAAAGATCTCCACTTTCTCCCCATACAAGTAATGCCTCCAAATCTTTAGTGCGAAGACAACAGCTGCCAACTCTAGATCATGAGTAGGATAATTCCTCTCATATTTTTTGAGTTGTCGTGAGGCATAGGCTATGACTTTCCCATGTTGCATGAGAACACATCCTAACCGTTTAATTTGCCTGAAGCATCACTGTAGATGACAAATCCATCCGAACCAGATGGTATTATCAGAACAGGTGCTGAAATGAGTCTCCTCTTGAGTTCTTGAAAACTCTTCTCACATTCCTCGCTCCAACTGAACTTTGTATCTTTCCGAGTCAGTTGAGTTAGTGGAGTCGCGATTTGAGAAAACCCTTCTACGAATCTCCGATAATAACCAGCTAAGCCGAGAAAGCTACGTACTTCGGTCACTGATTTAGGTTGCTCCTAGCTTTGAATAGCTTCAATCTTTACTAGGTCAATAGATATTCCTTGACTTGATACCACGTGCCCAAGGAATGCTACTTCCTCAAGCCAGAACTCGCATTTCTTTAACTTGGCATAAAGCTTATATTCACGAAGCTTTTGGAGTATCAGCCTCAAGTGTTGCTCATGATCTTCACAGGTTTTGGAATATATGAGGATGTCATCAATAAAGACGACCACAAAGTGATCCAAATATTCCTTGAATACTCGGTTCATCATATCCATGAAGGCAGCAGGAGCATTAGTCAATCCAAAGGACATGACTAGGAATTCATAATGCCCGTACCGAGTTCTGAAAGTCGTCTTTGGAATGTCATCGGTTTTAATCTTCAATTGGTGATATCCGGAACGAAGATCAATCTTTGAAAAGAATTTGGCTCCTTGCAACTGGTCAAACAGGTCATCAATACGTGGCAATGGGTACCTATTTTTGATGGTGACATGATTTAACTCCCGATAATTAATACCAAGTCACATACTCCCATCTTTCTTCTTCACGAATAGAATAGGAGCACCCCAAGGAGAAGTACTAGGATGAATAAAGCCAATGTCTAACAATTCTTGCAGTTGAGTTTTTAACTCCTGAAGTTCAATAGGAGCCATTCGATATGGGGATTTAGAAATGGGTTTTGTATCGGGTTCAAAGTCGATACAAAATTCAATTTCACGCTCTGGGGGTAGGCCAGGAAGTTCTTCAGGGAATACGTCAGGAAATTCATTAACAATAGAAATATTATTCAAAACTGACGTATTTTTGTTTAGATCTGTGACATGAGCTAAGAAAGCTTGACATCCGTTTTTCAATAAACGAATAACTTTACGGCTTGAGATGACAGTGATTGATTTTAATGATTTGGTTGCTTGAATTTGCATAATAGGTCGATTAGGAATATGAAATCTAACAACCTTATGAAAACAATCAATTTTTGCATGATGAGTAGTTAACCAATCAATCCCTAGAATTACATCAAATGCAAGTATTTTTAATGCAATAAGATCGACAGGTAATGTGTGGTTACCAACTTGAACCAAACAAGACTTATAAACCGTGGATGTAATGAAGGTTTCTCCTAACGGAGTTTCCACAAATAAGTCAAAGTCTAATTTCTCCGGAGTCAAATTTAATCATTGAGCGCAAGTAGGAGAAATAAAAGAATGGGTAGAACCGGTATCAAATAAAGTGTAGACTTCGCTAGAGTTTATGATAAGCTTACCGGTGATGACCTCATTCGGGTTCCTTTCTTTCTGGGAGGTCACAACAAACGCTCTCCCTTGCACTACCGGCTTTGACTTTTCTGGGACAGCCTTTGGTGCCTCCATCCTAGCTAAATTTGTCTTTGATGAACGACAAAATCGGGCTAAATGACCTTCTCTTCCATAATTATAACATGCTTTGGACGGCATCGCGCAATTTGGACTGATGTGTCCCTCCCCTCCGCATTTGAACCATATGATAGGTGGTTTTTCTCCTTCCTTAACAACGGGTGCTGATGCTTTGACGTCTTTCCATCATTTTTGAATCTCCTCTACTTGAAATGTCCATTCTTATTGTTTTGGCCTTGATTACCACCGAAGTGGTTACCATTTCTGGCCTGTTGATTCCCTCCACGCTTGTTGTCACTACTTCGATGACTGCTCTCACTGGTATTATCATTTTGTCGGCTGCTCTCTTTTGGTTGTGTTGACTCGTTAGCGCGCTCCACCAACTGAGCCCTATTTACAACATCTGAATACAAACACAGTTTATGAGAAATAAGATGTTGATGTATCTCCGTCTTCAAACCTCTTAAAAACATTCGCGCCATTCTCTCTTCTTTATCCACCAAGTGGGACGCAAACCGGGATAACTCCGCAAATTTTGCCTCGTATTGCGACACGGTCATATTGTTTTGCTCCAATTTGATAAACTCCACCTCCTTCATGTGACGAATACTTTCGGGAATGTATTTGTCGTTGAACAGCTCTTGGAACTTCTCCCAAGACATCTTCAGTACGGCAGGTTGAGTACGTTTAACCGATTCCCACCAGTAATCTGCCTCTCCACGCAAAATAAAGGCGGCAAAGGGAACTTTCTGCTCCTCGAAGCATCCCAAGACATCAAATAACTTGGTGATCTGCTTTATCCATGCTTCCGCCATAAGTGGTTTTGGCTCTCCCTTAAACTCCGGTGGTCCCAGCTCCTTGAACTGTTTATCGGTGACCGCTTAGAGATTTTCCAAATGTTTCCACCTACATTTTGGATAGAGCCACTCTACTTTCTTTGTTGCATGAATTGCATAAAGCCTCTGAACAATCCATCATTCATCATTTGGTCAGTGTTGTTGTTTGCATGAGAATTGTCGCCTTCCTGATGCACATTCTCCTGATTATTGATTTGTGGAGACTCAACGGTCTCTTGTGCTGCATTGCTATTCTTAACATTTTCGGATGTCATTTTTAGATACTACAACAAAACAAAGGTTAATTGACATGTAACATAATATCTCTAAACTCTGACCAACCAATTTAAATACAAAATAAATTTAAGTAGGTCATACTAGCGAAGGAATTTCCCGGCTCTCCCCTCCTAGTTCTAGTCTCACATCTTAGCCAGGGATCATATCCCTAAGCTTTGATACCAACTGTGACGCCCCCAAAATTAGGTATACATCACCCATCTTGGGTCGCCAGATACAAGGTACATAATTCAAATACAACTTACTAATACAACTGTCGTGTATAATACGACAAAACATAAATTATGAGTTTGAATACCAATATTATCTACTAGAGATTATACAAACTCAAAAGGAGTTCTCATTACAATTATTATCACACTATTTCACAGAATAGTGAGGACTACTAATGCTATCCTCTGGACCATCACTCCGCTCCCCGACTCGTCTCAAATATATTCTCATTTCACGAAGAGAACGGTGAAAGGAAGGGTGAGCTCAACTAGCCCAAAGAAGAAATATTATGACTAAGATAATACGAGAATAAATTATCATTAGTCTCCAACAATGTTAAACGATAAAATATAATAGACATCAAGTTTAACTGCAATGAACAAGCAATCCATTAAAAGAGTCAAGTAGAAAATAAAATCTACTATCTTTTATGATTAAATAGGTTTTTCATCATCATTATCGTTGAGACTCGACTTTTAATAAATATTCCACATCATCGAATCACCCACACTTTTCTGACCAAGGATATTCTTTAGTATCACGACCACAATTATCCATGCACTACGGCAAGAATATTTGTGTAATCCTTAATGGTCATGATCATGCCAACAATCATCCATCAATGCACTACAGGCCAATGAGAACTTTTACCACATCATTTGTAACATTACTACCATGATTACAATAATAATCCACATCATAATCATACCAAGTCCATCTATGCAATACAGCCCACGAGAT
Source organism: Panax quinquefolius (assembly GCA_020205615.1). Classification (NCBI taxonomy): domain Eukaryota; kingdom Viridiplantae; phylum Streptophyta; class Magnoliopsida; order Apiales; family Araliaceae; genus Panax; species Panax quinquefolius. The sequence goes on from CM035167.1 coordinate 19,985,907, forward strand.
GACTTTCAAAAATATAAATATGAGGATGATGACAATGATATAAGAATTCAATAAAACAAGTTCAAGAATTAATTTGTCCAAGAACCAATAACGTCCAAATTGTCAACATGATAATGCTTTGTCGAGTAAAATTCAAGAATGCTCAGAAGAATATTTCCATGAAAAGATACTGGATGAAGGGCAAATATCAAGGATATTCTACTAATTTCATGGAGTATAGAAGTTAAAACTTTAACCAACTGAGTATAATAAAGAATGGAATAACAAAAGAAATCACCATGCATGCGGTACTTTGCGATGACAAAGTTATTCCAACAGAATAATAATAACGGAACCAGGTCAGGCAAAATTTGCACCGACAGGATGTTCCAACAGAATAATAAAGACGGAACCAGATCCGGTGTAAAACACATAGACATGATGTTCCAACAGAATAATAATTAGACGGAACTAGGTCCGGTGTAAAACACATAGACAGGATGTTCTAATGGAATAATAATAAAGATTTTAACCAGTCCTGTAAAAAACATGAGACAAGATGTTCCAATGTAATAATAGAAGAATGTCACCAAGTATAGGGTAGATCACGTATACGAGTTATTCCAATGTAATAATAAGAAATGGAATAACAACAGCTTCTCTTCATGAATAAGAAAGAATAACACCCCTTACCGTAAAAGAACCGAATATAAGAATAGTTAAGTAGCGTAAATCGCTTTTCTTTCTCTCTATAATTTTCTCTCTCTGTAGTTTCAATTGAATTAAGTAAGAAAATAATGAAGGAATGAGCTTCTATTTATAGAAAATGGACCGCATAGTAACTAACTCATGAACGGTCCAAATTGATTTACTTTAATCGATGGTCCATATTTAAAGCAAAATCTTTTAAATAAAATATAATATATTCTATTTATAATCTAATAAAACGAATAACTTTATAAAAGATTTTACTATGCAAACACTATCGCGGCACTATACAAATACTATGCATAATAAAATATAATATATTCTAATTATTATCTAATAAAATGATAGCTTTATAAAAGTATTTTGTTTTATATAAAAAATTTTACTATGCAAAACACTATGCGGATACTTTATATGAACACTATGCATAATAGAATATAATATATTCTATTTATAGAATAACTTTATAAAAGTATTACATTTTTATAAAAAGATTTTCTCAGTATTATTACATTAATAATACCAACAAAAGCGAGTGACTTATCACGTAAGCATCAATAATTAATCCGTGTGCTACTATGCAACCACGCGTATTCAGATTTTTTAACACCGGTGTTTTAACAGGTTAATCTGTAAAACTTCCGCCATTTTTTTCATAAAGTATTTTTGACGTTTTCTCAATCCGACAATAATTTTGTTGTGGGGTACGCCAATGATTGTGCCGTTGTACGAATATTCCCTGTTAAAACGAATATTCCCCGACCAATCGAATATTATATAACAACTTACGTACTTTGCAAAATTTATAAATATTACCCACAACTATAACATTATATCAATTTCACTCCATAATATTCAAAAATAATATTTATAGAAAATTCATCTTTATTCAAAAAGTTGGGGTTTTACATCATATGCTATGTTAAAATTTATGTTTTTGTGTTGTAACATGTTGTATGATGTGTAACTTAGTGATCTGGGTTGGTACCTTATACATCCATAACATCTACAAGCTCGATTTTGAAGTTTTTCAATATCTGGAAAAATTTTAAAATGTGTCTGACAGTCGAATGTCATGTCTAATAGATCTCAGTCTGTTTATGTTTTTGGTTGTTTAAATGTTTTAAGTTGTAGTATGCCATGAATATGTAGGGTTTTTGGCACATGAAAGCAATGCACAGCGAAAAATAAATTGAACAAAACAATCTGAAACCCAAACAGGATCTATGCGAAATAGATATTAATTCAGTGGTTTAGATATTATACCGATTATAGAATTTTATGAAACGCTTCGAATCTCCAACGCAATTCCTCACGATACTACGTCTCTACGGTATCCACACGAACGCAAGCGAACCGTCACACGATTCTGCAATAAAGGGAGCTGCGGTACTAACCACCAAAGGAACAAGATTTTTGAAAACTTTTTCTCTAGTCTCTCTCTAAGAGCGACTAAGGTTTTTAGGTTAATGATTCATTACCATAAAATGGTTGCTATATATCATATATATAGTAGTTAATAGGAATTAATCAAAAACCCTAATTTAATAAAATCTGAATTTATATATGTATATATCTTAATTAAGTCTTACTTAATTAATATTACTATATATAATTTATCCTATTAATTTAAATTTGTAATTTAAATTCTATCAATCATATTGATATATTTTAATCTTTACAATTTAAATTAATTCCCTTTTAATTACATTCTTTGTGTGTGACCCTATAGGTTATTATTACGTTGTCAATAATTTTAAAATCATATTATAAAATTATAAACAGTGAGCGGCATCTAGTAATGCATCACTGCTACCCAAGTAATAATAAGATCGATGATTCGATGCAACCTTTTTGTGACCAATGTTTTAATGCAATTTAATCCTTTTAACCTTAATATCCTAGATTAAACTCGAGTCATGGAATATGTCATACTCTTCATAATTTAATCTGAGTTTTTCTTGATCAATGAGTAGACTATATGAAACAAATCATTATTTGAGCATGGCCATACATTTCATAGTCCTACTCAATCAAGAGGCCTATGGATATCACCCATAATATATAAGAGGGTTAAATTCCATCTAGATCACTCATATTCCTCACACGATTCATGATGTACCCAATAATCACCTTTAAAGTCCACCCTATTAAAGGTGACTTTTGATGATATCAAAGTACATAAATTCTCGTGTAGTAATATAGTGATTTCAGGTCAGAGGATCATTACATCATTGTCACTATGAGAATTGCTAAAGACACTTCGCATAATGCTCCACATAGAATTCCCATGGTGGGTATGTCCAGTACATAGTTCTCTAACACGTACCTATGCATTAACTTAATATCTCATATATTTATGACCAATGAGATTTGGTCATCAGTCAATCCACATACTAGTCTCAATGCATCATTGTTGTCCCATCAACAATGATACTCGACTAGGGACATTTAAGAGCAATGATACTAATTGTAATTATATAATCTCATGATCAAGTCACATACTTGAAACTATATAATTTGTATCACTATTATAAAGAATTTTATTATGTTAACATTTATATAACGCACTAAATAAAACCATAATAAAACCATTCATTTATTCAATCAAATATAATATCAAAATGTTAAGCAATTATATCAAATAATTTGCTTCTAGGGCATAAACTCTAACAGAATACTGTAATCTAAAAGTGGAATCATGGTCATTCGAAGTTTAGAGTACAAGATATTGTTGGTCAAAGTCGGTTGACAGACCATGACCAAGTGATTTCTAGGTAACCCAGAAATCCTTTAACCGCATCTGACAAGATTTTCAAAGACCCATAACTGTCAAGTTTTATGTGTGACGCTCACAAATCTAGGTCCCTTCGAACCTCGGATCCGGTCTGCCACGATACTACTATTGTTCAACTATTTATTTCTTTTATTCATAACTGAATGATTATAACTTAGCTTATTACAATTTAGAATATAAATTCTTTCCATTTCCAGGTCTATGTAATGACCCCAAACATTTATAAGTTTCAAATCATGGTCATTTACCATTCATGTCTTACATCATATTTGATGTTATAAAAAATATGCGGAATAATTTAAACTTTTTGAATCTCCTTTGAAAATAAAATCTTTTATTGATATCTTAACTTGAATCAATTACATATCCTTGAATCAAATTATGTTATGATTCATTTTATTCGAATTACTATGTAAATTTTTATATTTTGATTCGAATTCCTCTATGTATCACATAATACAACTTTACAACTTAACATGTACTACACATAGTAAACTACTATCATGTACATCTCCTAGAACCTAAAAATAGTTCAAGAGCATATATTTAAATAAATAAATAAATCTCCTTCGACGTTATTGAACTTTATTAATCAAGTAGCACGTAACTTTACAATGAGTCCTTAACCTGCAAAAGTGGTTATTTGCAAGGGTGAGCTAGACAGCCCAGCAATTCTAACAGTTTTCATGTAGCACATAACATATAATAGCATACTTAGTTCATGCATTCATAATCAATTAATATTTACTACGCATGTTACTTCGCACATAACATGCATAGAGATTCACTTCACAAGCATATCATCAAATATCAACTTTTAATTTCCTATATATTTCATATGCATTTCATATATATATACATCAATATTCTCATAGCATAATATAGCTCAACTAACAGTTATCACATTCATATAATAAATAGGAACTGAAAGACTTGCTTGATTTGTAGTTTATCAACTACGACTTAACTGCTTATAGTTATCTACACTTCGTGTAATCCTACACAGTTATATAATCATGGGTTCACATTCATTAGTCATATATTTCATACATTTTTAATGTAATAATAATGTTGCATTGTTCTCTATCTTGGTTTTTAAGACATTCCCTTTGCTTTCTTAGTAAACTCTTAGAATAGCTATGTATATATAGTACACCATAGCTTCACATGCTTCATATCAACAATCATAAATCTTTACCACACACTTGACTCACTATGTGTTTGACACATATTTAAAGTTTATAGATACACGATTTATATCGTTCTTACATTTTCCAAACTTTAATAAAATTTAACAACTATGTGTTTTATATAACCATATATGCTCTTATTCTTAAACATCATCTATGTCAAGTATTATAGCTTTAGACATTCATTACACATATGCATAAAGGTTCAGATCACAATTAAAATAGTTAGGCATCATCGCCAAGAGTAAGCGCAATATGCCTAGTTAGGCTTAGGGGATTCTACAAGAATCACATTGCCCTCTAACCTCTAACTGACGAGTTGAGCTTCTGCTCTCTTGGTCTCAACAATTATTAGGCACCCATGTTAGAGGACTTTAAATACTCTTATAACTACTTCAAGATTAACTTCTCATATTAGCGACTTAATTTAGGATTCCCACGGAATTAGGGCGAAATAGGGTCATGTAATCATAATACCTACTAAATTGGTCTTATGTCCACATAAAGAGATCACAGAAGCTGTACTATGCATGCTCATAGGTGTTCTCATCTTTTATTCATAGCTAGCATTGTTTATCACTTGAAATTTTACTCTCATAACATGCTTTAATGACTTCTATTGTCAAACTAGATAAGTGTACTTATAGGTCATGTTTAAAGACATAAATATTACTAGCATACCATACTACAAGTTCAAAGGCTAGACAACACAATGCTCATGAATATTGGTTTCAAAACGTCTAAGTTTTCTTTTCTCCAAATCCATGTTATGCCGACCTAACCATGTAAGGCATTCTATTATGAGTAAGGTAGTCTTATATGTCATGTCTAATATCATGCGTTTTCATGTTATATAACTTAGAATAACATATTTCATCGTCGGGAGCACTATACTTGTGTATGTGCTCGTTCGACGCCCTCCGATCGCCTCTGAATACGTAATAGTCACAAAGATGACTATTTGGATCCTTCTTAACGACCTCAAATTTAAAATATTAAAGCACAAAGCTTGTAGGTCTATTCGTTCTTGTTCTGGATCATCTTGAATCGTCTCAATCGAAGTTCTTATGAAAACGTTATGGTCGTTTTACAAAAATAGGTCAAAGCAGTCACACTTAACAAACATTGGACGCGGCCGCGCCCAATTCCTTCACCAACCCAGTGTGTTCGTGCCATAAAAGCGGCGCCAAATTACGCCCCTACATACTGGTAGCGCGGCAACAAGGCTGGCCTCGCCAGATTACGCTTTTAACATAACTTTCTCATTTTAAGTCCAAATTAGTTGGTTTTCGATTCGTTGAACTCGATAAACTCTAAGTTACTCATCTACAGACTAATTATAACATTTCAAAGCATTAACTAACCCAAATATTAATCCAAAACCCATGTTCATACTATATTTTCATGTTTTGATAACTTTAGTGAATTCATTCACTACGAATTCGTTTCTCAACCAAATTGGTTCGTTTAACTCTCGTTGTTTTCATTTTTAACTATATTAACAACATCTATCAACAATTCAAGGATGACAACAACCCTTAGCTATCAAGTTTGTGACTCAAAAGTAACTAGTTCTTGATATTTGTATGGAAATGCAAAACTTAGGAATTAAGAATTTATACTCTCTTTAATTTAGAATGCTTAGGCCAATTACACTGACTTTATAACATACATATATCTCAGACAACATGATGACATCAATTCACAATTTAATTAATCAAGAAATTCATGAACTCTTTGAAAATTCAACATTATACCCTCTTACATTATAATCACACAATCATCATGTGTTCATCATTCTATACTTGATTTATGTTTTCAGAAACATTGAGTAGTTAGAATTAAGTACCTTTGATGATTTTTTCTCAATTAACAAAGTGTTCCTCCCTCTTACTGCAATAATCAATGCAAGAACATTTCTTGAAATTCTTCTTCACTCTCAACTCACTGACTCTCTCTATTCATCCATTTCACTCCATATGTTGTGCTAACAGAAAACTAGCAATTGGAAATTGAAAGGCAAGCTCTCTATATATAGCCAAACCATTACCCAATTTGGGTCTTTGCCCTAGAAATCAAACTAGTGGAAGGAAGAAGAATCCATTAGACAAGAAGGAGTTGGTGGAAAGTGGCTAACCACTCCCTCCCCACCATTCCCGTAGCCATCATCACTATCTTCTAGCTTTTGATTTCACCGAGTTTTGAGCATGGAGAAATAGACTAGGCCAATGGCTTAGTCACGTGAGTAAGGAGAAATGACTGTGAAATTGGGACAAGGCTTATAACTCAGCAACTGAAGCTTAGGCTAGTTCATTTTAATTCACAAAATGAAATTTTAATGTGTTAATGCTACTACACCAAGTAAAATTAGAGATTATTTATGTACTCATATCATATACTCCATGTACATTAGTCCACATAATATTTTAATTAGGCTAAATATAAATTAGTTGGATATTCTCAATCCATCATTTTGAATAAAATAATTAATATGTACAATACCAATATTATATTATAATTCATCAATTCCTTTTCTCCCACAAATTGTCCCAACCCAATTTTCTTTAACCATTGCATAAAGTATTAACTTAATGCATCAATCTCTAACCAATAATTACTTATAACTATATTGGTTCTTTTCTTTTATTAATCATTAATCTTTCAAATATCAACCCTTTTATATATTACAATACTATATAATATATTAAAAATATCAAATATTAATTAACATATTTCTTCCATCCTCTTATGTTAAACACATATAAAAATTCTCCGTCTTATGTAAGTGAATTAATCTTTTCTATTCAATTAAATATCATGCCACTGCCACACAAGGCTTTAATACCTAAATTATATTATTCCATAATATAATTTTTCAGTTAATTTAAGTTAACTAATATTTATTCTTGTTTAGTTAATTTTCATAACTAACTCTCATTCAATTCATGATGTGCTATCTGAATCCATTCATGGACACTATAAATATCAAATATGACCCATATGATAACATATTTGCCACTAATATACAATTCCAATAGTTTAAATTATACAACTCATCAGATTACACAAACACATCATGAACTATCTACGTATTCAAGGCTACACTACCGGTCTTAGTTTATGAGTGGCGCGGTCGCGCCATCTTAAGTTAGGACGCAGAGATGTTATGCTTCAACAGAAACAAAACTTAACTCGCAAATCCTTTAACATGCTCCATACATGCTATCTCATTATACTAACCAAAATGAATCTCCAATGACTACATTCTTCAATAATTTAGAGATTAAACTTTAAGTTCAACTCTTCTTTCTTTAATCTATACATTTATCCATATCCCAATATTAGTCAATGAATCTCTAACTAATATTTATCTAAAGATATATCGACTTTCTTCTCTCGTTAACAACAAACTTATATACAAGTCCAAACCTAGCACACATCGATTCTTTAATGGTATTCAATATAGTACACTGAGTGGTTTCCCACAAACAACCAACAAATTAGTTTATGTCTCGTCTACACTGTTTTTACAGTGACTTATATCGATTACTAATTCATATATACCTCCGCTCTCTGAAGGAATTGTTTAGCCCAGCTCATATACATCCACCATTAAAAGGTACGGTTGCACTGCCTTAGACTTGATACCTACTCGTACATATACTAAAGGAATTGGTGATTATCAAAGATATTTAATGTCACTAACTTACTATGATAAAATAATTTCACATAAATTATTTAATGTCAATAGATAAATATTATCCATCGTCTTACTAATTCATGTCTACAATTTATAACAAATATATAATAATGATATATATTTATTAATCACAACATCACTTATTACATAGCTCATATTACCCTATGTAACACAATACTACATACCTCGTATCACATAAATATTCTTGTTCAAACCCATCTCATGCTTTAAGAATTTTATTTACTAAATTCTTATTTTAATAATTTCTAAAAATTTGGGTTCTTACATCCTTTCCCCCTTATAAGGATTTTGTCCTCGGAATCACCGAAAACTCCTCTACTTGGTGCTATTCAGAATATTACATATTCTTTTCTTCTTTTTTTGAATAATTTATCCATTCTCTTTTCGGAAGTTTTATTATAACTTGATCACTTGCATTCTACCACATTCTCCTTCCTACGGAACATTCTACTTACTACATTCATCCTTCAGAGAAATAAGAATCTTCCACGATTTTTCAATATTCGGGAAGTAGTATGGAAAAATCATAGATTCCAAATTATGCTGAGGGGTCACAAGACCGTGAACTCTTCTCTAGGTTTACTAGTGCTTCAACACAATCCTTCACACTGCAAACTAGAGTGTTTATCAATCACAAAGACTGAAAACACCATCCACACGTACACTAGGTGGACATCCTATTGTACCACTACGTTGGGCCGTAACGTAGTGTTTTGTAACGACTACATGTGTTACGCTCAGAACCATTGTCCCCGAAAACATGTCCCCTTATAGGGTTGTTCACCTAAGCTTTTCCGCATTTGAATCCGCACTAGAGCAACTGGTTTGGCACAAATACTCAAGAATGCTTGAATTCCATAAATATTTTTCAACAACAATCTAGCCGAATCAAATAGCTTAGACTTTTATCAACAACTCGGACATCAATCGAAATAATTTAGCCAACTTAATTGACCTTCTTCATACTTTAAAAGAAAACCAAAAATTCTTTTATGACATCATGATACCGTAACAGATTAGTAGTACGTTGAGGATTCCGTTAGTATGTGACTTTGTCATATTACATTATACCATAATGGGCTGACGATCTTTCTATCACAACCAACACTAGGTTCGACTGCATTGATGACTCCATCGTTTACCATTTTTACACCATATGAAATGATGCACATGGTCAGAAATACATTTTCAAAATTTTTAAATCATTTTTGTTTTAGCAGGAACAATTAGCATATACATAAGAATAACGATATAGTTTTAAACATCATTAGTTCAATCATATGATCCAATGTTTTTCAAGAAAATAGATGTCCAAACATCAGCACGAAGTCAATAAATTTTGAAAATCTAGCAGAGCTAGAAGATTTAGAAAATCCATGTTTCTCCATCAACTTCAATCTTTACTCCATTGTTTCATTCTATCAATCTCTAACACCATCAATGCTTACTATACCAAAATTTCTTAATTCTTACCTCAGAAGTTTTCTCTGCCCAATATAGTTCATCAAACTTACCACAGTTTGGAAGTTCAGGAACTTGCCATAATAATATGAGTTTAAGAACTTCCTAGTCAGACTATAAGCGTCCATTCGCTGAGGAGTTCTAAAACATACCACATGATTATGAGTCAAGAACTTACCATATGCATGAGTTTTAAGAACTCACACCTAATCTTAATATTCTCTATCTTAATCTTAATAGTCTCTATGTATCAAATATGATATGAGAAAAGAATCACCTTCTCACCATAAGCACATCGATAACACGACACCGACATTCCATTGATTATCATTCGGAGGAACCGAGCGTGAGCACAAAGCCTCCGCCCATATAAAGGTTTGTATAACTCAGCTCTCACATGAGTCCTCAACTGAAATCCCACTTAACTCCATCTCACTCTTAACTTGTTATTTGTTCGATACAAATTCTTCGTATCCCATCATATACAACTCCTCATGAGTTCATGTGAGGATCCGGAATTTTACGAATAATTTTTTTATTTATTTATTTAATAGTTATTTTAATTATCAATATTGTATTAAGTATTTGTGATATAAGTCTAGAGAGGTGGATAATTTGTGTATTGACTAAGAAATATGAGTAGAGTTGTGCTTAACAAAGAATAGAAACCCTAACCTTAAGTTCGGATAGGGATTCGATAGAAAATATAGTTATAAAAATTGTATTGGTGAATATGTGTTTGTACGATATAGAATTGATGATCAATGATTGATCAGATAGGGTATAAACTTAGTAAACCCTAATACGGGATTTGAAACCTTAATCGAGTGTTGGGAAACCTTAATTTTCATTTTAGAAACCCTAAACCCTGATAAACGAACCCTAATCCTAATTAGGGGTAACACTAAGAGTTTGGGATATTAAATATTGTCACAAGTATGTAGATGTAAATCATGTATAAAATTTATCAGGGAAATCAAGTGAGAAATAACAAACCTTAATTTCAATTTTCGAGAGTCTGAAACCCTAATTCGGATATTCAAAACCCTAATTTGGGAATTCAAAAGTTAAGTTTAAATGCCTAAGTGTTAAAAGGTTTGGGATAAATGAGAAGTGTCTAAAATATCCTTCAAGTTGTAGAGGAAAAGACCAAAATACCATTAGTGAATGCGAAATGACAAAAATGCCCTTTAACTTTAAACTTAAATAAAAGATTTTCCAAAATCTTGTGACTCGTCAATCTTGGATATCAACATGTGCCCTAAAACTTATCAAATTTGATATCTTGGACACTTAGCAACATTTGCGGCCATGGATTCAAAAATATAAAAGATTAAAGTTACGTAAGAAACTTACTTTACTTGTCATTTTGTCCAAGCCTTTTCTCTCTCTTAATTTTCAAAATCTAGAGTGAGATAGAGTGAGAAACCAAGCTATGAACATCATGTAGCAAGCCAAGAACAGATCACAAGGACAGAAATCAAAAAACAAAGCCTAAAAGGTATAAAACCCTAACTTGAAAATCATGTGATTTATTTTTAGATGTTATTTTTTTTTTTTTGTTAAAGTTGTGTTAAGAGATGTTATTTAGTGATCCAAGATGTTACATAAAGGATCCATAACATCTAGGTGTTAGAAAATTAAGTTTTAGAACTGTCTTAGAACCCTAATTTTGTTGTCTGACAAGCCAATGTCAGAGCTCAAAGATCTCAACCTCTTAATGATTTGTTGTGTTTGAAGTTATAGACTTTTTCTTTGCCATTAGGAGAGTATACTAGAAGTTGAATCCCATCCATAACAGGTTTAGATCTCAAGATATAGGTGGTTAAACATGGTTGACCGACCATGACGAACTGGAACCTGGGCAGCCCAGAATTTCCCATATGGTCTGACAGTCATTTTATAAGCCCTAAATCGTACTGTGTTCGGTTAGTTTGGCCACATTGTTGTTGTTATGTTGTAGACTGACATGTAGACTACACATATATGTCTCTAGATCACTTATATCTTTCACTGAATAAAAGTTATTAAGGGTCAAAGTAGCCTTGACCATCAGTTTTGACAAAATCTGGAAAACCCAGAAAAGTTAAGAACAACTTTTCTGACATGGTTTGACCATGAGATATCTGCTTCATGTGATGTTGTTAGATGGATCTAGTGTTATGATATTGTACCCTTTCTTGTATACTACATGGTGAAACGTTTAGATCACCGAAACAATTCTTAAAATCAAAGTTACAGCCCCCAAAGTAGGTACCCTGCAATTGTTCTTCATTTCTGGAAAACTCAGAAATGAAGAACAGCTCTGACAAGAAGTTTGGGAGTCTAGATCTTTCTTGTATGTTGTTGTATGACCATGAAGCAAGCTGGTAATTGTAATATTACATTAATACTACATTTCTAACAAAATTACAAGCCCAAAAACTTTATGATCACAGATCTACATGTGGTCAAACCTAACTACTTGGTGTCTGACATTGCAGATTCTGGGTTTGTGAAGAACACCTATAGCGACGGTTATGTCGCTATAGGGTCCTTTAGTGACACTTTATTTTCTGAATATTATTATTTTATTAAATAAATATAGAAAATTAGTTTTTAATTATTAAAAATACAAAATAAATTACTAAAAATTATTTTAAAGCCTAAAAATTAGTTTTTAATTTCTTTGAGTATATTTCATAAATATTTAATATTTTTAGAATATAAAAGGTATTTAATTTATTTAATTATAATTATAAATAAAATATTTAAAAATAATTTTAATACTTGAAAAATCATAAAAAAATTATATTATGGTATTAGAAAATATTTTAAGTTATTTTTAATAACTTTTGATATTTTAATGATGAATTTCATTAATAAATTAATATTAATGGAAAAATAGAATTAATGCTTTAAAAATCATATAAAATGATTCAAGGTTAGAAAAATATTTTGAGTTATAAAATATAACTTTTAATATTTTTTCATGAAAATATTAATATTTTAATATTAATGTCAATTATTAGACAATGGATTTAAATGTTTAAAAATCATATAAATGTGATTTTAAGGTATTAAAATACTTTGAAATATTATAAATATATTATAATATTATGGTATGATTTTCATTAATATTTAATAATAAATAAATATTAATGATAAGGGAATAAAGTGGTATTTAATTTATATAAATAAGTTATAAGTGATTGAATTTTTTTGATAAATAGTAATAATTATTTATAAATTGTTATAAGCTAGGGAAAAATAGTTTTAACTGATAATTAAATTATCTAATATAATTGTGAAATATTTAGGCAGAGTCTTTTTAGGATTAAGCTCAATAATTATCCGATTAGGCAATCGGGCTGTCAAAATAGTATCAAACTCAACTCAAATTGTAATAGTTTGACTTGAGGTTAGGTCTTTTGTGTCTTATGGACCGATAGGATTATGTGATAATGTGTTTAGGTTATTTTATAACAGTAATTCACAGTAATACATTGTGATGATATTATTCTAACTTGGAGATTAATATTATTAATATTAGGTTTTCAGACGAAGTTAAATAGACTGTATAGCAATAGTCGACGATACAGGAAAGTTTTTCTTAACTCAAAACTCAAGTTATTATTTTTCAAGCACGTTAGTGGAAAATTATTGTTGATTATTCCACATCTACGATTAATATTCAATATTCGCATTCATTGCAAGTTTTTCCATTCTTTGTAAAACTTTATATTTCAAATGCAAGTTCTTCTTCACTTTGTGCAAACCTTATATTGCAAATGCCAGCTTCATTTAAATTATTTTATTAAATGAAAATTTTATATTTATTAGTTATTGTAAGACCCCGAAATTTTTAAATAAAAAGGAATTTCCTTTATTTATTATTTTGAAATAGTAAGGGTTGATTTGATTAATGTGGATAGTTAAGGGTTAAATACGCAAATATTTTAAAATAAGCAAGTGGTTATAAAATATTCATTGTTGTTTGAGAATATTCGTTTTGGTCGTGGAATATTAAATCTTTGTCGAGAATATTAAATGCGGCGGTAGCGACCATGTGTGGGCCCATAACGGAAAAGCGATTGGATGAAGAAAACGACAAATATAAGTTGTTTTTAAATAACTAGTAGTTATTCACAATTATCTTGTTGGAATACCCGGTGGTTAAAACACACTAATCTGGCGTTGTTGAACAAGTAGCACACCAGTATTGCACCAATTATTGATTCTTACGTGAAGAAGGCACTACTCAATAATGGTTACGATAATTCTTTATTCGAAGATTTTATTGAGTTAATAATTGCTTTGCGTTGATATTTTATATTCTTTGTTGTTTCATAATTGTCATTACACGATATTTTTCATTATCGAAGCAATAATTCATATTATCTGAATAATATTATTAGATAACATTATTGGCAATGTCTAGAAAGTTACGTCTAAGGAGAGGTTTGGTCACCTAATTGCGGCGCATGAAGAAGAAATTCTTATTGGAAAGCCCCTCTTCTCACGGAACCGCACGGTTGTCAATATTGTGATTACATAATATTATTTGTAAATAATTAATTATTGATTTATATGATGAGGAAAATATTGATTTTATGTGGATATAGATGGAGAAAATTTTTAAAATGACAATTGTTGAAAATTAATATTTTATCTTTTACGATAAAATAATTCATTTAAATATATTATTTTAATAATATATTAACGGTGATATTTTTACAACGAATGTGGGATATATGAGTATACGAGGAGGAAGAGTATTTTTGTTGCAATAAATGTTTAAAACATGTTAAACATGTCGGTGGGACCCCATTTATTGATGAAATTTGATTATAGCTTGTAAAATCGCTTGGTTTGTGGATTTCGGTCCAATTTCTGTTTGAAATTTGGAAAAACTTTCTTCTCGCAAAGTTGTAGAGAATTGAATTTCCTATAAAAATTCAAGAGATTCAATTTTCTGATGAAAGGGCTATTTATTATGAATTATTGAAGTTCGAAGCTCAAATAATTGATTTTTGTAAGTTTTAATTATTTATTTTATGAAAAACGTTTTTATCATTTCTTTCTAGAAGGTTGGCATGTGGGAAATGTTGGGATCTGATTTCCAAAGAGGCGTAGGAAATTTATTAATAATAATATATTTTATTAAATTTTACTGCTTTGGTGT
This sequence comes from Panax quinquefolius, assembly GCA_020205615.1. Lineage (NCBI taxonomy): Eukaryota > Viridiplantae > Streptophyta > Magnoliopsida > Apiales > Araliaceae > Panax > Panax quinquefolius. The sequence goes on from CM035167.1 coordinate 20,000,927, forward strand.
TCTAAGCGTTTTCCTATAAATAGGGTGCTTAAGTTAGAATTGAAAATCACACCGAAATCAAGTTTTCTCTCTCTATATTATCGGCGTATTCTTGTGAGTATTTTGAGTATACTTTGAGTATTGTTATACTGTGCAAGTCCAAGTCATAGCCTATATCCCAAGTTGTTTAATTTAGAAGTCTTGATCTTTCGAGGTAAGGGATGTTATTTTCTTCTCAAATGATATTATTTCTTCAATATCATTATCTTTGAAATGTTGATCTGAAGTTTTTATCAAATTTGGAACTTTTTCATGTCGGGTGTTACTTATTCATGAGTTACTATTCACGAGTTACTATTCATGAGTTACTATTCACGATTCTTATTCACGCAGTACTATTCATGAAGCGTGAAGATGTTTTTGTGGAATTTCTATCTTTTGGTGTTTGAGTTACTATTCACGTATCGGCACTATTCACGATATCTGATAATATTCACCAAAAATAAAATTTCTTCTTTTCGTCTAAAACATCTATTCTCGGATACTAACTCGATTGTATCCATGTTTTGATCATTCTTGAATTTTACACCACTATGATTATTTTTGAGGTATTTTTGACGTGGATAAAACCAAGTACTAATCCTTAATCCTTAATCCTTGTCATTTTGTTTCACCGGATTCGTTTCTTTAAAAAAAAATATTTTTCATCATCCTCGGTCTTAAATGATGATATTATGGAATATCTTTAGCTTTGTAGTGCAGATGATGAATGATTTCTTAAGAATATCTTTGGCCTATAGTGCAAAGATGAATGATTTCTGAAGAATATCTTTGGCCGTAGTGCAAAGATGAGCAGTGTTTAAATGAACATGACCCAATCGATGAATATCTTTGGCTTTGTAGTGCAAAGATGAATATTTGATTCGGATGTATATTGATTGATGTTACAAGGATAAAAGATGAGCGATGAACTTTTAAATTCATACATAGAAGATAGTAGTTTGCATTCTCTACTTAACTCTTCTAATGAATTATTATTTCATTGCGAATATTGATTTAAAATTTGTTGTCTATTGTATTCTATTAGATTTTTCTGTTGAAGACTAACGATAATTTGTTGTATATTATCTTAGTCATAATATTCTTCTTGAGCTAGTTGAGCTCACCCTTTTCCTTTTTGTTCCATTTTTCTCGGGAGGCGAGAATATAGCGAGTACGAGTCGGGTATGGAATGAAGGTTTTAGAAATGATTGTTTAGTAGTCCTCACCATTTTTGTAAAATAATGTATCGATAAATGTGATGAGGATTTATTTGAGTATAGATATTATGCAGAAGATAATATTTGTATTCAAACTCACAGCTTTCTGGTTGTAATAATAAAGTTGTAGTTGTTTACATACCATGTATTGACAACTCGAGAATAGGTGATGTATACCTATTTTGGGGTCGTCATGATTGGTATATCGAGCTTAGGATATGATCTCTGGCGGAGATCGGGAATAGAACTAGGAGGGAGAGGCGAGTAAATCCTTCGCTAGTGTGTCCTACCTAAGCTTATTTGTTAGTTGGTCAAGATATATAGGGATATTATGTGATATATTGATTTCCTTAATTAACCCTTGTTTTATGACGGTATTTGAGAATGTCGTGAGAATATTAACAATGGAAATGAGACCGTGGAGATGCTGTACTCACCAACGAGGAGAACGTGCAACAGTCGGCAATGTTCCTCCCGTGAACAACACCATTGAGCGGATGATGAGCGAGGGGATGTTTAGAAGTTTTTTGCGGTTCATGCAAAATCGAATGAGGAAACTTCGTGTTCAAAATCTGAGGAGGAAATGATAGCAATTCACGGGTTGTCACAACCAAGGCGATTCGAAGAGTTGGGACCACGAAATTTAAGGAAAGCGAGATCCGATCATACGGCGGAAACATGGGTCAAACAAATTACCAAGATATTCGATGTCTTGGGATGCATGAGGAACAGAAGGTTCCATTCGCCACCTTTATGTTCCGAGGCGAGGCGGACTACTTGGTGGGAGTCTGCGTGAAGCGTACCATCCATCCAACTTTTCAAAGATGTCTTGGGAGGCGTTTAAGAAGCTATTTAATGACAAATACTTTCACGAAAGTGTTCGTCATATGAAGGAAGTGGAGTTTATTAGATTGAGCGCAAACAACATGGCGGTGTCTCGAAGACGAGGCAAAGTTTGCGAGTTATCCAGTTTGCACCTCATTTGGTGGAGAATGAGGAGCGTATGACGCGGATGTTTCTTAGAGGTTTGAAACACGGCATACGTCGATATCTCATTTCTCATAAATTTTCTCTTTATTCGGATGTTGTAAAAGGGCTCAATTATTAGAGCGCGAGATAACGAGTACGGTCCAACTGAGGACCACAACCAGATCGTACGAGATAGCGATCAATGAATAATGATAACTGCGGAGAAAGAAATGACGGATAGAAATGGTAACCACTCTGGTGGTAATCATGGCCGTGAAAATAGAAGAAGCGAGTCGGAGGAGATTTTAAAAAGAGGAGATTTAACAACGACCATGTGAAGACGACAGCGGTCTTAAGAAAGAATCGGTTCTAAGGGAGGAGAAGGACCACCCGGTCGTATATGCTACAAAATGCGGAAAATAGGGACATATCACCAAACCGCCCACAACAGTTCAAGGTATGCTATAATTGTGGAAAGGAAGGACATATCGCTCGAGATTGTATGGTAGCGAAACCTAGTTCAATGAGGCGGTGACTCAAAAGACTCATCCCGGAAAAAGTCAAAGTCAACGATTCCGGAAGAGCGTTTGTTGTGGATCGGTCATAATCGAGGAACCCAAACGAGGTGATCACGGGTAAGCTATTTATAAATTCTTGCGAAGTTTATACCTTACTTGATCTGGGGTGCTACCCATTCATTTATCTCTCTGCGCATGTGCTCAACGTTTAAACTTGACTCCGGAGAAATTAGACTTTGACCTATCTGTGGAAACTCCGTTAGGAGAAACTTTCATCACATCCACTGTTTATAAATCTTATTTGATTCAAGTTGGCACCATTACCTTACCTGTTAACCTTATCTCTTTAAAGATACTTGCTTTTGATGTGATTTTAGGGATTGATTGGTTAACTACTCATCATGCCAAAATTGATTGTTTTCGTAAGGTTGTTAGTTTTCATATTCCTAACCAACTTTGTGTATGCAATTCAAGCAACTAAACCATTAAAATCGATCACTGTCATATCTAATCATAAAGCTATTCGTTTATTAAAAAACGGATGTCAAGCTTTCCTAGCCCATGTTATGGATTTGAATAAAGACACGTCAAATTTGAATAATATTCCTGTTGTTATTGACTTTCCTGACGTATTTCCCGAAGAACTTCCCGGTCTACCCCCAGAACGTGAAGTTGAATTCTTTATTGATCTTGAACCTGGTACAAAGCCCATTTCTAAAACCCCATATCGAATGGCTCCTAATGAACTTCAGGAGTTAAAGGTCCAACTACAGGAATTGTTGGACATCGGTTTCATTCGTCCTAGTACATCTCCTTAGGGTGCTCCTGTTTATTTGTAAAGAAGAAAGACGGGAGTATGCGACTTTGTATTGACTATCGGGAATTGAACCATGTCACCATCAAGAATAGGTATCCTCTACCTCGTATTGATGACTTGTTTGACCAGTTTCAAGGGGCACAATTCTTTTCAAAAATCGATCTTCGTTCTGGATATCATCAAATTTGAAGATTAGAATCGAGGATATTCAAAGACCGCCTTTAGAACTTCGATGACGGGCATTATGAATTCTTAGTCATGTCTTTCGGATTGACTAATGCTCCTACGCGCTTTCATGGATATGATGAATCGAGTATTCAAGGAATATTTGGATCAATTCGTTGTTGTCTTTATTGATGACATCCTCATATATTCCAAAAGCCGTGAAGATCATGAGCACCATGTGAAGTTTGGTACTCGAAAGGCTTCGTGAAAACCAACTATATGCCAAATTGAAGAAATGCGAGTTACGGCGAGGAAGTAGCATTCCTTGGGCACGCAGTGTCGAAACATGGAGTATCTGTTGATCCGGCCAAGATTGAAGCAATACAAAGTTGGAGAACAACCAAGTCGGTGGATCAAGTCGTAGCTTTTGGGCTTAGTGGGTTATTATCGGAGATTCGTGGAAGGGTTTTCTCGAATCGCTACTCCATTAACTCATTTAACTCGGAAGGATACAAAATTCGTTTGGAGCGAAGAATGCGAGAAAAGTTTCCAAGAGCTTAAGAGGAGACTTATTTCGGCACTGTTCTAACAATACCATCCGGTTCGGATGGATTTGTTATCTCTGAAATGATGCTTGAGCAAAGGGTTAGGATGTGTTCTCATGCAACGTGGGAAAGTCATAGCCTATGCCTCGAGACAACTTAAAGAGTATGAGAGGAATTATCCTACTCATGATCTAGAGTTGGCGACAATGAATCGTTTTCGCTTAAAGATATGGAGGCACTATCTATATGGGGAGAAAGTGGAGATATATTCGGACCATAAAAGCCTTAAATATTTCTTCACTCAAAGAACTCAACACGCGGCGCAATGACGTTGGCTCGAGCTATTGAAAGACTACGACCACACTATTCAATACCATCCTGGTAAAGCGAACGTGGTAGCTGACGCGTTGAGTAGAAGATCATATGCGGGAACAAGTGCGATGATGTCAAGTATACGCATAGAGCCAACTTTAATAGAAAAAGTTAAGGTTGCTCAAGCCACCGGCCGGAGTCGATCGCGTGATGAAGAAAGTACAAGAAGGAGCTATTCCGGAAGCGAGAATTGATGAAGAAGGAATACTTCGAGTCCACTCTAGACTTTGTGTTCCTAACGACTCTGATTTGAAGTACAAGATTATGATGGAGGCACACAATACGCCATTTGCAATCCATCTTGGAAGTACTAAAATGTATCGTGATCTTCGACATACATTTTGGTGGAACAATATGAAGAGAGAGATTGCAAAGTTTATCTCGATGTGTTTAACTTGCCAACGTGTAAAGGCGGAGCATCTTGTACCTAAGGGTCCGTTGCAACCACTTGAGATTCCGAAATGGAAGTGGGAACACATTACTATGGATTTCGTTACGGGTCTTCCTACGGTTTCTCAAGGCATCAATGCTATTTGGGTTATTGTTGATAGATTAACCAAGTCTGCTCATTTCTTGCCGATACGGGAGACTTATTCCCTTGAACGTCTTGCTAGTATATACGTGAATGAGATTGTGAGGTTGCATGGCATGCCCATATCCATAGTTTGGATCGTGACCCAAGATTCACTTCAAGATTTTGGGTTAGCTTGCAAAAAGCTATGGGCACGGATTTGCGATTTAGTTCGCATACCATCCCCAAACGGACGGACAATCGAGAGAGGACTATTCAAACTCTTGAAGATCTATTAAGACTCGTGTCCTGAACTTCAAGGGTAGTTGGGATAAGTATTTACCATTGGTGGAATTCTCCTACAACAACAGTTATTATTAGCAAGTATAGGTGTGGCTCCATTTGAAGCATTATATGGACGAAAATGTTGTTCTCCAATATGTTGGGATGAGGTGGGTGAAGCAACATTGTTGGGGACCCGAAGTTAGTACGATATGACTCACCGAAAAGATCCAAATGATTCGACAACGATACAAACCGGCACAAGATCGACAAAAGAGTTATCGCGGATCTTCATCGAAAGGACGTGGAATTTAATGTGGGGATCATGTATTGTTGCGAGTTGCTCCATGGAAGGAGTTACAAGATTTGGGAAGAGAGGAAAGCTCAATCCACGATTTATTGGTCCATTTCAAATTCTTGACCGAGTAGGAAATGTAGCCTATAGACTTGCGTTACCTCCGAGTATGTCTCGTGTTCATAATGTGTTTCACATATCGTAATTCAGAAAATATGTGAAAGATCCGAACCACGTTATTGAGTTAGAAACCCGACGAGATAGTCAAGACTTAACGTATGAGGAGGTACTGTCAAGATCTTGGATAGGAAGGAGCATGTCCTACGCTGAGAAAGGTCATACCACAAGTTAAAGTTTTGTGGAGGAATCATGCTATAGAGGAAATGACACAGGAATTGAAACGGAAATGAAAGCGAGGTATCCTCACCTTTTGAAACACACCAGTATCGTGACGTCAATTTCGAGGACGAAATTTCATAAGGAGGGGAGGTTGTAAGACCCCGAAAATTTTTTTAAATAAAAAGGAATTTCCTTTATTTATTATTTTGAAATAGTAAGGGTTGATTTGATTAATGTGGATAGTTAAGGGTTAAATACGCAAATATTTCAAAATAAGCAAGTGGTTATAAAATATTCATTGTTGTCGGGGAATATTCGTTTGGTCGTGGAATATTAAATCGCTTGTGGGAATATTAAATGCGACGACTAGCAAATGACCATGTGTGGGCCCCATAATGGAAAGCGATTGGATGAAGAAAGCGACAAATATAAGTTGTTTTTAAATAACGGTAGTAGTTATTCTGAATTATCTTGGTGGAATACCGGTGGTTAAAACACACTAATACTGCGTTGTTGAACAAGTGCACCAGTATTGCCCCAATTATTGATTCTTACGTGAAGGCACTACTCAATAATGGTTACAGTAATTACTTATTCAAAGATTTTATTGAGTTAATAATTGCTTGCGTTGATATTTTATATTGTCATTGTTGTTTCAATAATTGTCATTACACAATTTTTCATTATCGAAGCAATAATTCATATTATCTGAATAATATTATTAGATAACATTATTGGCAATGTCTAGAAAGTTACTGTCTAAGGAGAGGTTTGGTCACCTAATTGCGCGCCAATGAAGAAATTCTTATTGAAAGCCCCTCTTCCTGTGAACCTCACGGTTGTCAATATTGTGATTACGTAATATTATTTGTGAATAATTAATTATTGATTTATATGATGAGGAAAATATTGATTTTATGTGGATATAGATGGAGAAAATTTTTAAAATGACAATTGTTGAAAATTAATATTTTATCTTTTTCGATAAAATAATTAATTTAAATATATTATTTTAATAATATATTAACGGTGATATTTTTACAACGAATGTGGGATATATGAGTATCTGAGGAGGAAGAGTATTTTGTTTGCAATAAATGTTTAAAACATGTTAAACATGTCGGTGGACCCCATTTATTGATGAAAATTTGATTATACCACATAAAATCGCCCGTTTGTGGATTTCGGTCAATTTCTGTTTGGAATTTGGTAAAACTTTATTCTGCAAAGTTGTAGAGAATTGAATTTCCTATAAAAACTCGCGAGATTCGAATTTTCTGATGAAAGGGCTATTTATTATGAATTATTGAAGTTACAAGCTCAAAATAATTGATTTTTGTAAGTTTTAATTATTTATTTTATGAAAAACGTTTTTATCATTTCTTTCTAGAAGGTTGGCATGTGGGAAATGTTGGGATCTGATTTCCAAAGAGGCGTAGGAAATTTATTAATAATAATATATTTTATTAAATTTTACGCTTTGGTGTTCTAAGCATTTTCCTATAAATAGGTGCTTAGGTTAGAATTGAAAATCACACCGTAAATCAAGTTTTCTCTCTATATTATCGAGTATTCTTGTGAGTATTTTGAGTATACTTTGAGTATTGTTATACGGTGCAAAGTCCAAGTCATAGCCTATATCCTGTGTTTAATTAGAAATCTTGATCTTTCGAGGTAAGGGATGTTATTTTCTTCTCAAATGATATTATTTCTTCAATATCATTATCTTTGAAATGTTGATCTGAAGTTTTTATCAAATTTGGAACTTTTTCATGCTCGGGTTACTATTCATGAGTTACTATTCACGAGTTACTATTCATGAGTTACTATTCAAGTCTACTATTCATGAAGCGTGAAGATGTTTTTGTGGAATTTCTATCTTTTGGTGTCGAGAGTTACTATTCACGTGTACTGGCACTATTCACGATATCTGATACTATTCACCTAAAAATAAAATTTCTTCTTTTAATCTAAAAACATCTATTACGGATACTAACTCGATTGTATCCATGTTTTTTGATCATTCTTGAATTTTACACCACTATGATTATTTTTGAGGTATTTTTGGACGTGGATAAAACCAAGTACGAATCCTTAATCCTTAATCCTTGTCATTTTGTTTCACCGGATTCGTTTCTTTAAAAAAAAAATATTTTCATCATCCTCGGTCTTAAATGATGATATTATGGAATATCTTTGGCACAGTGGTGCAAAGATGAATGATTTCTTAAGAATATCTTTGGCTTTGTAGTGCAAAGATGAATGATTTCTGAAGAATATCTTTGTCCCGTAGTGCAAAGATGAGCAGTGTTTAAATGAACATGACCAATCGATGAATATCTTTGGCACCAGTAGTGCAAAGATGAATATTTGATTCCGATGTATATTGATTGATGTTACGGGATAAAAGATAGAGCGATGAACTTTTAAATTCATACATAGAAGATAGTAGTTTGCATTCTCTACTTAACTCTTCTAATGAATTATTATTTCATTGCGAATATTGATTTAAAATTTGTTGTCTATTGTATTCTATTAGATTTTTCCTGTTGAAGACTAACGATAATTTGTTGTATATTATCTTAGTCATAATATTCTTCTTGAGCTAGTTGAGCTCATCCTTTTCCTTTTGTTCCATTTTTATCGGGGGCGAGAATATAAGCGAGTACGAGCTCTGGGTATGGAATGAAGGTTTTAGAAAGGATTGTTTAGTAGTCCTCACCATTTTGTAAAATAATGTATCAATAAATGTGATGAGGATTTATTTGAGTATAGATATTGTCTAGAAGATAATATTTGTATTCAAACTCACAGTTTTACCGTTGTAATAATAAAGTTGTAGTTGTTTCTGTACCATGTATTGACAACTCAGAATAGGTGATGTATACCTATTTTGGGGGCGTCACAGTTATGATATGGTGATATACAGTGTATATGATTTATGTTATTTATAGTTTATGATTTATTTTTCAAACATAACCAAGTCATATGAGTTATTATTATGGAAAAATGTGTTTGATTTAATATCAAAACATAGTTTGTGAGAAACCTATTTTGTTTGGTACCGATATATATATTGACACTATTATGATCGGCAGAAATAGACTTACCGGGTTCCATGTGCCCGCATTTATAGCAATGACTGGAGGTTATTTAGATAGGATGATATGCATACTCCTAGTTTTTTTTGGTTGAGCGGATTAACACGGGTTGCTAAGTCTATATGACTAAAACTAACTCGAAATGGGCAGGGTTTGGCTGAAAAACCTCAGTATATGTTTATGGCACTACTCTAAACTCTATGTTCATTTATTATAGAATTGATATATGTATAACATTCGTTTATTGTTCAAAACTTGCTGAGCTTTCTGTAGCTCATCCCTGCAAATATTTTCTTCATTTGCAGATAGAAAGCACATAATCCAGAAGTTCTAGTATTGTGGATAAAAGGCTTAAGACATGAATATTTGTTGAAAATTATAATGTAATATTAACGATATATTATTTGTTTAATGTAATATTAGTTTGCAGTATTTAGTTGTCATTCTAATGGAATTAGAAAAGTGTACAGTGTATATAAGAATTATATATATCTGAATGATAGCATTAACAGACATTGGTCTCTGATGCACTAAGGTAGCGCTTCATTCAGTTCCAAGAACTCTAACATTAATACTATGGAGGTCCGATATATATAAGAATAATAGATATGGAAGAAATATCTATAAGATACTGAACCTATACGTCCAAGTGAGGGTACTCAGTTACAATGATTGTTCTGACGCGAACTACTATTTACTATGAGTACTGGGAATCTTGGATTTATAGGAATTATTATCTTATAGAATATTTACGTGATCACCAAATTAGCTACAATGAATGTAGAGAATTTGGGGGTGTCACAGTTCATCTCGTACCATTTCATAGTACATTCTCTTATAGCATCAAGCTATACCCACTTAGTCGTTACTAACTATTTATCATTTCATATCTCAATCCGATCACGTCGTGATCATCGATTCACCTTAAGGTGCTTTCCCATTATCAACTAAACTCCATTCAAGTTCATTCTAATTATCATCTTCATCATATAGACATCATCTTAACATTTTAATTATCGGAGTTAGGAAACTCGTGAATTCTCATTCTCTAGATACTTCAAGATTCCTCTTTGAATCTTTGTTTATATATATTTTAATCTTTATTTTTCTCTCTCAGGTTATAGACTATGGTACTCTTACCTAAAGTTTATAACCTACAGCTTTGATACTAACCTGTGAAGCCCCCAAATCCAGGTCCCTTCAAACCACAGATCCGGTCCGCCATAATACTACTATCGTTCAACTATTTATTTCTTTTATTCTTAACTGAATGATTATAACTTAGCTTATTACAATTTAGAATATAAATTCTTTCAATTTCCAAGATCTGTGTAATGACCCCAAACTTTTATAAGTTTCAAATCTTGGTCATTTACCATTCCTGTCTTACATCATATTTGATGTTATAAAAATATGCGGAATAATTTAAACTTTTTCAATCTCGTTTGAAAATAAAATCTTTTATTGATATCTTAACTTGAATCAATTACATATCCTTGAATCAAATTATGTTATGATTCATTCTATTCGAATTACTATGTAAATTTTTATATTTCGATTTGAATTCCTCTATGTATCACATAATACAACTTTAAAACTTAACATGTACTACACATACTAAACTATTATCGTGTACATCTCCTAGAACCTAAAAATGTTTCAAGAGCATATATTTAAATAAATCAATCAATCTCCTTCGACGCGATTGAACTTTATCAATCAAGTAGTACGTAATTTTACCACGAGTCCTTAACCTGCAAAAGTGGTTATTTGCAAGGGTGAGCTCGACAACCTAGCAATTCTAACAGTTTTCATGAAGCACATAGCATATAATAACATACTCAATTCACGCATTCATAATCAATTAATATTTACTATGCATGTTACTTCGCACATAACATGCATAGAGATTTACTTCACAAGCATATCATCAAATATCAACTTTTAATTTCCAACATATCTCATATGTATTTAATTTCCTATGACTTAACTGCTTATAGTTATCTGCACTTCGTGTATTCCTACACAGTTATATAATCATGGATTCACATTCATTAGTCATATATTTCATACATTCTTAATGTAATAATAATGCTACATTGTTCTCTATCTTGGCTTTTAAGACCTTCCCATTGCTTTCTTAATAAACTCTTAGAATAGCTATGTATATATAGTACACCATAGCTTCTAATACTTTATATCATCATTAATAAATCTTTATCACACACTTTACTCGCTATGTGTTCGACACATTTAAAGTTTATAGATACGCGATCTATATCGTTCTTACATTTTCCAAACTTTAATAAAATTTAACAACTCTATGTATTATATAACCATTACATGCTCTTATGCTTAAACATCATTTATTTCAAGTATTATAGCTTTAGACATTCATTACACACATGCATAAAGGTTCAGATCAAAGTTCAAATAGTCAGGCATTATCATTATGTGTGCGCATGAATCGCGCTTGGTTAACTTTAGGGACGGCAAGCAATTGCTATCCATCCTCTAACCTAACCAGAGTTGAGCTTCTGCTCTCTTGGTCTCAACTAAATCCTTTGAATACTAAGACATTAACAATTATTAGGCACCCATGTTAGAGGACTTTACATACTCTCATAACTACTTCAAGATTAACTTCTCATATTAGGGACTTAATTTAGGATTCCCACGGAATTAGGGACAGATAGGGTCATGTAATCACAATTCCTACTGAATTGGTCTCATGTCGACATAAAGAGATCACATAATCTGTACTATGCATGCTCATAGGTGTTCACATATTTTATTCATAGCTAGCATTGTTTATCACTTGAAATTTTACTCTCAAAACATCCTTATAGGTCATGTTTAAAGACATAAATAGTACTAACATGCCATACTACAAGTTCATAGCTTAGACAACACAATGCTCATGAATATTGGTTTCAAAACATCTAAGTTTTCTTTTCTCCAAATCCATGTTATGCCGACCTAACCATGCAAGGCATTCTATTATGAGTACGGTAATCTTATATGTCATGTCTAATATCATGTAGTTTCATGTTATATCACTTAGAATAACATATTCCATCGTCGGGAGCACTATACTTGCGTATGTGCTTGTTCGACGCCCTCCGATCACCTCCGAATACGTAACAGTCACAAAGATGACTATTTGGACCCTTCCTAACGACCTCAAATTGAACAATGTAAGTACAAAGGTTGTAGGTCTATTCGTTCTCATTTCGGATAATCTTGAATCGCCTCAATCGGAGTTCTTATGAAAACGTTATGGCCGTTTTACAAAAATAGGTCAAAGCAGTCACACTTAACAGACATTGGGCACGGCCGCGCCCAATTCCTTCACCATCCCAGCATGCCTGCGCCATAAGGCAGTGCCTAGCAATGCCCCCGCGTTCCTGTGCAGTGCGGGCGGGCTTGGCCTCGCCCAGATTATAGTTTTTGACATAACTTTCTCATTTTAAGTCCGAATTAGTTGGTTTTTTATTCGTTGAACTTGTTAAACTCTTAGCTACTCATCTACAGACTAATTATAACATTTCAAAACATTAACTAACCCAAATATTTATCCAAAACTCATGTTCATACTAAATTTTCATGTTTTGACAACTTTAGCGAATTCATTCACTACGAATTCGTTTCTCAACCAAATTGGTTCTTTTAACTCTCGTTGTTTTCGTTTTTAACTCTATTAACAACATCTAGCAACAATTAAAGGATTACAAAAACCCTTAGCCAATAAATTTGTGACTCAAAAGTAACTATTTCTTGACATTCCTATGAAAATGCAAAACTTCAGAATCAAGAACTTATACTCTCTTTAATTTAGCATGCTTAGGCCAATTACACTGATATCATAACAAACATATATCTCAGACAACATGATGACATCAATTCATAATTTAATTAATCAAGAAATTCATGAACTCTTTGAAAATTCAACATTATACCCTCTTACATTATAATCACACAAGCATCATGTGTTCATCATTCTATACTTGATTTATGTTTTCAGAAACATTGAGCAGTTAGAATTAAGTACCTTTGATGATTTTTCTCAATTAACAAAGTGTTTCTCCCTCTTACTGCAATAATCAATGCAAGAGCTTTTCTTGAAATTCTTCTTCACTCTCAACTCATTGACTCTCTCTATTCATCCATTTCACTCCATATGTTGTGCTAACAGAAAACTAGCAATTGGAAATTGAAAAAAAAGCTCTCTATATATAGCCAAACCATTACCCAATTTGGGTCTTTGCCCTAGAAATCAAACTAGTGGAAGGAATAAGAATCCATTAGACAAGAAGGAGTTGGTGGAAAGGGGTTGGACAAGTACAGTTTGGGGGTGATTACCTCAACAACTACGTTTATCCCAATTATCATCAAGGTTGAGGGTATCACCCAGATTTTGAATTAAGTTATAACTATTGAGACCAACACTGTGTCCTAAGTCCAACACATCCATCAGATTTCTCATATCCACCTCAAATGCAACAAGAAGAAAATTCAAGGTTGAAGGAATTCATGTCAAAAAGCATAGCAGACCATGAAAAGATGATGATAAGTCAGGAGTTATCAATCCAAAATCTTAACAGATAGATGGAACAACTCATTAACTCTTCAATGAATGGCCCTCAATACATGAATTTCGAAACTAAACAGGATAATTCAAGACTGAAGGATTTGTGCTTCAAGTTTGTAGCATCAACTAAGGAAAAGATGATTGAGCAAGAGATGTCAATTCAAAATCTTCAGAATCAGATGGATCAAATGTCGAAGCCTTGAACAATCGCCCTCCAAACAATTGGTGCTATGACATGGACGATGAAACTGATGGAGAGCCAGAAGTGTACATGTCACTAAATGAACTAAAAGGAGTGGACATTGAGGAGACAATTGGGAGTATGGAAAATGAAGAACATGAACTGACTTGTATAACACCACAAGTGCCTTCTCGATTAAAGTTAAAAAATTCAGTGAACTTTGCACACCCATGTCCCCTTGGTAGTCACATCTAAAGCAAGAATTTCTGCGATTATGTGGCCTCTTACAAACAATGGTGGGCAGAGGAAGAGATAATAAATGAAGAAAATCTCGTTGTATTTTTCATGCCTCAATAAAAAAATCTATTCACAGATACAACGGGAGAAGCACCTGGCGATGCAATGGAACTAGGGACATCATATACAGGAAATATTGTGACGCCCCCAAAATACACCAAATAGTGGTACCTTACATAAAGGTACAGTCAAAAATTGTTTTAGAAATTAAAATCTTTGGGAAGTGCTCAAGGAAACCTTTGTATATGGAAGGCCATGCGTCTAGGTTATGATATATATCATATGTCCACAGAATTATCCTTGGTTGACCCAATAGACCCCAAAGAAAAACGAGAAGATTACTATCATGTTCTTTCCAATGTTGAGTCTTCTCTTGACATATAACTAACTCCACTGTCTGCAATAGAAAATTATATTTCAACCAAACTCCAAGATCGTATAGGTAGTGCTCGTAGATATACTCAGCAAGTGGATGTGCACAACCATATGTTATGATAACACGAGGTTGTATGTCATTAGACATCTTATATGGTAGTGGCAAAACCACCATTCTATTCCCCTGTTATCCCCTCTCGACCCAGCTACACTCTTATTACTTGAAAGGAATTGTGAAGCAAAATGGTGATCACAACTAGCCCAGTAAAGAATATCATGACTAAAGATAATTAAATTATTCATAGCCTTCGTCAGTAATGAATCAGAGATTTAGAACATATGGTAGATGATAAAACTGTTCAACCATAGTTGCAGCGGAACGAGCAATCTATTAGAAGAGTCAAATAGACCATAAAGTCTATTACCTTCTCTATGTTAAAAGTCCACCAACAATGTTTTTTCCCTGTAACATCAATCAACAGTTCCTGTCTACATTCATGTGAATAACTCATAATCATAACTGTGGTTCTAAATTCCTCTTCTCATCCAGGACAAAGATAATTTTCATCACTTGTCTTTATCTGAAACATCAAAGATCATGGTTATACCAAATCACAGTTCCTGTTCATAATCATACTAATAAGTTCATCTTTGCACTACGGGCCAAAGATATTCATTAACAGTTCATCTTTGCACTACATGCCAAAAATATTTATCAACAGTTCATCTTTGCACTACAAGCCAAAGATATTCAACAACAGGTCATCTTTGCACTACAGGCCAAAGATATTCATCAACAATTCATCTTTGCACTATAGGCCAAAGATATTCAACAACATGTCATCTTTGCACTACGGGCCAAAGATATTAATATCTCAAAGAAATTAATAATCATTTCAGAATTTATATAAATAATAATTATAACCATGTTGATCAATTCACCTTTGCACTTAAGCTAAAGATATTCAATTATAAATTTACTGGTCATGATCATGCCAGTCAACAATTCATCTTTGCACTACTGGCCAAAGAGAACCCATAGTCACAATCATACCAATAATCTACCAATCTTTACACTCAAGTCAAAGAGAAATATCATCATTAGGGTTATAAAAATGTTATATATGATAATAAAAACAATATAATCAACATATAGATTTAATCTCAAGAGTAAGATTCATATATCAACGATAATTTGGCCAGAAAAAGAAACCAATTTTGTCGTGAATAGTAACTCATAAATAGTAACTCATGAATAGTAACCCCGACACGAAAAGATAAAGTTTCACAATAATATCCATATCAATATTTACAACACTTTAATCCAAATGTTATAAATCACTTAATAATCTCATAATCTAATATTATTAATATTACAACAATATTTTAATCATTTCTTAAACTTATAAACAATTTATTTTAATTATTTACACTTTACTAATTAATGCATTTAATCATCCTAAAATGCCAAACTAATAAGATTTCATCACCAATAACAAAAACTCTCATAAACAATCTGCATATACCTTATATAGGATTCTCAAGCCATAAAATCCTATTTTCCAATTTTCTTACTTCACATAACATATTTAATTCATTTACTCATAACTAGTCCATTTTCATGAAAAATACTAAATCAGTCCCAAACAAATTTCTTTTCTGAGATTTAACAGAATATAGTCCTATATTGAACATATATTTTTTTCGGAATTTTTAAAATTCATTTACTACTTTTCATATGGACAAAACTGCCGAATATTTAGACATTTATCATAAATTGTACGTTTGTCCAAAAAATCCAAAATTTACAGAGTATACTTCTGTTATATACATGTACTCCCAATAAAAATTTCACCAATTTTGGAGTTAACCACAAGGAGTTATAAGGGTTTATTTTTAAAATAGTCTTTTCCCATAAAATTCATAACTCCTAATTTATACATCCAAAAATCACCATTTTTGGACACAATCTAGAAAACTCATCAAACTATCATTTCAATTTTTTCTAGAATTGTTGAGAGTCAGAAAAATTACAAAACTAAAAAATATAACAACCCTTACAATCCTTTATCTCAAAAGAGCAGTATTTCTGACTGGAACATCGGATTTAAAGCCTAAAGAAAACTTGTACTGAATAGCAACTCTCCAAGTATCTAATACTCACAAAAATATGCTCGATAATATAGAGAGAGAAAACTTATGTTTCTAGCGTGATTTTCAATTCTAACTTAAGCGCCTATTTATAGGAAAATGCTAAAACGCCATAGGAAATTAATTTAATAAAATAACATATTTTCTTCTTTTTTTCTTCTACGCAGCCAAGCTAGACCAAATATTTACCCACCACAGTGGGGCCCACCCAAAATCAGTACATGTATTCAACACCAACCAAAAGTGGGTCCCACCCAATTTTAATAAAAACTATTTTATTTTTTGAAACTTCAGTAATTCATAATAAATAGCCCTTTTATCAGAAAAATACGAATTTTATATCCATTCAACACGAAATTGAATTCTCTACAACTTTATTGCTTAAAGTTTTTTAAAATTCCAGACATAAAATATCTGAAATCCACAAACGGACGATTTTCAACACCTTTTAAAATTCATAACAAATCATACGTTAATTTTTAACGGTTCAAAATTTGTGGACATATACTCAACTTTTATATGTATAACATATCCAAAAATCAGAATGATCCAACGGTCGGGTTAAAATTATAACTCACACAATAGAGCTTTAAGAACACCAATTTGATCTTTTAATACCTCCAATCCGACAAAATACTGATAAAATAGCTCAACATTAATTCCTTCATTTATAACCACATAAAATAAATATTTTCTTATCATATAAATCAATAATTAATTATTCACAAATAATATTACAGAATCACAATAATGACAACCAGACCGTTCCTAGGAAAGAGGGGGCTTTCCGATAAGAATTTCTCCTTACTAGCGCGCAATTAGGTGACCAAACCTCTCCTTAGACAGAACTTCTTTAGACATTGCCAATAATGTTATCTAATAATATTATTTAAATAATATGAATTATTGATCTGATAATAAAAATACTGTGCTGTGACAATTATTAATGTAGAGCCCCCAAATCCGGGTACTTGAAACCCGAACTCAGTACTTTACGATACCATTTCTATGAGCGGAATAATACTAATATTAATAAAAATAATATAAAGATCAACTTAATTTACATATCATCAGAGTCTGAATCCCAAGTACATAACCTTTAAACATTCATTACAACCCGTGATAGATAATATATATCATATTTGTCTTAATTAAATTAACTATTACATAAAATAGCATTGCGTTCATTCAGCAACCTTTCCCTTTCCCTTGTACTTAGCAGAGCTCTCTGGTCATTCACACTTAGCTGAAAACATTTAAATTAAGCAAGGATGAGCATTTGAGTGCCTAGTAAGTAATAGCAATTATATATATATATATAAGCTGAAAAAATTTAAATGTTTTCTTTATACTACCCTTCTACAACGATTCAACAGTTGTGAAGTAATTTGTACCAATGATAATAATATATCAATTCTATACCAAATCTTTGAAACTACGTACTGACTATAAATAGGGTTTAGGTGACATGCTATGAACATTTTTTTCAATTTTCAAATAGGTTAAACAGAAATTCATCTGCAAATCGTCATAACTTACGTGCACGGGGGGTGATCAGCCTATTATGCCCTGCATTGATCAATACTACATGCAAGAACGAGGGTATCGTTCACTCTGTCCGCCTTGGGCGCATTAAAGTTTTCCCGTGTAGGGATGTTCATACTTGTCTAGGTTCCAAATCAAAGGTTTATCTTGTTCAACAATAATCTATAATTCAACATATATGTATACGGGTAATTGACAAAGGTATATCAACATGTGATTAAATACAATGATTATCCAAGTGGGGACACTTGTATAACCATTTATAGAAATTAACGAACAGAATATATATCTGAATTATCATATACTAACATGTTGATAATCAAAGAGCGTATATAATATAGGGTTAATAATCTGTATAGTAATAATATAGTTTAGAAACATTCTTACTCATGTCCATTGCATAAAGAAAATGCAAAGGTAAGATACTTGCCTGATGCGCTGCTTATAGTTCACAACTTTGTTTTATCGTTTATATCACGACCTATCATTAATCAGATCATTCGTTCGATTAGAACAATATACTATAACACATAGTACTACATTTTGCAGTCAGCACATAACCTAATCACATTATTATCCATGTTTAACAACCATTGAATCACAAATAATCACATATCTAATTAAATTATCTAAGTCCAGATCAATTTTTGAAACATGTCGGGGTACCGACAGCTTTATTGGGTAATTATCGAGTCTAAGACTCTATCCTGTAACTCATTATCGGTAAGTATCAGTCATATTATTTTTAAATGACTTATAATAATTTTAAAACATTTATTATAATTTATCATGAATTTTCAAACATCGGAATCATTATTAAATGATTTAAATATTAAACAATTCTATTATCATTTATATTTAATTAATATTAAACTATTAATAAAACCATTGCCAAAATGTTAAAGTTATTTATAATAACTTAAAATACCTTTAAAATATTAATATTACCCTTAAATGATTTTTTAAAACAATTAAAATTATTTTAAATAATTACCATTAATATTTGAATATTAATGTACTATTTATCAAAATATTAAAAGTCGTTAATTATAACTTAAAATATTTTAATTCATTTGTATCCTTTTAAATTATTTTTAAATTAATAAAACCATTTTAAAACTATTTATTTAATATAATTATTAATTAAATTAATATCATTAATAATAAATTAATAATTATTTATATTAAATTATTAATTAAATTATCCTTTAAATATTAAAAGTTATATTTTATAACTTAAAATATCTTTAAACACTTTATTTTTATTTAAAATGATTATTATGATATTAAAATCATTTTTAGACTAAATTATTTAATATAATTATTAAATAACTTTAATATCATTAATATTAATTAATTAATGAAATTTACCTTTAAATATTGAAAGTTATATTTTATAACTTAAAATATTTTTAAATACATTATTATCTTTTAAAATGATTTTTAATATAATAAAATCCTTTTAATTAATTAATTTAATTTATTTAGTAAATAACTTAATGATCATTAATATTAAATAATTAATGAAATTTGCTTTAAAATATTAAAAGTTATATTTTATAACTTAAAATATTTTTAAATAACTTATTATCATTTAAAATGATTTTAATGTAATAAAATCATTTTTAATTTATTTATTTAATTCATTTAATAAATAAAATAATTATCAATAATATTTAAATAAATACTAATATTTTTGAAAAAAATCAAATTATTAATATTTAATTTTATAACTTAAAATAATTTTTGTAATTTTCAGAAATTAAATATTATTTATAAATAATTTTCAGAAATTAATTTAATTAATTTTAATAAAACTGTCGCTAAAGACTGCTTAGAGCAACAAAACTGTCGCTGTAGGTGTTTTTCGCGTTCTTGGCCAAACCCAGAAAATGCATGGCAGTGAAGGAGTGGGCAGGTTTGACCAGGGATCAATTACTGGTTGTTGTGTTTCTAGGCTTGTTGTTGATCAGAGCATGTAGTGATAGTGTAGGAATACAAGATCGAACAACAAATATAATCATTCATCACATAACCAATAAGATCTAATCGTCCAAAGTAGCTGTCAGAGCTGTTCTTCATTTCTGGGTTACCCAGAAATGAAGAACAGTTCGTGAGGCCTACTTTGGGCTTCCACAACTTGCTTTACATGAAATATTTTTGTTATCTAAAGGTTCCAGGTTGTAGCTAGCATGCAAGAGAGTAGATCTATTACATAAAATACAAATAACATGAACATAATCAAAAGTTAAGACTCGGTCAAACCATGTTAGTCGACATGTTCATATGTTTTCTGGGTTACCCAAAAAACAGAGAACATGCTCGACCTTGCTAGTTTGACCGTCCATCAAATCCAACCCGTTTACGAAATAAGTGATATTAAGGCATGATGATGTAGTCTAACAAACATACTACAACTTAGATGCAAGAACCATAATGATACATAAAACCACTGTCATATCCAAGCCCTTGAAGAACTTGTCAGAGCTTTCTAGGCTCATTCTGGGTTACCCAAAAATGGCCCGGTCAATGCCGGTCAACGACCTTTGACGGGTTACAACTTACAGTATACAACTGATCTAGGCCTGATTCTTGATCCAGAGCAAAGATCTCATAACATACTACAAGATCAACGCTTAAAATAACAAAAAACACACAACAAGCCAAGATCTATGGGACCTGACAATCGTTGTCAGACGACTGTTGAACTTTTTTCCAGATTTTGTAAAATGTCAAATCTGAGCCTCTAGATGTTATGGATTCAAGATCTAGCAACCCAGATCATCCTTAGACACCTTATACAACATGTTTAACAAAAAAAATCTAACATCTAACAACATATTTTTGGTCAGATTATAGCTAGGGTTTTTATACCTTCTTTGATCACTTTTTGATTTTGGCTTCTGATGTTTGTTATAGTTGTTCGTGGGGATGGTATTTGGGGACTGATATGCTAATAATTTCGGAGGTTAGAGAGAGAGAGAGAGAGAGAGCTTAGGTTGAGAGTTTGGAGAAAATGATCACTTTTCTCTCTCTAAATCTATATATAACATGTTGTATTGCATTGGCTGAGACATGGCTGCTGATTTGTGTTGATTTCAGTCACTCCAATAAGTCAAGAGTTGTCCAACAACCCCAACAACTCTAACACTTGGCAAAAACCAATAATGCAAGAGGGTTAAAATGGTCTTTTCGCATGGAATTTTAAGGGCAATTGTGTAATCCTTGAAAACCCTTAGGGTTTGACCCTTAAGGTTTAACCCTTAGGGTTTAACCTTAAGGTTTTCCAACATTAGCTTTTCTAGAATTACATTTTAGAGTTTACACAAAATAAAAATAAAATAAAAATTTTAGTTTCTAAAATTAGACAATTAGGGTTTTTTAATTAGATTAGGTTTCTAATTAATTTATATAGGAACATTAGGGTTTCATATCTCTAATTATAATTAACTTTGCTAATTTAGCAATTAGGGTTTATAATTAGTAATTAAGTTTTATAATTTCTAATTAGGGTTACTAATTATAGAAATTAGGGGTTTCTAGAAATTAATATTTCAAAATATTAATTAGGGTTTACCTAATTATTCTTAAAATCATATAACATCGTTACATAATAATATCGAACTCATAATTGAGTTTCAAACTAGGGTTTAACACTTAAAATTAGGGTTTTTAATAATTTAGGGTTTTCTAAAAATTATTTAGGGTTTGTAGAACTTTTAATTAGGGCTTACCTAATTAATACATTTAATACACGACATAAATTATATAACACACTTATAAAACAATCTTGTACTCTAATTTTACCAACCATTATCAATACGGACATACAGTACATATTCATAAGATCGAAAAATCAAAATATAATTAATATTATATTATTATTCTCATACCTTGACAATAATCCAAAATTAGGGTTTGGATTCCATATCTCGATTTATTCTTCATATTTAACCTTAATAATTAAGGTAAAATAATTAACTTAATAATCATACTAAAATTCATATAAAAAAATAATTATTATAATTATTCTAAAATCATTTCATATATTATTTAAATAATATATGATTATATTTTTATGAAAATATTTAATAAAAACATTTCTATCTTAAAATTAATTATTATAAGAATATACTTTTAATAATCAATAATTCTAAAATAAAATTATTTGTAAATATTTATGTAATAAATATATTTTTATTTACCACATAATTACATACACACAATATCTTGTACAAATCCTCATCTTTAAAATTAAAAAAAATTATATGCAAAATTTCTTATTTATTTATATAAAAATATCTCAATGTTACAATTAAAACAACAATAATATAAAATATCAACGCAACAATTATTGAATTAATAAAATAAAATATTGAATAAGAATTATTTGTAACAATTATTATAGT
The DNA here is from genome assembly GCA_020205615.1 of Panax quinquefolius. NCBI lineage: Eukaryota > Viridiplantae > Streptophyta > Magnoliopsida > Apiales > Araliaceae > Panax > Panax quinquefolius. Next base: position 20,023,628 of record CM035167.1, read on the forward strand.
TAATTCCTTCTTACGTAAGAATCAATAATTTAAATATATTGTGCAATACTGGTAATCTTTCTTGTGTCGCGATGACGCCAGACATTGTATTTTAACCATGGGGTATTCCAATAGTGTTAACGGTAACAACTACGCCATTATTTATAAAAACTCAAACTTGTCGTTTTCTTCATCCGACAGTTATTCTGTTATGGGCCCCACAAATGGTTGTGCCGTCGTACAAATATTCCCCGATAATAAGAATATTCCACGACCAAACGAATATTCCCCGGCAGAAATGAGTATTTTATAACCACTTGCGTATTTTGAAAATTTTATATATATCACCCTTAACTTTACACTTTTATCAATTTAACTATTTACTAAATAGAAAAATTGAATAATTTTATTTCATCAAATTCGGGGTCTTACAAATATGCGTGGTGGCTTCAATCTGAAGACTCTCATGATGCTTCTAATGGATGGAGGGTTCTTATCTTATCGTAGGGGAATCAGATAACGGTGTCAAGAAAAGAGTCCAGCTAATGGACTATAAACCGAGCAATAGATGGGAGGCACCCCATCCAATCTTTTCTTCCTTCTTGTTTAATTCTTATTTACATTTCCATTTACTTCTTTAAAATAATTTTCTTGTTTCACCTCTCAGGTTCAATCTAATTGCTATAAGCATTCAGGATCAAACATAAGTTAAAAATATTAAAGCTGACATGGTATGGGGTAAGCGGCCGCGCAACTTCTAAAGCCCAAACAACTGCTTGCTGACCGTGCCGTATCTCTCACCATAGAAAATAAACATTGCTAAATTTTTAGAATTTCTGACTCAAGCATTCGGACAGTTAGAAGTCCACACTCAATTTCCAACTTTAGATTATCTCAAACTTATCCATCGCCTGATATACCATCTGATCTTGAGGAAGCGAACGGAGATTACATTGCCACTTAGGGGAGTATTCTTTCACTTTTAATTACAATGAGGGCATTATTTGTTTTAAGTTTGAGGGTATTGGGTTTAGTCAGTAGTTTAGAGCATGTAGTGTAATTGCATCATATAGAGTAATTTCATGTTACATATAGTTAATTGCATGTTAGTAGTTATAAGTTTAATTTTGCAGTAAATGTTTTTCTTTTTGTTTGCTTAATATCTGTTTAGTTGCATAACTTTGCATAATTCCATGTTTTTAGTTAGTTGAATTCTAATTTAGCCAATGATGACATAGAAATTTGATAGATTTTTGAACTTGGTTGATATCTTGAGCTTAGTTATAATTTTATACATGATATAATTCATGCTTGTTGTTTAGATGCTACTGGTTAGCACATAAGTGTTCATGTTTGCTTGTTGATAAAAGATTAACTTGTTTGGCTGTTAAGAAGAAAATGTTATTTTTAATGATAGAATTATGTAGAAAGTGAACATGGACTATGAAAACACCGATACTCAAACTTTGGGAACACATGGGTATGCTTGCTATAAAAAAAAGAAAAGAAAAGAAAAGGAGAAAAATATGAAAAATTACTGTGGCTAGTCTTATTTCGGGGCCTTTGTTATTTGAGCAAGTACGCCCGAGGGGATTGTCTTTACACCTAGCGCCCTAAGGTCTTTTATGGTCTGGGAGTCGTTGGTTGAAAGCTCGCTAAGGGTAGCACTGTTAGCCTAATGTAATGAGGCATTGCACAGTCATGGGAAAAAGAAAAGAAATCAATAAACACCGCGAGAAAGTGGAAAAATTGCCTTCGCGTGTAAAAATAAAGCAGAATAAACCCATTGTTGAACCTTAGTTTGTATTGATGTGTTAGAGTAGTTGTTGTTTCATTTATATGCATAGTTCTTGATTTGAACTTCAATTTTCTTTGTTAAGCAGTATAACATGTGTAGTCTTTACCTTTGTCAAGTTTATTTTTGAACACATCACACACACAACATCTTTATACCAGGTTTGGATTATATGATTGTATGGCGTTATGCATGTAGCTTGGTTTGATACTTTGTTCTTGAATCTAGATATTTCTTTGAGGCACATCTTATTGGAATTCATATTTGTCTTAGAATGTGGGATTCATTGTCATAGTAGCGTAGCTTGCACAACATGTAGATTGCATTTTGTCGTGTTGGTTGGGGACAAACAACGAAAATGTGTTTTGTGTACTGTTACTTGAATTAGTTGCTTATACTCATGTTTCTTAGTTACTTTTCATGCGTTTGTGTTCTTTTTGTAGATCTTATGCTTGGGAACGGTGTGAGCGACTATTGGTATGAAAACGCAAGGAAAAACAATCCGGACAGCGTTTGGGCTTTCATGTTCATTTCATGTTCTTGTCTTAGAACTTGAAATATGTTGTAGAGATTCTTCTTATCTTTCCGGAACATCTTGAATTATTCCAATCGGAGTTCAAATGGTAGAGTTATAACCTATGTACCAACAGACGTCAAACTTCAATGTTTTGGGTGGCCATTTGGATAGCTGTCACTTCCAACCCAATTTCAGCCTTCATCCGTCTGTTATTTCTCAATTGTAAAAGAATAAAGGTTGTATAGCTCATCGAGAGCTTCGATTTGATAGGTGGAAGGCCCCGTAACTCCTCCCGGATAAAAGGTTATGGCCGTTTTACCAGAGGACACTGCAGTAGAAAAATCCTTGGCGCGAGCGCGCGGATTTCTAGTGTATTTTAGGCGCGACCAAAAAAGTACGATCTGATACTTGAGCGCAGGCGCGCCTAACTCCAGGCCATTCCCAGCACGGCCGCGCCACTTCTGATGTTGACTAGAGCTAACTTTTTCACTATACAGTGCAATTGAAGCGTAACTTGGAGGAGGGTTAAACTAGGGCTTAAAAAGAGACGTATATTCATTATCTAAGGGATTCCACCCCTTGGGGGGATCAATTAGATGTATATTGATTTCTAGATTTAATTAGATATGAAGTTTTAAAGCAATTGGAAAACATCAGAGATTCCATCTTGGAGCAGGATAACAGATTTGCATTTCAATTCTTTACTCTTATCCTCTCTTAGATTCTTATTTGTAATCTTATGATGTTTATGCAATATATGGATGATAGATTTGATTGAGATATGATTTAAACTCTATTATGAGATTGCGATGGATTCTATGGATTAGTTATTTCTGATATATTTCATTGTTAGCCTTATTTATTGCTATGGGCTTGTCTAATTAGATTCATGTTATTTGCTTTGTTGATTGGCCATCAATTATTGTGATAATCCATATGGACTTGAGAGAAGAATTATGGGTTTAAATCTGATCTTATTAGTGTGTGATTGTATGTTCTACAATGCATTGGGATGTATGATTTGTGCTTAGGATAGACATATACCGAAGCACCATTCGTAGTCAATTGAGAACTTGGGCTTTAACCCTAATTATTTTGTAAATCACATAGACATATAGTGGTTTAGGTAATGTGGGTGGTCATGTGTATTCTATCAACTGCGGATTATATGTGATATGTGTATGGTACATTGAGGGATGGCTATACTTTACTTTCGTGTTCTTGATTAACAATCCGGTACAATTAGTTTGGCTTAACACGAAATTTGTGGATTTGAATGAGTCAATAGATGAAATTGTGATGTCAGGTCTTCATTATCTAGTCTCACTCTAGGAATAGTTAGGTTTATTTAATTTTGTAGTTTAAATATAAAATATCAAATCTTTCTTTTAAATAAGACTGAAATGGTTATGGGCTAGTGTTTGGTGAACTTTATTAGTTAATTCTACGTGGGAACGATACTTTATTTACTTTTTATTACTTGTTGACCGTGTATACTTGCATGCATATATTGATGGGTAAAACAACCAACAAGGAGAACAATCACCGGTCGTATGTTATAAATGTGGGAAAGAGGGACACATCCGCCCAAACTGCCCACAACAATCCAAGGTATGTTATAACTGTGGAAAGGAAGGTCATATAGCTAGATATTGTCTTGTAGAGAAACCAAGTCAAGCAGGAATGGTGACTCCAAAGGCTGTCCCAGACAAGACAAAGTCGGTGGTTCCTAGAAGAGCGTTTGTCGTGACTGCCCAAAATGCGAGGAACCCAAACGAGGTGATCACAGGTAAGCTAATCATAAACTCTTGCGAAGTTTATACCTTATTAGATACCGGTTCTACCCATTCTTTTATTTCTCTTTCTTGTGCTCAATGTTTGAACTTGACTCAAGAGAAATTAGACTTTGACTTATCTGTTGAAACTCCGTTAGGATAAACTTTCGTTACATCCACTGTTTTATAAATCTTGCTTGATCCAAGTTGGTACCATCACATTACCTATCGATCTTATTTATTTAAAAATACTTGCATTTGATGTGATTTTAGGGATTGATTGGTTAACTACTCATCATGCCAAAATTGATTGTTTTTGTAAGGTTGTTAGTTTTTATATTCCTAACCACCTGTTATGCGAATTCAAGCAACCAAACCACTAAAATCAACCACTGTCATATCAATCCATAAAGCTATTCGTTTATTAAAAAATGGATGTCAAGCATTCTTAGCCCATGTCACGGACTTGAACAAAAATACGTCAGATTTGAATAATATTTCTGTTGTTAGTGAATTTCCTGACGTTGAATTCTTTATTGACCTTAAACCCGGTACAAAACCCATTTCTAAAACCCCATATCGAATGGCTCTTATTGAACTTCAGGAGTTAAAGGTCCAACTACAGAAGTTGTTGGACATCGGTTTCATTCGTCCTAGTACATCTCCTTGGGGTGCTCCTATTTTATTTGTAAAGAAGAAAGACAACAGTATGCGACTTTGTATTGACTATCGGGAATTGAACCACGTCACCATCAAAGATAGGTATCCACTACCTCGCATTGATGACCTATTTGACCAGTTGCAAGGAGCACAATTCTTTTCAAAGATCAATCTTTGTTCTGGATATCATCAGCTGAAGATTAAAACTGAGGATATTCTGAAGACTGCCTTCAGAACTCGGTACATGCATTAGAATTCTTAGTCATGTCTTTTGGATTGACTAATACTCATGCTTCTTTCATGGATATGATGAACCGTGTGTTCAAGGAATATTTGGATTAGTTCGTTGTTATTTTTATTGATGACATCCTCATTTATTCCAAAAGTCGTAAAGATCATGAGCGCTATTTGAAGCTGGTCCTTCAAAGGCTTCGTGATAACAAGCTGTATACCAAGCTGAAGAAATGCGAGTTCTAGCTTGAAGAAGTAGCATTCCTTGGACACGTGGCGTCAAAAATTGGAGTATCTGTTGACCCGGCAAAGATTAAAGAAATACAAAGTTGGGAGCAACCGAAGTCGGTAAAGGAAGTACATAGCTTTCTGGGCTTAGCTAGTTATTATCGGAGATTCTTGGAAGGATTTTCTCAAATCTCTACTCCGTTAACTCAGTTGACTCAGAAAGATATAAAATTCATATGGAGCGAGGAATGCGAGAAGAGTTTCCAAGAACTCAAGAGGAGACTCATTTTGGCACCTGTTCTGATAATACCATCTAGTTCGGATGGATTTGTTATCTACATCGATGCTTCAGGAAAATGGTTAGGATGTGTTCTCATGCAACATCGAAAAGTCATAGCCTATGCCTCGCGACAACTCAAAGAATATGACATGAATTATCCTACTCATGATTTAGAGTTGGCAACAGTCGTTTTCGCGTTGAAAATCAGGAGACACTACCTGTAACACCCGATAATTTTGGATTTTTAATGATTTAAATTTTTTTTTGATTATGTGGATTAAATGAATTTAATTGATTAATTATGTGAGTAAGATGTTTGAATTTCGTTTTATGACCTAGAATGTGTGGATGTGGTTAGTATTCTGGCTATGTGCTAGGATTAATTGTTTTGAATTATCAAGACAAAAATGAACGTTTTTCGAGAATTTTCCCGTAAAAACACTATTCATCTGATTTCGTTCGGAGCTTAGGTTCGAAATTCTGAGAAACGCGTAATGATAGAATATGAAGATATAATGGAATATCCGATAATGACAAACGAAGTTTTCGCTTGCGGACTTGAAACCTAAGGGTTAATGAAAGAGATTTGCGAAAGGGAAAGGAAAGGCGTATAATCATTTTGGTTATTATACGTATGAGATACGAGTATTATACTAGTTTGAATACGACTATGGTATGAAGAATAGTATGACGTATAATACGAATATCGTATGAGGACTAGACGAAGAGAATACGTAAGTTATACGCATGGAATACGATTAGTTCTAACTAGATAATGAGCTATAGATTTGGTATAATCCAATTGGACTTGGATTAATTAAAAGCCCAATGAATTAAGTAAGCAAGCCCAAGTCAAGGCCCAATTTTAATGTAAGTCAAGCCCAATCTAAGAAACCGAACCGTGGGTCGATTCCGACTTATAATGAAGAAAACGAGTATTGAACGCTCAAAAACGATAAACGAACGTTCAAAATGAACCAAAAGGTGAATTCTGAGTTAACGAATTCGAAAATGTAAAATTCTTATATGAACACCTTGAGTATGTAATTTGTGAGTTGTGGGCTTTCGAATGAGCCAATTCGGATGTAAAACGAATAAGTTATGAACCCGGGAAGTTCGTCGGAAAAAGTAACTATCATAACTATCTGGTGCACAGGGGCGGCGCCGCAGCGCCAACCCAATGTTAAATTGTCACGCCGCGGCGCCAGGTATGGCCGAGAGAGACCAGAAATGTCTGGAAACTCATGCCGCAGAGCAAGAATTAGTGCATGGACTCGCGCCGAGTTCGGGCAAAACCCCTGGAGATTGATGCACATAGCTACCACTATATAAAGAAGATGTCATGCCAGCAAATACCAAGTAGCAGTGTAAAAGTTGACCAAGTTAGGTTTTGATTCTAAATTGAATGTAAACCAATAGTAAGACATGAAGGTACTTAATGTACATAATAAGGCTAACCTTAAATCACTTATAAGTGATAACGTTATGAGATTTAGTATGGTTTAATAACAATTAAACGAAGAACACAAGAAGGTAATAAGTAAACCGTGAATGATGTTCAACGTTGGTACTTCACTAATAATGATCGAATGTCGATTAATAATGTAAGAACGTTAAACACGCCGTAACGAAGCATAGAAAGACTAATGGACTTTATTAACGAAATAAATTCAAGTATGACATAGAAGAGAAAGAAGTTGGTTAGAACAATAAAGTTAGATGTTTGTAAACTAATTACAGTGTGCTATGTGAATATATCATGTAGATCCTGTAAAGACTGAGAATTGATTGAATATTATATTTGATGACGCTTGAAGGCAAGTCTTTCTTAACGCTTGTCTAACCTCCGTGTTAGCCAAGTTTTCTATGATTCATGTTTTGAAATGAATGAATGGTTTTAAAGAAAGAGTCGATGCCTGTTTTAACTCAGTTAGACAAGTCTTGAAGAATTGAATGATTTGTTTACAAGTCTTTTGATATAGAACGGTTAACGCTATCCTATGCCAAGTATTTGGTACAGATGTAAAGGTAAGTTTGTCTATGCACAAACAAAAGTATTTTCATCGATTATTCGATGGGCACGCGAGGTTACCAAATGTTAAATGTAAATACGTTTAATAGAAGAGTGTTGATCAACATAGAGTACAATGGGCTGATCACCTAGAAGTGCTCGTAAGTAAAGACAAATGGATGGCCTTAGTGCCGGATGTCCTTTTCAAGTATGAAAACCAAAAGAGTATGTTCATGGTCTTTTGATCGGTTCAGAATTCCTAAGTTATTATATATATACTTTGGAATCATTGTTATGAAATGAGAAGTACTAGTCAAATGTTTCTAGTGCTTAGTAGTTAATTGTTCAGTTATGGAAGTTTAGTATATAATGCTCAATGTGATATTCATATGATCCTTTGTTACTCTTTCTTGAACAATATGATTGCAGCTAAAGCCGAACGAACTAAGAGTTCTAAGAGAGATAAATGGAAGGCTAAGATGGAGAATTGATTATCCTTCAATATACTAGAGTATTTGTATGTAATATACTTATGAATAACAAAGAATGCATTCAGTTTATTAACCTGGGAAAGGATTTATTACTAATGTAATAAGAATATAGTAAGTACACTCATTTTGTTGTTATCTCAATGAAATGACTGTATGAATTGTAGTATCGTGGAGCACCATCTGTCGGGTTGGAAGATACCTGGATTTAGGGGGATCATAGGTTGGTATCAAAGCATTAGGTTATAAAACTTAAGGGGAAAGAACCTTAGGCTAATAACCTAGTTAGGAAAGGAAATGTCTGAAGAAAGTTAACTCGAGTCAAATGAGTTAATAAGGTATTGAGGAAACTCAGTATCGAAAGATTTAAAAGATGGAAAGTAACCCTAAATGGATTAAATATGATTTATGCTTATATTATTGTGTATTATGTACTAATTAATTTGTTATGTGTTATTGTAGATGTAAATCGATAGCTTGATGTATAGGGATATACATGTGGTAAGAGAGGAGTCCGTGAACAGAGTATAGCCAGTACCTATGCCTGTAGCGGAGATACCTTTAGTGATTCTAGAAGAATCAGAGCCTGGGGAGTATTATTCGGAGGAGGACTATTCCGAGGAGACGATGGGATTCACATCATATTTGAATATGATGATAGATGTGGAGGATGATATGGAGGTAACATCGGTTAATACGGTGATGCCAGTCTTAGAGTCAACACCTATAGAGACGATGGGGGAAATGTACCTCTCAGTGCTTGACCGTAACGTGCAACTGCACAATATGGTACATCACCAGAAAGAGGAGATTAATGATCTCTATTGGGCCAAGGAGTCTGCAGAGGCAGACTTTGAGATAGAGCATGATGAGAAAGTACTAATGACAGATAAGGCCAAAGACTATAAGAACGAGGTCGTAGAACTTCGTAAGAAATTAGTTGAGAAAGACCAGAAAATAGCATGAATGTCATATATAAATGACAGTGCTCACGAGGATTTCAAGCCTTAAATAGCTTGTTATTCTATTGAGTCGGGACATACTCGACATACTACAAGTCGAGATATTGCGTCGATTCTAGTGAACGAGAAGCATAAGAATGCTGTTAGGCAGTATTAGAAGTTAGAATGGTAAATACTTTTGTGTAATGACGTAAAACCCTCTTTTGTATAATTAAAGGGTAGTCTTTTTGTAAATCCCATTTTTTGTATAAGTCAATCGCGGGATATAAATGTATAATAGCTTTTGGCTATGGAAAGCAAGTTGTAAATAGTCTTGAACTATAAAGAAGGATATTAATATAAGGAAGTTTTTCTCTTAATGTGCTTTGTTGTGTATGAGTTATTATTCAGTTGTTCGATGACTAGTAACTAAGTAAGCAAATAAGTAATAACGGGACTTTATTTATTTAATCAGAAATTCCGCCAAGAAGAAGACAACGTAATCAAGAGGCGGAATCGCATAACAATAACCAGGAGGGTCCAAATAACCCTATACAAGAGTTCCTTAATTTATTAATCACGATTTAACCAAACCGGGGTAGAGCACCACCAGGACCTCTGAGAGTCTCTAACAACTACCTTTAAGGAATTTAAAAGTGTAGGTCCACCTGAGTTCAAGGGAATGACGGACCCAATGGAGGCCTAGACATGGGTCAAGAAAATAGAGAAGGCGTTTGTTATTACAAACGTAGCTGAGGCACAAAAGACTTCTTTTGCGACCTACATGATGAAGGGGGAAGCCAACTACTGGTGGGAGGCTCACCAGGGTGGGGCTAGACCTGATGTTGTTACATTGGAATAGTTCAAGAAGGTATTCTTTGAGAACTATTTCCCTACTAGCATGCAAGGGAGGATAGAGATTAAGTTCCTAGAACTTAAGTAGGGTGACATGACGGTTCCAAAATATGCAGCCAAATTCAATGAATTGGCAAGGTTTGCTCCACACCAAGTGGACACGGAGGAGAGAAAGGCACGTATGTTTGAGCAGGGCTTGAAACCCTTGCTCTATAGTAGGATTTCAGTTTTTCAGAGTGCGTCCTATGGGATCATTCTGGAAAAAGCAATTATAGCGGAGGGTGGTAGTGAGGCGTTGACCCAATACCATAAGGAAAGAAAGAATAAAAGTAAGGGAGAGGGAGGAAATAAGGCAGAAGTTGCCAGTGGTAGTGGCAATATGCCTAAAAGAAAGAATTTTAACCCTGGGAATATTGGGGTGAGACAAGGGGATCCTAAACGTAGGATGGAGGCATGCAAGACATGCAGCAAGACTCATCTGAGAGTCTATCTAAAAGGGAAAATGGGTTGTTATAATTGTGGGCAAGAGGGTCACATATCACCCAACTGTCCTAATCCTAAGAAAAGTTGTGGCTATTTTATTTGTGGGTTGATGGACCACATGGCAAGAAATTGCCCGAAGAAGGGGGCGGAGGGTAGTAAGGGTTTTGGTAGTGGTAATTTAGCCATTACTGGACCAACACCATCATTGGGTAGACCCTCAGCTCGAACGTTTAATATGACTGTCCAAGATGTGGTTGCATCATCAGATGTAGTAGCAGGTATCATTCTAGTCAACGAAATAAATGCTTATATGTTATTTGACTCGGGTGCTACTTGTTCGTTTATAGCATGTGGTTTTGCTAAGCAATTGGGATTAAACCCTGAAAAGTTAGAAATACATTTAGACGTTAAGGTAGAAAATGAAGAGATAATTCCCATTGAAAACATTCATAGGAATTGTTTTGTAGATATTAGGGGCAGCAGATTATCGGTAGATCTTTTACCGATAAGGTAAAGAGACTTCGATGTAATTCTAGGTATGGATTGGTTAATTAACCATAGAGCGATAATAGATTGTCATAGAAAGAGTGTAAACCTAAGGCTTTCTAAGAAACCTGAGGTGGTGTTTTATAGAAATAAATCACCAGGACGTTCTTGTTGTCTAACCATGACACAAGCTAGGAAGGTGTTGAAGAAGGGGTGTAAGGGTTATCTGTGTCATGTGCTGGATACCCAAAGAGTGGGAGCATCATTGGAACAGATAGCGGTAGTTCAATAGTTTATGGATGTATTTTCGTAGGAGTCACCCGGTATTCCGCCAGATAGAGATATAGAATTTGTAATTGATTTGCTGTTAGGTACGACACCAGTTTCAAAGGCACCATATAGGATGGCGCCAGTGGAGATGAAGGATTTAATGGTTCAATTATAGTAACTGTTAGATAGAAAGTACATTCAACCGAGTGTGTCTCTATGGGGAGCGCCCGTATTGTTTGTAAAAAAGAAGGATGGGTCGTTACGACTTTATATCGACTATCGAGAATTAAACAAGTTAACGATTAAGAATAAATTCACGTTGCCCATGATCGATGATCTATTTGATCAGTTGAAAGGGGTAAAGTATGTTTCTAGTTACGTCGTTTGGGTTGACAAATGTGCCAGTCGCATTTATGGATATGATGAATAGAGTGTTCAAATAGTATTTAGACAAGTTCGTTGTAGTGTTCATTGATGATATTCTAGTCTATTCTAAGACGCCAGAAGATCATGCTGAACATTTAAGAATAGTGTTGGAAACACTACGGAGGGAGAAATTATATGCGAAATTCACTAAGTGTGAATTTTGGCTTGAACGAATGTAGTTTCTAGGACATGTTATAGATAAAGATGGCATATCTGTAGATCCAGCGAAGGTGGAAGCAGTAAATGAGTGGGAGCAACCGAAAACACCAACCAAGGTTTGGAGTTTTCTAGGGTTAGCGGGATACTATAGGAGGTTCATTCAGGACTTTTTTAAATTAGCTACTATATTGATGAATCTGACAAGAAAGTCAGTGAAGTATGAGTGGACAGAAAAGTGTGAAAATAGTTTTCAAGAACTAAAAAGGAAGTGAGGCACCTATGTTATCCTTACCAGATGATATGGGGAATTTTGTAGTTTATAGCGATGCTTTGCATAGAGGACTGGGTTGCGTGCTCATGCAGCATGGAAAGGTCATTGCGTATGCGTCACGCCAGTTAAAGGATTATGAGAAGGTCTATTCTACTCATGACCTAGAATTGGCCGTTGTAGTCTTCGCTTTAAAAATATGGAGACATTATTTATACGGGGAGAAGTGTGAGATATACACGGACCATAAAAGTCTGAAATATATCTTCACACAGAAGGAGTTGAATATAAGGCAGAGGAGGTGGTTAGAGTTGATAAAAGATTACGACTATGATATCTTTTATCATCAAGGAAAGGCGAACGCAGTAGCCGACGCGTTAAGTCAGAAGGGTAGGGAAAGCTGTCAATGTTAACGACTCAGAATGAGTTAATAACGGAGATGGCAAGGATGTAGTTAGAAGTTAAGTTACCAAGTAAAATGGTGGAGATGTTATTCTCAATAGAGACTCGACCAACGATAGTGGAACGGGTTAAGGAAGTATATATAAGTACTGAAGAATGCGAGCAAATGAAAAAGATAATGAAGGATGATGTGAAGACTAATTACAACCTTGATAAAGAATGTTTATTTCGGTTTGAAGGAAGAATTTGGGTTCCAAATAATTTCTATTTAAAAGAAGAGATCATGCGTGAGACCCATAGTTTGAGGTACTCGATACATCCTGATAGTACTAAGATGTATCAAGACCTTCGTCGGTACTTTTGGTGGCCAAACATGAAGAGAGGGATTGTGACGCCCCCAAATCCGAGTCCCTTTGAACCACGAATCCTGTGATGCCCCCAAATCTGGGTATCTTACAACCCGACAGATGGTGCTCCACGATACTACAATCCATACAATCATTCCATTAATAACAAAATGAATGTAATTACTATCTTTGTATTACATTTGTAATAAATCCTTTCCCAGGTTCATAACCGAATACATTCGTTGTTCTTCATAAGTATATTACATACAAATATACTAGTCTATTACAGGACGATTATTTGTCCATCTTAGCCTTTCCTTTATCTCTCTTAAAACTCTCCGTTCGTTTCTTAGAAACTTTAGGCTGCAAAACATATGGTTCAAGCAAGAATGAGCATAACTAGCTCAGCAAGTCTTAACAACGAATCATATGAATATCACCTCAACAAATACATGGTTTAATTCTATATCTGAATAATTATCTATGAAACATTATGAAACATTTGACTAATACTTCTCATACAACAATTCCAGAGCATAAATAATAGCTTAGGAATGATGAAACGGTCAATAGACCATGAACATACTCTTTTCGTTTTCATACTTGAGAAGGATATCCGGCACAAAGGCCATCCACCCGCTTTACTTACGAGCACTTCTAGGTGATCTGCCTATTGTACTCTATGTTGATCAACACTCTTACGTTAAACGTATTTACGTTTAACATTTGGCAACCTCGCGTGCGCATCGAATAATCGATGAAAATACTTTTGTTTGTTTATAGACAAACTTACATTCTCATCCGTACAAAATACTTGGCATAGGATAGCGTTAACAGTTCTACATCAACAGACTTGTAACAAATCAATCAACTCTTCAATACTTGTCTAGCCAGAATAAAACAGGCATCGACACTTTTTTATATTTACCATTCATGCATTGTATAACATGCATCATGTAAAAACTTGACTAACACGAAGGTCAGACAAGCGTTAAGAAAGACTTTCCTTCAAGCGTCGTCGAATATATATTTCAACTATTCTCAGTCTTTACAGGATCTAGATGATACATTCAAATAGCACATTGTAATTAGTTATCAAACAAACTCACTTTACGGTTACTTTCCATCTTTTAAATCTTTTGGCACTGAGTTTCCTCAATACATTATTAACTCATTTGACTCGAGTTAACTTTCTTCGGACTCTTCCTTTCCTATGAGGTTATTAGCCTAAGGTTCTTCCCCCCTTAAGTTTTATAACCTAATGCTTTGATACCAACCTGTGACGCCCCCAAATCCGGGTATCTTCCAACCCGACAGATGGTGCTCCACGATACTATAATCCATACAATCATTCCATTGATACAACAACAAAATGAATGTAATTATTATCTTTGTATTACATTTGTAATAAATACTTTCCTAGGTTCATAATCGAATACATTCGTTGTTCTTCATAAGTATATTACATACAAATATACTAGTCTATTACAGGATGATTATTTGTCCATCTTAGCCTTTCCTTTATCTCTCTTAGAACTCTCTGTTCGTTCGGCTTTAGCTGCAAACATATGGTTCAAGCAAGAATGAGCATAACTAGCTCAGCAAGTCTTAACAACGAATCATATGAATATCACCTCAACAAATACATGGTTTAATTCTATATCTGAATAATTATCTATGAAACATTATGAAACATTTGACTAATACTTCTCATACAACAATTCCAGAGCATAAATAATAGCTTAGGAATGATGAAACGGTCAATAGACCATGAACATACTCTTTTCGTTTTCATACTTGAGAAGGATATCCGGCACAAAGGCCATCCACCCGCTTTACTTACGAGCACTTCTAGGTGATCTGCCTATTATACTCTATGTTGATCAACACTCTTACGTTAAACGTATTTACGTTTAACATTTGGCAACCTCGCGTGCGCATCGAATAATCGATGAAAATACTTTTGTTTATTTATAGACAAACTTACATTCTCATCCGTACAAAATACTTGGCATAGGATAACGTTAACAGTTCTACATCAACAGACTTGTAACAAATCAATCAACTCTTCAATACTTGTCTAGCCAGAATAAAACAGGCATCGACTCTTTTTTATATTTACCATTCATGCATTGTATAACATGCATCATGTAAAAACTTGACTAACACGAAGGTCAGACAAGCGTTAAGAAAGACTTTCCTTCAAGCATCATCGAATATATATTTCAACTATTCTCAGTCTTTACAGGATCTACATGATACATTCACATAGCACACTGTAATTAGTTATCAAACAAACTCACTTTACGGTTCTAACCAACTTCTTTATCTTCTATATCTTATTTGTTTTAACTTCGTTATTAAAGTCGATTCGACTTTCTATACTTCGTTACGTTTTATTAACGTTCTTACGTCCTTAGCCAACATTCGATCATTAATAGTTAATTACCAACGTTGAACGTCATCCACGGTTCACTCATTACGTAATTGTGTTCATCGTTTAATTTCCATTAAACCTTACCCAATATTCTTACATTAACATCTTATAAGTGTTTTAAAGAAAGTCTCGGTATGTACTTTAAGTACCTTTAACATCTTACTAAACCTAACTTGGTCAACTTTTTCCCCATCACTGGCGTTTGCTGAAAGAGTTAGCAGAGGTACTCGGTGAAGTCTCGCAACTCTTGGCGTCACCACTTTGTATTGGTTTTGGCGCTGTGGCGCCGAGTCTGTGCACCAGTTAGCCAAAACAGATTTAGTTTCTTAATGAAACTCCCGGCTTCCTAATTTGTTCGTTTTACATCCGAATTGACCCATTCGAATTCCTACAAGTCACAAATTACATCCTTTATGTGTTCATATAAGAATTTCACCTTTTTGAATCCGTTAACTCGGAATTCACCTTTAAGTTAGTTTTTAAGCGTTCGTTTAACGTTTTCGCCCGTTCAATACTCGTTTTCTTCGTTATAAGTCAGAATGCGACGATTCTTTCGCCAACGACTCTTAATTACCTTATCTCACATGTTGACATTGGAAATCGACGTTTTCAAGTAACACGACAACTTATGACCCTTAATCCGGACTTTATATGTTTTCGACGTTTAACGTCTATTTTCGCAAAATCCCCCATAACTTTGTTACTAATGTTCTCTAAGCCAAATCACATGGAATACTCCATGGACTTCATATCTACATCCTAACCAAATCAAGATACACATACCTTACCTACAACAATTTCCAAAACGTTCAATTATAACTAAGTTCACGTTCAAGACTTTCTACATTTTCTACCTCCGTAAACACTTACAATTTCTATTTGGTCAAGACCTATCCATGATTTGGTCATTAATAGGCCTTGTCAATAAACGCTCTCCACTCATCTACGATTCTTCTATGAGAAAGAAATCGAAAAGGATGAAGATTATGGTTTATAGGAATTTACCTTTGAAATAGTTAACGTTCTTGATAAACGTCTATTGGTTTGCTTGGAAGTAGAAGAATTTAGTGTTTCTAGCTCTTTCTCTCTCTCAATATATGTTGGTCAATCTTTGTAAAACCACAAAAACTCAACCTATGCCTTGTATTTATAGAAAATACAGTGAGGGGTAAAATGGTCCAATTTAGCACCTCCTCACTTATTTACAACTTTGTCACCAAGCAAAATACTTGGTGACCAAGTGACACTTGCCTTGCACACCAAGTAGCCGGCCCACGTTGCCCATGGGTTGCCCCATGGGTTTTACCCACACCTTGACCCGCTGGTTCGACCCACGATTTAATTCTTTGGACTGGGCTTGAAATTAATTAACATTGGGCTTTAACCAATCTAATATTGGGCCTTGACTTGGGCTTGTATACTTAATTCACTGGGCTTGTTATTAATCCAAGTCCAATTGGATTGGATAAAATCCTTAGCTCATACTCTAATAATACAACTCGTATTCTACGTGTATTACTCACGTATTTTCTTTGTATAATACTCATATAATAATCGTATTATACGTCGTACTATTCTTCATACCATACTCGTATACATACTAGTATAATACTAATATTCCTTACGTATAATAATCGAAACGACTATACGCATTACATTTCCCTTTCGGAAACCTCTTTCACAAACCCTTAGTTTTTAAGTCCGCAGGCGAAAACTTCGTTTGCCATAACGGTAATATTATTGGATTTTCCATAATATCGTCATATTCTAACATTACGCGTTTCTCATAATTTCAAACCCTAGCTCCAAACACATCGGATAAATTATGTTTTTACGCAAACAATCTCAGAAAACCTTCGTTCTCGTCTTGATAATTCACAACAATTAATTCTAGCACAAAGCCAGAATACTAACCACATCTACACATTCTAGGTTATTGAACGACCTTCGAACATCTTACTCACATAATAACTTAATTAAATTCATTTAATCCACATAATAAAATAAAAAATTTAATTCATTGAAAATTCAAAATTGTTGGGCGTTACATATCCTGTCCGCCACGATACTACTATCGTCAAACTATTTATATTTTTCATTCATAACTTAATGAATAAAACTTTACTTATTAAAATTTAGAATATAATTTCTTTCCATTTCCAGGATCTATGTAATGACCCCAAACTTTTATAAGTTTTTAATCCTGGTCATTTACTATTCCTGTATTACATCACATTCGATATTATAAAAACGCGGAATAATTTAAACTTTTTCAATCTCTTGAATAAAATCTTTTATTGATTTCATAACTTTGAACCAATTATAATTCTTAAATCAACTATATAATATGGTTCAGTCAATTGGAATTACTGTATAAGATTTTACATCTTGATTCGATATCCTCTATGTATTAACTAATACATCCGTACAATACAACAAGTATTAAACATCGTAAGTATATATCAAGTACACTCCTAGAACCTAAACATGGTTCAAGTAATAATCTAAATAGTATCCTTCGTTGCGAAACTATCTACTTTGTCAACCAAGAAGCACGAAATCTTTACCGTGAGTCCTTAACCTGCAAAAGTGGTTATTTGCAAGGGTGAGCTCGACAGCCCAGCAATTCTAACAGTTTTCATACAGCACATAGCATATAATAACATATTCAGTTCATGCATTCATAATCAATTAATATTAACTAAGCATGTTACTTCACACATAACATGCATAGAAATTTACTTCACAAGCATATCATCAAAGATCAATTTTCAACTTTCATACATATCTCATATGCATTTCATATATATACATCAGCATTATCATAGAAAAATATAGCTCAACTAACAGTTATCGAATTCATATATCAAATAGGGACTGAAAGACTTGCTTGATTCGTAGTTTATGAACTACGACTTAACTGCTTAACGTTTAACTACACTTCGTGTATTCCTACCAAGTTATATAATCATGGATTCATATCCATCAGTAACATATTTCATGCATTCTCAATGTAATAACAATGTTAAATTATTTTCTAACTAGGTTCGTAAAACCTTCATTTCACTTTCTCATCGTACTTTTTGAATTGCTATATATGTATAGGTATTCCTTAACCATCCGTACTTGACATCAACTTCATATACATTTATCACTCACTTGACTCGCTAAGGGTTCGACACATATTTAAAGTTTATAGATACGTGATCTACGTCGTTCATATTCAAACTACTTAGTTTCATAATGATTTATTTCAATCAATAAGGCTTAACAACTTTCTTTAACAAGATTCGATGATATAAGCTTTTAAACTAATAGGCTTCTACTAGCATGCTTCACATGTATATAGCATAATTTATTTGAAAATGTATTTGAAATCACACTTGAAACGTCCAATTCATGCTTAGCTAAAAGATGAACATAATCGTCATGTTTAGGGGCATAAGGCGTTCACGTTCACTTTTAAAAGTTATTCTAGGCAAAGGTAAAGAAACTAGGTGCAACTTTTAATCTCATTTCATAGCTAACTAATCCATGAATATATGTTATCATGTTTAGAACTTTAAGTACACAAATTACTTTAAGTTTGTTCTTAAAGTTTCAAGTTTTCTTTAGAAATCATTTTCAACTAAGCTATTGTAAGTTGATAATAAGTAAAGTAACTTTAAATCACTTCTCATTCTTAAGTATACTCATAGCTCAGCAAGATGTATGTGTTAAAATATCATAACTTCAAAGACTCAAGGTTCTTCAATATTCGTTTTTCAAAACTCTAAGTTTCTTTTCAAAACACATACTAAGCCATGTTAAAACATTCTATAATGAGTAAGGTAATCTTATATGTCATGTCTATTATCATGTATTTTTATGTTCCATCACTTAGAATAACATATTCCATCATCGGGAGCACCATACTTGCGCATGTGCTCGCTCGACGCCCTCCGATGGTCTTCAATTATGTAACAGTCACAAAGATGACTATTTGGACCCTTCCTCATGACCTCAAATTGAAAACCTTAAAACACAAAAGTTGTAGGTCTATTCGTTCTCATTCCGGATCATCTTAAATCTCCTCAATCGGAGTTCGTATGAAAACTTTATGGTTGTTTTATCAAAACATGTTCTGTTAGATTTTTCTCAACATTTGTAACTGACCACCCCTCGTCGGGGTGGGAGTCTTGCCTTCAAAATAGCCCACCGGGGCGGGCATAGCTACTGTAAACTAAAAATTTGTTCCCTGTTACGAACCATAATGCCAAACTTTCCTTCTAACCTTCATAATTTGACTTATACATGTCCAAATTAGTCCGTTTTCGATTATATGGATTCGTAATTCATAGAACTACAACATACTAGATACCCATCAACTAACATAAACATTAACTAACCCAAATGTGAATCTATAACTCATGTTCATTAAAATGTTCATGTTTTGGACAATTTAGCGAAATCATTCACTACGAATTTGATTCTAAACCAAATTGGTTCGTTTAACTTTCGTTGATTTCGTTTCTAACTATGTTAATAGTATCTAGCAACAATTCATGGATTATAAAAATCCTTAGCCATCAATTTTATAACTCAAAAGCTACTTTTTCTAAGAACTTTATAAAACTTGAACTTAAGAACATAGTTTAAGAATTATACCTCTTGAAGCTAAGTTGACAACCTTGAATCTTAACTTCTGACTTCTCCCAACTTCTCAACAACTCACTCACTAGAATTCTAAGAATTTCAAATGGGAAGAATGAAGAAAAGGGTCTCTATTTATAGAAGAACCATGGACCAAGTTTGGGTTTTTCTCCATGAATGAAACCAAAGGAAGAAGGAAGAAGCTATTGAATTGAAGGAGTTTGGTGGAAAATCAAATCAACCCACTCCCCTCTTCATCATTTGGAAGCTATAGATTTTGGAGAAGAAGAAAAAAGCTAGCTATTAGCCTTTTTCATTTTCACGTGAATGAGAAAAATGACACACAATTTGGGACACTCCCTTCTAATACTCAACACTTCATATTATTAATAGCATATATGGTTTATTTGATATTTTCCTCCAAATGTGCATACATATACACCCACTCACATAGAATTATATAATCCATGTACATTTGATTATTCCAAACAATATTTACATTAGACTATAATATAACTTAGTTGGGCACCAATATTGTTTTCCATAAAACTTATCATCTCAAATATACCCAATTATCATAATGATAATTAATATCAATTATTTATTAACTCCTCATTTATTTTCCCATTAAATCCCCATTTAATTTAACTTCACTAGTTATGCCACACAAGACATAATTATGTGAACTTAGTAATTAATAGCTCACAAGATTATAATAGTATAATGTCACAAAATAACATTATTCTTAACTTTACATCTTATAATATAGTCATGGAAGTGGTCCATTGCACCATGTTACATTTTATTATCACACTTGTACATAATGCTAACATACAAGCCTTTATACATATATATATATTCAAATACTTCCTATATTATATAGTTACCATTGAAGTGTTCTACTTCATTTCATATCATATAGATGTAGCTACTATATAATATAAGACCATTGCACATACAAATTTAATTCCTTCAATTATTCATTCATTAAATTATTTAATGAATGCTTATTCCATCACTTTGCCACACTAGGCATATCACGTAAGCTTACATTAAACTTATTACTTAATCTAGTTACTTATTTATTTCCCACCACATTACTATAATCAAAATTATGTACTTCTCCATAACATAAGATGCTTTTATCATATTTTCTCTAAATATAAGAACTAATCATAATAACACGATTGACTCATTTTTGCAAGATATTATTCTTAATATAATATCTTTGTATTATTAAAATATTTACATACACGCACACACGCACACACTATATATAAAAAAATAAGTTTGTTTCCTATTATGATAAATTGTTTCCATCAACTTATATAGCAAATATGTTTTAATATATTTACCACATTACTTAATCCCACACATTTCCTCGTCTGAAAGCTACATAAGGTAATATCAAAATAATATTCCCCTTTTATTAAAATAATCAAATGCTAGAATTTATTTTAATATCCTTTAGTAGAAATATACTATAATTATTTCTCTTCCACTAAATCACATAATTCAAGGTATATATATAACACATATATACATTCCGTTAATCTTCCCTTCTCGTCGTGTATCAAATTACTCAATAATTCTCTAACCACTTTAAAGGTATATCGATTTTCTTGTCTAAATCAACAACGTACATATATACAAGTCTAAACCTAGCACATCTTGTAGAGTCTTTAATAGTATTCAATATAGTACGCTGAGTGGTTTCCCACGAACAACCAACAAATTAGTTTCCGTCTCGTCTACACTGTTTTCACAGTGAGTTAGATCAGTTACTAATTCGTATATACCTCCGCTCTCTGAAGGAATCGTTTAGCCCAGCTCCTATACATCCACCATTAAAGACTAAGGTTGCACTGCCTTAGACTTTATACTTACTCGCATCTTAATACTAAAGAAATTGGTGATTATCACATATATTTAATGTCACTGACTTACTATTATAAAATAATTCTATAAATTATTTAATGCCGATAGATAAGTCTTATCCATCTTCTTACTAATTCATCTCTACAATTTATAATAAATATATAAATACGATATATATTTATTAAACACAACATCACTTATTTCAAAGCTCATATTACCCTATGTAACACAATACCACATACCTCGTAACACATTTCTATTCTTGTTCGAACCCTTCACATGCCTTAAGAATTTTATTTACTAAATTCTTATTTTAATATTTTCTGAAAATTCGGGTTCTTACAGACTCTGCCCCTTATAAGGATTCCGTCCTCGGAATCACCGAAACCTCCTCTACTTGATGCTATTTTGAATATTACATATTCTTTTTGAATAATTTTATCCATTCTCATTTCGGAAGTTTTATTATAACTTGCTCACTTGCATTCTACCACTTTTCCTTTCTAAGGAACATGCTACTTACTACATTCATCCTTCAGAAGAATAAGAATCTTACACGATTTTTCAATAATCGGAAAGTAGTATGAATAATCTTAGATTCCAAATTATACTGAGGGGTCACAAGACCGTGAACTCTTCTCTAGGTTTACAAATGCTTCAACAAAATCCTTTACATTGTAAACCAGAGTGTTTATCAATCACAAAGACTGAAAAGACCCTCCATGCGTACACTAGGGTGGCGACTGTTATTGTACCACTACACGTTGAGCCCAACGTAGTGTTTTGTAACGACTATATGCGTTATACTCAGAACCATTGTCCCCGAAAACATGTCCCCTTATAGGGTTGTTCACCTCAGCTTTTCAACAACTGAATCCGCACTAGAGAAATCCGGTTTGGCATAATTACTCAAGAACTCTTGAATTTCATAAATATTTTTCAACAGCCGTTTAGCCGAATCAAATAGCTTAGACTTTTATCAATAACTCGAACTTCAATCAAAATAATTTAGTCAACTCTTCATAATTCAAAAGAAAACCAAAAATTGTTTTATGACGTCATGATACCGTACCAGATTAGTAGTACGTTGAGGGTTCCGCCATTAGGTGACTTTGTCATATTACATCATACCTAGTGGGCTGACGATCTTTCGATCACAACCAACACTAGGTTCGACTGCATTGATGACTCCATCGTTTACCATCATACACCATATCAAGTGATGCACGTGGTCAAAATACATTTTGAAAGATTTTCAAATTATTTTTGTCTTTGCCAAAACAAGTAGCTTAGACATACGAATAACGGTGTTGTTTTTAAAACTTATTGGTTCAGTCACTTGACCCAATGTTTTTCTCAAGAAAACAGAAGTGCAATGTAATAACCCGATATTTTCTATGTAAATAAATAAGAAATTTTACATATAATTTTTTTTTTATTTTAATGATGAGAATATGTGCCAAGTAATGTATGATAAATGCAAATATATTTATTACCTATAAATAATTTTAGAATTTTAATCAAACAAATTATATTCCTATAGTAATTAATTTTTGTAAGTAGAAATGTTTTATTAATTATTTTCCATGAAAACATGATTTTATATTATTTAAATAATATATGAAATGATTATTTGAAGTATAATAATAAATATTTTATTATATGAATTTGTTCGAATATTTAAGTTAATTATTTTAGCTTAATTATTGATGTTGTATATGAAGAATAAATCGATATGGAATCCAAACCCTAAATTTGGGTATTGATCAATGGATGAGAATAATAATATAATATTAATTATATTTTTTTATTTTCAGTGCTATAAATATGTCTTTATAAATGTGGGCCCGATAACTTGTTAGCCAAATATGGTAAATTGTGGCATAACCCTCATATCGTGTTATTAAACCCTAATTTTTAAACTCGGTTATGAGTTCGAGACGGTGTAGTACTTGTGTTATATGAATTTTACTATGTATTATATAATTTCTGTAATTAGGAAAAACCCTAATTATTATTCGAAAACCCTAATTTGCTAAAATATGAAACCCTAATTACTATTTTAATAAATTATAATGATAATTAGCAAACCCTAATTGTTAATTTGGGAACCCTAATGATGTTAAGGAACCCTAATTATTTAAACCCTATTTTTCTATTAAAAACCCTAATTTAATTAGCATGTTTTAAATTAAAATTTTATTTCACTTTAATTTTTAATTGTCCAATTCAAAGAAATTATTTGGGAAACTTTAATATGTAAAATCTAGTAATTAAACCCTAGATTCAAGCACCTTGGACAAGAATACCCTTGAAATTTAAAATAATTACCAAAATACCCTTTTGTCCCATTAGTTGAATTATTGCTAGCCAAATCTTGCAAAATGTGGCCAGCCACCCTATTGTCTAGCTAGGAGCTATAGCACTCCAATTCTCAGCCATTACTAGCAGCCAAAAGCATTGCATATCAATATACATATAGAATTCAAGAGAGAGAAAGTGCACAATTATTCACAACTTCATCCTAGAACTCCTCTCTCTAAAACCCACGAAATTTACTTGCTAGATCAGTCACCAATCAAGCCCCACGATCACACTTAGCAAATCAGAAGCATAAAATCAAGAATTTGTTCATAAAGAGGTAAGAACCCTAGAAGAAATCTGATCTTGATCAAGGTGTTAGATGTTAGTTTTTTTTGTGTTAAACATGTAGTATGTAGTCTATAATGATGATCTGGGTTGCTAGATGTTAGATCCATAACATCTAGAGGCTCAGATTTTATGTTTTAAAAATTCTGGAAAACCATTTTTTTTTATGTCTGATAGTGAATGTCAGGTCGTGTAGATCTCTGTAGGTTTTTGATTTGTGTGTTTTAAGTGTTGGAGCTTGTAGTATGTTGTAAGATCTTAAATTTGGAACTGGAATCAGGTTCATATCTGTTGTAGATTAAATGTTATTTAAGGTCAAAGTGGGTTGACCGGCATTGACTGGCTGTTCTTAAAGCCCAGAAATTTCCTAGAAGGTCTGACAGGCATTTTGATGGCCTCTGATCTTGCTCCTTGTAATTTGTTTTGCCATGATTGTTGTTTTGTAGTTGTAAAAGGACATGAATATTACATCTTAAAGTCTTTGTATTACATATATACTTAACAGAAATAAATCTAGAGGTGGTCAAACTAGGTAGCCAAAACTGCTCAAGAAAATTTCTGGGTTTCCCAGAAATGTTCAAAAAAAGTTCTGGGAGGGTACTTTGACCGGATTAGATCTGCTTGATCTGTTGTTTTTATGGTGTTTTTATGTAAGATATATCTTTATCTACATGTTTACTACAACCTAGAATTCTTAGATCAGAAAATTATTGCACGATCATCAAGTTGTGGAAGCCCAAACATGCACCCTCGATCTGTTCTTCATTTCTGGAAAACCTAGAAATGAAGAACAGACTCTGACACGATTTTTTGAGCCTTAACCCGGTTTCATTAATAATTGTTAGACCCTATGATTACTTGTAACATGTTCTCTGATAGTTTGTCTACATGTCCCGACGAGCAGAAAACTTGTAACATGAACACATTGACCGATTTAAGGCCACGAAGGGCGTTGACCGGCCATGACTATAGTTTTCTGGGTAGCCCAGAATATGATGAACACGCCTGACAAGAAGTTTGAATGGCTAGATGTTCATGATGTTATATGTTATGACCTAGATTTTGATTGTTAATTGTAGTGTTACATTAATACTATAAGATCTGACCATTAGGTAGCCCAGAAACATTTCGAGATGAGAATTAGGCTCGGTCAAACAGGGTACCTTGTGCACTGACTTGTCAGTGTTCTTGAGGACAAGAACACCTAACATGACAGACAAGTGTCGTTATAGCCTATAACGACGGTTATTAATAATTTTATTTTATAATTTTTGGAAAATGATTAAAAATAGAAAAAAATAGTTTTAATTATTAAAAATACCAAATAAATTACTAAAAATTATTTTAAAGTCTGAAAATTAGTTTTTAATTATTTTAAGTATATTTCATGAATATTTAATATTTTTGGGATATAAAAAAATATTTAATTTATTTAAGTATAATATTAAATAAATTATTTAAAATGATTTTAATACATGAAAAATCATTAAAAATAGGTTATGATATAAAAAGATATTTTAAGTTATTTTCTATAATTTTTAATATTTTGTGATGATTTTAATTATTAATTAGATATTAATGATGATTAAGTTATTTAATAAAGATATTAAATAAATGATGAAAAATAGAATTAATGATTTAAAATTTATATGAAAATGATTTAGAGATTAAAAAATATATTTTAAGTTATAAAATATAACTTTTGATATTTTATCATGGAAAAATATTAATATTTTAATATTAAGGATATTAAATTCATTTAATAATTATATTAGATAAAGTAATGTAAAATGATTTTAAATCCTTTTTAAAGGAAAATAAAGTGTTTAAAGATATTTTAAGTTATAAAATATAACTTTTAATATTTAAATGATAATTTCATTAATTAATCAATATTACTTGATAATAATTTAATATTAATGATATTAAGTTTATTTAATAATTATATTAAATAAATAGTTTTAAAATTATTTTATTGATTTAAAAATCATTTAAAGGTAATATTAATACTTTAAAAATATTTTGAGTTATTATAAATAACTTTAATATTTTGGCAATGGTTTCATTAATAGTTTAATATTAATTAAATATTAATGATAATAGAATTAGTTAATATTTAAATTGTTTAATAATGATTTCGGTGTTTGAAAAATTAATGATAAAGTATAATAATTATTTAAAAATTATTATAAAATATGAAAAATAGTATATGGTGATATTTAAAATATCTAAACAAATATTGAACTACTGATTAGAGTTTTAGACTCGATAATTACACGATAAAGTCACTTCGGTATATAGAAATATTTGAAATTGATCCGGATATGTGTCGCATTTATGATAAATTGACTAGATATGTAATGTCTGCTTATGATCCAATGGATATTAAACATATGTGTGATGTGATTAGGTTATGTGTTGAATTTCTATGATTAGCGATCTATGTATTATTACGATATATTATTCTAATTGCACGAATGATCTTATTCTTGATAGGTCATTTGTATAAAAGATTAATCTAAGTTGCGTTATTATTGAACAAGCGATCTACTCGATATGCAAGTATCCTACTTTTGCATTTACTTTATGTCTGATGGACATGAGTAAGAAAGTTTGAAATTATATTATTATTGTGCGGATTATTAACTCTTATATTATTGATTATGTATCCAATCTTTGTATTCATACAAGTTCTTACATTATTCAATCATTGTATTATTATATAATTCAAATATTTATTACATTCATTAATTAGTATATAGGGTTAGACAAGTGTCCTCACTTGGATAACCATTGTATTTAATCATATGTTGATATATACTTATTGATTTCAAGTATGTATACGTTGACTTAAAAGCCGTCTAAGCTATTTGATTCAGCTAGAAATAAAAATATTGTTGAACAAGATAGAACGTTATTGTATCCAACCAGATTGTTTTGGTTTGGATTCCCGACTAAGTATGAACATCCCAAATATGGGAAAACTTTTGTGCACCTAATGTGGATAGAGTGAACGATAATATCGTTCTTGCATGTACTATTGATCAATACAGGGTATAACGGGCTGATCACCCCCTCGTGCCTGTAAGTTATGACGGTTTACAGATGAAGTTTTATTTAACCTTTTTGAAAATAGAAAAAAATGTTCATAGTATGTTGACTGATCTCCAGTTATAGTCTATACGTAGTTTCAAAGATTACATATGGAAGTGATATGTTGTTATTATTGGTTCAGCTTACTTCACAACTGTTGATTCGTTGTAGAAGTGTCTTTCAAAAAAACATTTAATTCTTTCGACTAATATATATTGTTGTTATTACTTATTTGGGCGATCCAATGCTCATTCTTGCTTTAAATTTAAATATTTTCGATTAAGTATGATCAACTTTGAAGGCTCAAGCAAGAACAAGGGAAAGGAAAAGGCATGACGAATGAGATTTATAATATGTAGTGTAATAGTTATAGTTTATTAAGACAATGATACTTATTATCTATGATGTAATGAATGTTTAAAGGTCTCGTACCTGGGAGTAAACTTTGATGCATATATAAATTAAGTTTAAACTTTATATTATTGTTATTATTATTAGCATTATTTAGCTTATAAAAATGGTATCGTGAAGCACCAAGTTCGGGTTTCAAGTACCCGGATTTGGGGGTGTCACATGCAAACACTAGCACGAAGTCAATAAATATAGAAAAATCTAGCGTAGCTAGAGGATTTAGGAAATTCCAAATTCTCCATCACTTCAATCTTTACTATACCAAAATTTCTAACTTCATAACATATATATCCCCGATACAGTTCATCAAACTACCACACTTTGGAAATTCAGGAACTTGCCACAATTATATGTGTTTAAGAACTTATCCTAGTTAGACCATAGGCGTCCATTCGCTGAGGGGTTCAAAAATATTTCATATAATTATGAGTCACGAACGTACCATGTGCATGAGTTTTAAGAACTCGCGCCTAATCTTAATATTTTCTATCTTAATCTTAATAGTCTCTATCTATCAAATATGATATAAGAAAAGTGTGACGCCCCAAAAATTAGGTATACATCACCCATCTTAGGTCGCCAGATACATGGTATAGAATTCAAATACAACTTATTAATACAACTGTCAATGCATGCAATCTGAAAAAACATAAACTGTGAGTTTGAATACAAATATTGTCTACTAGAGATTATACAAACTCAAAAGGAGTCCTCATTACAATTATTATCACACTATTTCACAGAATAGTGAGGACTACTAATGCTATCCTCTGGACCATTACTCCGTTCCCCGACTCGACCCAGCTATATTCTCATTTTCTGAAGAGAACAGTGAAAGAAATGGTGAGCTCAACTAGCCCAGTATGAAATATTATGACTAAGATAATGCAAAATAAATTATCATTAACCTTCAACAGTGTTAAACTGATAAAATATAATAAACATCAAGTTTAAGCTGCAATGAACCAAAGAACCCACTAAAAGAGTCAGTAGAAAATAAAATCTACTATCTTTTATGATTTAAAAGTTTTTCATCATCATTATATTTGAGACTCGACAATAATATTCCACATCATCGAATCACCCTTGCACTATATGGCTATGATATTCTTTAGTATCACGACCACAATTATCCATGCACTACGGGCCAAGAATATTTGTGTATTCATTAATGGTCATGATCATGCCAACAAGCGTCCATCAATGCACTACGTGTAGATGAGGATTTTTACCACATCATTTTGTAACATTACGGTTATGATTACACCAAATAATCCACAGTGTCATAATCATACCAAGTCCATCTATGCACTACAGAATACGGATGACTTTCAACATAATATAAACATGAGGATGATGACAATGATATAAGAATTGAATAAAACAAGTTCAAGAATTAATTTATCCAGAAACGATAACATCTAAATTAATCGACATGATCTTTGCTTTGTAGAGTAAAAAATTCAAGAATACTTAGAAGAATATTTCCATGAAAGGATACTTTAGATGAAGCGCAAATATCAAGGATATTCCATTAATTTCATGGAGTATAGAAGTCAAAGTTTTAACCAATTTGAGTATAATAAAGAATGGAATAACAAAAGAAATCACCATGCATGCGATAGATCCTTACAGTGCGTGTTATTCAACAGAATAATAAATAACGGAACCGGTCGTCGTAAAAGCGCCGAACAAATAGGATATTCAACAAAATAATAAAGAATGGAACCGGTCGTAAAAACACGCAGCGAGGATGTTCCAATGTAATAATAATAAAGACGGAACCGAATCCGGTGTAAAAGCATTGAGCAGGATGTTCCAATGAGAATAATAATAAAGATGGAACCGGTCCGGTGTAAAAAACCTGAGACGGGGATGTTCTAACGAAATAATAATAAAGATGGAACCCGAGTCCTTAAAAACACCACAGAGCGGATGTTCCAACAAAATAATAGAAGAATGTCACCAAGTATAGGGTAAATCGCGTATACAGGTTATTCCAACAGAATAATAAGCAATGGAATAACAACAGTTCTCTTCATGAATAAGAAAGAATAACACCCCTTACTTTAGTAGGAAATTGAATACTGCAGTAGTGTAGTAATAGAATATTCTTCTTCTTTCTCTCTTATTATCTCTATACTTTCTCTCTCTATAGCTTGAATTAATTTGTTAAAAATAATGAAGCACTATGCCTCTATTTATAGAAGATTTCTAGCTTAGCACTTGCCATGTGAAAAGGCAAGTGGCTTGACGACTGGTGATGTGAAAAGAAAAGTATTTTGACGCTTGTAATGTGAAATGACAATTGGTTCGACGCCTGTAATGTGAAACGACAAGTGGTTCGACGCCTGTAATATGAAACGGCAAGTGGTTTGACGACTGGTAAAGGTAATTACTATTGACGAAGGTAATTATTATTGACAAAGGTAATTACTATTGACGAAGAGACTCTTAGATGATGACATATGCCCCCCCCCCCATAAAATAACCAAAATTAGCACAAACGTCTCATAATAGACTCTTTATATACATCAAGGATTGAATAAATATTACCACAAATCATTTTATTTTTAATCAACACATATTTAATCTTTCAACAATTATTAATCATTTATAACTTCTAAATCTCAATTATTGATTTAATAATATAACATATTATCTGATGATAATCTTGTGACAATAATTGAATCAATAATATAAGAGATATGATGTAACAATTATCAGAGTAGTAATAATTGAGTATAGGTGAGTGACTTCTCACGTAAGCATCAATAATCAATACCGTAATGTCTACTTTATGCAACCACGCGTATTCTTGTACTTTTACTACCGGGTAGTTCAACAGTTTTAACGCTAACACCTCTGCCGTTATTTTTATAGAAAGATAATTTTGTCATTTTCTAACTACGACCATACTTCCGTTGTGGGGTCCACCAATGATTGAGTCGTCGTATGAATATTCCCCGACAAAAAGAATATTCCCCGACCAAACGAATATTTTATAACAACTTGCTTACTTTGCAAAATTTATAAATATTATATCAAATTAATTCCATAATATTAAAAAATAATATTTATAGAAAATTCATCTTTATTTATAAAAGTTGGGGTCTTACAACCTCCCTTCTTATGAAATTTCATCCTCGAAATTAGGTACGATACTGGTATGTCGAAGAGGTAAGGATACCTTGATTTTATTTCAGATTCTAACTCCCAAGTCATTTCCTCAACATCGTGGTTTCTCCACAAAACCTTGACTTGAGGTATAACTTTTGAGCGTAGAATATGTTCCTTCTTATCCAAGATTTGAAAAGGAACCTCTTCATACGTCAAATCTTTAAGCTATTTAAATCCGGTTCTAACTTCGATAATGTGGTTTGGGTTTTTCACATATTTACGTAACATAGATATGTGAAAAAGTTATGAACACGAGACATACTTGGCGGTAAAGCGAGTCTATAGGCCACAATTCCTACACGATCGAAGATTAAAAATGGGCCGATGAATCGAGGATTGAGTTTTCCTCTCTTTCCAAATCTTGTAACTCCTTTCCATGGAGCAACACGTAACAACACATGATCTCCTATATCGAATTTCACGTCCTTTCGATGAAGATCAACATAACTCTTTTGTCGATTTTGTGAGATTTTTATACGTTGTCGGATCGTTTGAATCTTTTTCGTAGTCATACGTACCAACTCTGGTCCCAACAACGTTGCTTCACCCACCTCATCCCAAAGATCTTTGGAGAACGACACTTTCTTCCATACTGGCGCTTTGAATGGAGCCATGCCAATACTTGCTTGATAAGCTTTGTTGTTGTGGAAAACTCCACCAATGGTAAGAACTTGTCCCAACTTCCTTGAAATCAAGAAAGCGAGTCTTAATAGATCTTCATGAGTTTGAATAGTCCTCTCCATTTGTCCGTCCGTCTCAAGGATGATATCTTAGAAGCTAAATCGTCGTGAAGTCTGTGCCCATAGCTTTTTACAAACTAACCCAAAATCGTGAAGTGAATCTTGGGTCTCGATCGGAAAGTATGGATCTTAGGCATACCATGCGATCTTACAATCTTTTTTATGTACATACTGAACAAGGCGTTCAAGTGTATAAGTTTCTCGTATCGGTAAGAAATGAGTAGACTTGGTCAATCTATCAACAATGACCCAAATCGCATCTATGCCTTGAGAAACCTTAGGAAGGCCGTGCGAAATCCACGGTAATGTGCTCCAACTTCCATTCTGGAATTTCAAGTGGTTGCAATGGACCTTTTGGTACTTGATGCTCGCACTTTAACTCATTGACAAGTTAGACACCTTGAGATAAACAACGCTATCTCTCTCTTCGTATTTCGCACCAAAATGTATGGCGAATATCATGATACATTTGGTACTCCCGAGATGGATTGCAAAATCGGTGTGTTGTGCGCCTCCATCATGATTTTATACTTTAAATCGTCGGGTCGTTAGGAACACAAAGTGCGGAGTTGACTCAAGTATTCCTTCTTCATCGATTCTTACTTGGGTATAGCACCTTCTTGCACTTTCTTCCTCAAACGTATCGACTCCAGTGCAGTAGCTTGGCGACTTTAACTTTATCGAATAAAGTCGGTTCTACTCGATATTCGCCGCCATCATCACATGCGTCCTGAGTCTTTAACTCTATCTCCATCCTTTGCAAGTCACACAAAATGGGCCACTTGCGTTGAAAATATCGCCTTTTCGTGCTTGCATATGATCTTACTACTCATTAAATCGGCTACCACGTTTGTTTTTCGAGGATGGTATTGGATGGTATGGTCATAATCTTTCAACAGTTCAAGCCAACTTCGCTGTCGCATGTTGAGTTCCTTTTGAGTGAAGAAATATTTGAGGCTTTTATGATCCGTAAAGATCTCCACTTTCTCCCTATACAAGTAATGCCTCCAAATTTTAAGTGCAAAAGACAACGGTGCTAACTCTAGATCATGAGTAGGATAATTCCTCTCATATTCTTTGAGTTGTCACGAGGCATAGGCTATGACTTTTCCATATTGCATGAGAACACATCCCAACCCTTTGCTCGAAGCATCATTGTAGATGACAAATCCTCCCGAGCTGATGGGTATTGTCGAGCAGTCTTTGAAATGAGTCTCCTCTTGAGTTCTTGAAAACTCTTCTCACATTCTTCGCTCCAATAGAACTTTGTATCTTTTCGTCAATTTGAGTCGATGGAGTAGCGATTCGAGAAAATCCTTCCACGAATCTCCGATAATAACCAATTCAAACCGAGAAAGCTACGTACTTGATCATTTGATTTAGGTTGCTCCCAGCTTGGAATAGCTTCAATCTTTGTTGGGTCAACAGATATTCCATGACTTGATACCACGTGCCCAAGGAATGCTACTTCCTCGAGCGAACTCACATTTTTCAACTTGGCATAAAACTTATATTCACGAAGCTTTTAGAGTGTCGACCTCGAAGTGTTGCTCATGATCTTCACGGCTTTTGGAATAAATAAGGATGTCATCAATAAAGACGACCACAAAGTGATCCAAATATTCCTCATGAATACTCGGTTCATCATATCCATGAAGGCGGCGGGGAGTATTAGTCGATCGAAAGGACATGACTAGGAATTCATAATGCCCGTCTTAGAGTTAAAGCCGTCTTTAGAATGTCATCGGTTCGAATCTTTAATTGGTGATATCCGAGCGAAGATCAATCTTTGAAAGAATTTGTCTCCTTGCAATTGGTCAAATAGGTCATCAATACGTGGCAATGGATACCTATTTTTGATGGTGACATGATTCAACTCCCGATAATCAATACAAAGTCGCATACTCCCATCTTTCTTCTTCACGAATAAAATAGGAGCACCCCAAGGAGAAGTACTAGAACGAATAAAGCCAATGTCTAACAATTCCTGCAGTTGGGTCTTTAACTCCTTAAGTTCAATAGGAGCAATTCGATATGGGGCTTTGGAAATGGGTTTAGTACCGGGTTCAAGGTCAATACAAAATTAAATTTCACGCTCTAGGGGTAGGCCAGGAAGTTCTTCGGGGAATACGTCAGGAAATTTATTAACAACAGAAATATCATTCAAAGCTGACATATTTTTGTTTAAATCTGTGACATGAGCTAAGAAAGCTTGACATCCGTTTTTCAATAAACGAATCACATCAAATGCAAGTATTTTTAATGAAATAAGATCGACAGGTAATATGAGGGTACCGATTTGAACCAAACAAGACTTATAAGCGATTGATGTAATGAAGGTTTCTCCCAATGGAGTTTCCACACAGATAAGTCAAAGTCTAATTTCTCCTGAGTCAAATTTAATCGATGGCGCAAAGTAGGAGAAATAAAAGAATGAGTAGAACCCAGTATCAAATAAAGTATAGACTTACGTTACGAGTTTATGATAAGCTTACCTGTGATGACCTCATTCGGGTTCCTTTTTTTTCAGGGGAGGTCACAACAAATGCTCTCCTTGCACTTCTCTGAGCTTTGACCTTTACGACGACCTTGGTGCCTCCATCCTAGCTGAATTTGTCTTGGGTGAATGACAAAATCGGGCTAAGTGACCTTCTCTTCCACAATTATAACATGCTTTGGACGACATCGCACAATTTGGGTGATGTGTCCTCTCCCTCTACATTTGAAGCATATGATAGGTGGTCTTTCTCCTTCCTTAACAGAGGGTCTTGATCTTTGGCGTCTTTCCATCATTGTTGAATCTCCTCTTCTTGAAATGTCCATTCTTATTATTTTGGCCCTGACCATTTGGTACCGTACGGCTGTTTATTTCCTCCACGCTTGTTGTCACCGCTTGATGACTACTCTCGGTAGTATTATAATTTCTGCAATTTGCTCTCTTTTTTTTGCATTGACTCGTTATCGCTTCTACTAAGCGAGCCATATTTACAACATCTGAATAAAAATACAGTTTATGAGAAATAAGATGTTGACGTATCTCCGGCTTCAAACCTCTTAAAAACATTCGCGCCATTCTATCTTCATTATCCACCAAGTGGGACACAAACCGGGATAACTCCACAAATTTTGCCTCGTATTGCGATATGGTCATATTGTTTTGTTCCAATTTGATAAACTCCACCTCCTTCATGTGGCGAATACTTTCGGGAAAGTATTTGTCGTTGAACAGCTCCTAGAACTTCTCCCAAGATAACTTGATGCAATGGAGTTGAGTACGTTTCTACCGATTCCCACCAGTGTCTGCCTCTCCAGCAACATAAAAGCGTGAAGGGAACTTTTTGCTCCTCGGAGCATTCCAAGACATCAAATATCTTGGTGATCTGCTTTATCCATGTTTCCGCAACAAGTTGTTTTGGCTCTCCCTTAAACACCGGTGGTCCCAGCTCCTTGAACTGTTTAGCGGTGACCGCCCGAGAGTTTCCAGTGTTTCCACCTACGTTTTGGACAGGAGCCGCTCTCGCCTGCTGTTGCATGAATTGCATAAAGCCTCTGAACATTTGATAATTCATCATTTGGTCAGTGTTATTGTTTGCATGAGGATTGTCGCCTTCCTGATGCACATTATCCTTATTATTGATATGTGGTAAATCAACGGTCGCCTGTGCTCCATTGCTATTCTCAACATTCTTAGATGTCATTTTCAGATAC
The DNA here is from genome assembly GCA_020205615.1 of Panax quinquefolius. Taxonomy (NCBI): domain Eukaryota; kingdom Viridiplantae; phylum Streptophyta; class Magnoliopsida; order Apiales; family Araliaceae; genus Panax; species Panax quinquefolius. The sequence goes on from CM035167.1 coordinate 20,058,957, forward strand.
TACCACAAAATAAAAGGTTAATTGACATGTAACATATTATCCCTATATTCTGACCGACCAATAAAATAGCACATAAACTTAAGTAGGTCATACTAGCTAAGGAATTCCCCGTCTCTCCCCTCTTAGTACTATTCTCACATCTTAGCCAGGGATCATATCCCTAAGCTTTGATACCAACTGTGACGCCTCCAAAATTAGGTATACATCACCCATCATAGGTCGCCAGATACATGGTACAGAATTCAAATACAACTTACTAATACAACTGCATGGTGTATAAATGCGACAAAAACATAAACCGTGAGTTTGAATACAAATATTGTCTACTAGAGATTATACAAACTCAAAAGGAATCCTCATTACAATTATTATCACACTATTTCACGAATAGTGAGGACTACTAATGCTATCCTCTGGACCATTACTCGGTTCCCAGACTCTAAATCCATATATATTCTCATTTCCTGAAGAGAACAGTGAAAGAAATGGTGAGCTCAACTAGCCCAGTAAGAAATATTATGACTAAGATAATGCAGAATAAATTATCATTAGCCTTCAACAGTGTTAAACTGATAAAATATAATAAACATCAAGTTTAACTGCAGCGGAACTAGCAACCCACTAAAAGAGTCAAGTAGAAAATAAAATCTTCTATATTTTATGATTTAAAAGTTTTTTCATCACTGTTATAGCTGAGACTCAGTTTAATAAATATTCCACATCATCGAATCACCCCTGCACTACGGCCATGATATTCTTTAGTATCACGACCACAATTATCCATGCACTACGGGCCAAGAATATTTGTGTATTCATTAATGGTCATGATCATGCCAACAACTATCCATCAATGCACTACGGGCCGATGAGGATTTTTACCACATCATTTGTAACATTACGGTCGTGATTACAAGAATAATCCTCGCTTCATAATCATACCAAGTCCATCTATGCACTACATGCCACGTAGATGACTTTCAACATAATATAAACATGAGGATGATGACAATGATATAAGAATTCAATAAAACAAGTTCAAGAATTAATTTATCAAGGAACCAATAACATCCAAACTGTCAACATGATACTGCTTTGTAGAGTAAAATTCAATAATACTTAGAAGAATATTTCCATGAAAGGATACTAGATGAAACGCAAATATCATGGATATTCCACTAATTTCATGGAGTATAGAAGTCAAAGTTTTAACCAACCGAGTATAATAAAGAATGGAATAACAAAAGAAATCACCATGCATGCGATAGGCCGCATGCGAAAGTTATTCCAATAGAATAATAAATAACGGAACCAGGTCCGGTGTAAAATGCACAGATAGGATATTCCAACAGAATAATAAAGAATGGAACCAGGTCCGGCGTAAAACACGCAGACAGGATGTTCCAACAGAATAATAATAAAGACGGAACCAGGTCCGGTGTAAAACGCATAGCGACGTGGATGTTCCAACAGAATAATAATAAAAGCGGAACCCGTGTCCTGTAAAACACATGCATGTGATGTTCCAACAGAATAATAATAAAGATGGAATCGGTCCTGTAAAACACATGATGAAATGTTCCAATGTAATAATAGAAGAATGTCACCAAGTATAGGGTAAATCATGATATCTGGTTATTCCAACAGAATAATAAGCAATGGAATAACAACAGTTCTCTTCATGAATAAGAAAGAATAACACCCCTTACTTTAGTAGGAGATTGAATACTGCAGTAGTGTAGTAACAAAATATTCTTCTTCTTTCTCTCTTATTCTCTCTATACTTTCTCTCTCTATAGCTTGAATGAATTCATGAAAAATAATGAAGCACTAGGCCTCTATTTATAGAAGATTTCTAGCTTAGCACTTGCCATGTGGAAAGGCAAGTGGCTTGACGACTGGTGATGTGAAAAGAAAAGTGGTTCAACGCCTGTAATGTGAAACGACAAGTGGTTCGACGCTTGTAATATGAAACGGCAAGTGGTTTGACGACTGGTAAAGGTAATTACTATTGACGAAGGTAATTACTATTGACAAAGGTAATTACTATTGACGAAGAGACTCTTAGATGATGACATATGGGCCCCCCACCCCATAAAATAACCAAACTTACCACAAACGTCTCATAACAGACTCTTATAAGAAAGGGAGGTTGTAAGACCCCAACTTTTATAAATAAAGATGAATTTTCTATAAATATTATTTTTTAATATTATTTAATAAATTTGAATAATGTTATAGTTGTGGGTAATATTTATAAACATTGCAAAGTAAGCAAGATGTTATAAAATATTTGTTTGGTCAGGGAATATTCTTTTTGTCGGGGAATATTCATACGACGACTCAATCATTGGTGGACCCCATAACGGAAGTATGGTCGTAGTTAGAAAACGACAAAATTATCTTTCTATAAAAATAACTACGGAGGTGTTACCTGTTAAAAGCGCTGAACTACCCTAGTAGTAAAAGTACGATGTCGTGTGGTTGCATAGTAGCACGGTATTGATTATTGATGCTTACGTGAGAAGTCACTCACCTATACTCAATTATTACTACGATAATTGCTGCGATCATATCTCTTATATTATTGATTCAATTATTGTCACAAGATCATCTCAGATAATATGTTATATTATTAAATCAATAATTGAGACGACAAGTTATAAATGATTAATAAAAGAATATTCCCAGAACCAAACGAATATTTTATAACAACTTGCTTACTTTGCAAAATTTATAAATATTACCCACAACTATAACATTATATCAAATTTATTTCATAATATTCAAAAATAATATTTATAGAAAATTCATCTTTATTTATTAAAGTTTGGGTCTTACAAAAAGAATCATCTTCTCACCATAAGCATATCGATAGCGCGACACCGACGTTCCATTGATTATCATTGTGAGGAACCGAGCATGAGCACAAAGCCTCCGCCCACACAAAGGTTTGTACAACTCAGCTCTCACATGAGTCCTCAACTGAAATCTAACTTAACTCTATCTCACTCTTAACTTGCTCTTTGCTCGATACGAATTCTTCATATCTCACCACATACAACTCATCATGAGTTCATATCGTACCATTTCATAGTAAAATCTCTTATAGCATCAAGCTATACACACTTAGTCGTTACAGACTATTTATCACTTCATAGCTCATTCCGATCACGTCATGATCGTCAATTTACCTTAGGGTTCTTTCCCTATTATCAACAAAACTCCACTCGAGTTCATCCTCATTATCTTTGTCATCTTCATCTTATAGATAACATCTTAACATTTTTATTATCAGAGTTAGGAAACTCCTGAATTATCATTCTCTTAGATACTTCAAGATTCTTCTTTGAATCTTCACTTATTTATTTTAATCTTTATCTTTCTCTCTCTCTCAGGTTATAGCCTAAGGTACACTTACCTAAGTTTATAGCCTACAGCTTTGATACCAACCTGTGACGCCCCCAAATCTGAGTCCCTTTAAACCACGGATCCAGTCCACCACGATACTACTATCGTCAAACTATTTATATTTTTTATTCATAACTTAATGAATAAAACTTTACTTATTAAAATTTAGAATATAATTTCTTTCCATTTCCAGGATCTATGTAATGACCCCAAACATTTATAAGTTTTTAATCCTGGTCATTTACTATTCCTGTATTACATCACATTCGATATTATAAAAACGCGGAATAATTTAAACTTTTTCAATCTCTTGAATAAAATCTTTTATTGATTTCATAACTTTGAACCAATTACAATTCTTGAATCAACTATATAATATGTTTCAGTCAGTTGGAATTACTGTATAAGATTTTACATCTTGATTCAATATCCTCTATGTATTAACTAATACATCCTTACAATACAACAAGTATTAAACATCGTAAGTATATATCAAGTACACTCCTAGAACCTAAACATGGTTCAAGTAATAATCTAAATAGTATCCTTCGTTGCGAAACTATCTACTTTGTCAACCAAGAAGCACGAAATCTTTACCGTGAGTCCTTAACCTTCAAAAGTTGTTATTTGCAAGGGTGAGCTCGACAGCCCAGCAATTCTAACAGTTTTCATGCAGCACATAACATATAATAACATATTTAATTCATGCATTCATAATCAATTAATTTTAACTACGTATGTTACTTCACACATAACATGCATAGAAATTTACTTCACAAGCATATCATCAAAGATCAACTTTCAACTTTCATACATATCTCATATGCATTTCATATATATTCATCAACACTATCATAGAAAAATATAGCTCAGCTAACAGTTATCGAATTCATATATCAAATAGGAACTGAAAGACTTGCCTGATTCGTAGTTTATGAACTACGACTTAACTGTTTAACGCTTAACTGCACTTCGTTTATTCCTACACAGTTATATAATCATGGATTCATATCCATCAGTAATATATTTCATGCATTCTCAATGTAATAAAAATGTTACATTATTTTCTAACTAGGTTCGTAAATCCTTCCTTTCACTTTCTCATCGTACTTTTTAAATTGCTATATATGTATAGGTATTCCTTAACCATCCGTACTTGACATCAACTTTATATACATTTATCACTCACTTGACTCGCTAATGGTTCGACACATATTTAAAGTTTATAGATACGTGATCTACGTCGTTCATATTCAAACTACTTAGTTTCATAATGATTTATTTCAATCAATAAGGCTTAACAACATTCTTTAACAAGATTCGATGATATAAGCTTTTAAACTAATAAGCTTCTACTAGCATGCTTCACATGTATATAACATAATTTATTTGAAAATGTATTTTAAATCACACTTGAAACGTCCAATTCATGCTTAGCTAAAAGATGAACATAATCGTCATGTCTAGGGGCATAAGGCGTTCACGTTCACTTTTAAAAGTTATTCTAGGCCGAGGTAAAGCAACTAGGTGCAACTTTAAATCTCATTTCATAGCTAACTAATCCATGAATATATGTAATCATGTTTAGAACTTTAAGTACACAAATTACTTTAAGTTTGTTCTTAAAGTTTCAAGTTTTCTTTAGAAATCATTTTCAACTAAGCTATTGTAAGTTGATAATAAGTAAAGTAACTTTAAATCACTTCTCATTCATAAGTATACTCATAGCTCAACAAGATGTATGTGTTAAAATATCATAACTTCAAAGACTCAAGGTTCTTCAATATTCGTTTTTCAAAACTCAAAGTTTCTTTTCAAAACACATACTAAGCCATGCTAAAGCATTCTATAATGAGTAAGGTAATCTTATATGTCATGTCTATTATCATGCATTTTTATGTTATATCACTAAGAATAACATATTCCATCATCGGGAGCACCATACTTGCGCATGTGCTCGCTCGACGCCCTCCGGTGGCCTTCAATTATGTAACAAACACAAAGATGACTATTTTTGACCCTTCATAATGACCTCAAATTGAAAACCTTAAAACACAAAAGTTGTAGGTCTATTCGGTCTCGTTCCGGATCCTCTTGAATCTCCTCAATCGGAGTTCGTATGAAAATGTTATGGCCGTTTTACCAAAACATGTTACATTTAGATTTTCTTAACATCATGAATCGACCACCCCTACGGGGGGGGTCTTGTTTTCAAAATAGCCCAAGGGCAGGCATAGCTATCAGAACCGAAAATTTGTTCCTCGTTATTACGAACCATAATGCCAAACTTTCCTTCTAACCTTCATAATTTGAGTTATACATGTCCAAATTAGTCCGTTTTCGATTCTATGGATTCATAATTCATAGAACTACAACATACTAGATACCCATCAACTAACCTAAATATTAACTAACCCAAATGTGAATCTATAACTCATGTTCATGAAAATGTTCATGTTTTGGACAATTTAGCGAAATCATTCACTACGAATTCGATTCTAAACCAAATTGGTTCGTTTAACTTTCGTTGATTTCATTTCTAACTATGTTAATAGTATCTAGCAATAATTCATGGATTAAAAAATCCTTAGCCATCAATTTTATAACTCAAAAGCTACTTTTTCTAAGAACTTTGTAAAACTTGAACTTAAGAACATAGTTTTAGAATTATACCTCTTGAAGCTAAGTTGACAACCTTGAATCTTAACTTCTGACTTCTCCCAACTTCTCAACAACTCACTCACTAGAATTCTCAGAATTTCAAATGGGAAGAATGAAGAAGAGGGTCTCTATTTATAGAAGAACCATGTACCAAGTTTGGGTTTTGCTCCATGAATGAAACCAAAGGAAGAAGGAAGAAGCTATTGGATTGAAGGAGTTTGGTGGAAAATCAAATCAACCCACTCCCCTCTTCATCATTTGGAAGCTATAGATTTTGGAGAAGAAGAAGAAAGCTAGCTACTAGCCTTTTTCATTTTCACGTGAATGAGAAAAATGACACACAATTTGGGACACTCCCTTCTAATACTCAACACTTCATATTATTAATAGCATATATGGTTTATTTGATATTTTCCTCCAAATGTGCATACATATACACCCACTCACATAGAATTATATAATCCATGTACATTTGATTATTCCAAACAATATTTACATTAGACTATAATATAACTTAGTTGGGCACCAATATTGTTTTCCATAAAACTTATCATCTCAAATATACCCAATTATCATAATGATAATTAATATCAATTATTTATTAACTCCTCATTTATTTTCCCATAAAATCCCCATTTAATTTAACTTCACTAGTTATGCCACACAAGACATAATTATGTGAACTTAGTAATTAATAGCTCACAAGATTATAATAGTATAATGTCACAAAATAACATTATTCTTAACTTTACATCTTATAATATAGTCATGGAAGTGGTCCATTGCACCATGTTACATTTTATTATCACACTTGTACATAATGCTAACATACAAGCCTTTATACATATATATTCAAATACTTCCTATATTATATAGTTACCATTGAAGTGTTCTACTTCATTTCATATCATATAGATGTAGCTACTATATAATATAAGACCATTGCACATACAAATTTAATTCCTTCAATTATTCATTCATTAAATTATTTAATGAATGCTTATTCCATCACTTTGCCACACTAGGCATATCACAGAAGCTTACATTAAGCTTATTACTTAATCTCGTTACTTATTTATTTCCCACCACATTACTATAATCAAAATTATGTACTTCTCCATAACATAAGATGCTTTTATCATATTTTCTCTAAATATAAGAACTAATCATAATAACACGATTGACTCATTTTTGCAAGATATTATTCTTAATATAATATCTTTGTATTATTAAAATATTTACATGCACGACACACGCATACACTATATATAAAAAAAATAAGTTTGTTTCCTATTATGATAAATTGTTTCCATCAACTTATATAGCAAATATGTTTTAATATATTTACCACATTACTTAATCCCACACATTTCCTCGTACAAAGCTACATAAGGTAATATCAAAATAATATTCCCCCTTTTATTAAAATAATCAAATGCTAGAATTTATTTTAATATCCTTTAGTAGAAATATACTATAATTATTTCTCTTCCACTAAATCACATAATTCAAGGTATATATATAACACATATATACATTCCGTTAATCTTCCCTTCTCGTCGTGTATCAAATTACTCAATAATTCTCTAACCACTTTAAAGGTATATCGATTTTCTTGTCTCGTCAACAACGTACATATATACAAGTCTAAACCTAGCACGCGCCGAGTCTTTAATAGTATTCAATATAGTACGCTGAGTGGTTTCCCACGAACAACCAACAAATTAGTTTCCGTCTAAATCTACACTTTGTTTTCACAGTGAGTTAGATCAGTTACTAATTCGTATATACCTCCGCTCTCTGAAGGAATCGTTTAGCCCAGCTCCTATACATCCACCATTAAAGACTAAGGTTGCACTGCCTTAGACTTTATACTTACTCGTACTAATACTAAAGAAATTGGTGATTATCACATATATTTAATGTCACCAACTTACTATTATAAAATAATTCTATAAATTATTTAATGCCGATAGATAAGTCTTATCCATCTTCTTACTAATTCATCTCTACAATTTATAATAAATATATAAATACGATATATATTTATTAAACACAACATCACTTATTTCAAAGCTCATATTACCCTATGTAACACAATACCACATACCTCGTAACACATTTCTATTCTTGTTCGAACCCTTCACATGCCTTAAGAATTTTATTTACTAAATTCTTATTTTAATATTTTTTGAAAATTCGGGTTCTTACAGAGATCGCAGAATATGTTAGTAAGTTCTTAACTTGTCAGAAAGTTAAGGCTAAACACCAACAACCGTGTGGGTTGTTGCATCCACTAGAGATTCCGGAGTGGAAATGGGAGAATATCACCATGGACTTTGTGGTGGGACTTCCAACAACGAGAAAAGGATACGATGCTATTTGGGTGATAGTGGATCGGTTCACAAAATTGGCTCACTTTCTACCAATAGGAGTTAGGTATAACCTAGAGCAACTAGCTAAACTTTATATCAAGGAAATTATTTCTAGGCATGGAGTACCTGTTTCGATTGTGTCCGATCGTGATCCACGATTCACATCGAACTTTTGGAAGAGTTTGCAAGAGCAAATTGGAACACATTTGAGATTAAGTACGACGTATCATCCACAGATGGATGGACAAAGTGAACGGGCAATTCAAACGCTAGAAGATATGTTAAGATCTTGCGTTATGGATTTCAAGGGGAGTTGGGACGAACATCTACCTTTGGTAGAATTCGTTTACAACAATAGTTTTCACGCTAGTATAGGCATGTCGCCTTACGAAGTGTTGTATGGGAGGAAGTGCAGAACACCACTTTGTTGGGATGAAGTAAGTGAACATCGAATGTTGGGACCTGAGATGGTACAACAAACGGCAGACATGGTTGAGCTAATACGAACCCGATTGGTAGTGGCTCAAGATAGACAAAGAAAGTATGCAGATCCTTGTCGAGAGAAGATATAGTTTGAAGTAGGATCATATGTCTTTCTAAAAGTGTCTCCTTGGAAAGGGAAGATACGTTTTGGGAAGAAAGGGAAGTTAAGTCCAAGGTTTGTAGGACCTTTTGAAATTTTAAGAAGGGTAGGAGAGGTAGCTTATGAAGTAGCCTTACCTCCCGAGATGGAAAGAATACACAATGTGTTTCACGTGTCAATGTTGCGTCCGTATAAACCGGACTACAAGCACGTAATAGAATATGAGTCTATTTAAGTAGAAAAAGACTTAAGGTATGAAGAACTTCCTCTTCAAATTGTTGATATGAAGGAACAAGTCTTGAGAAATAAAGTAATACCTTCAATAAAGGTAATATAGAGTAACCACGATGCTGAAGAAGCAACGTGGGAGCTCGAAAATATAATGAAGGAAAAATTTCCTCATTTGTTTATGTAAGAATAGCGAGATTCTGGGGACAGAATCCTTATAAGGAGGGAAGAATGTAACGCCCGAGAATTTCGGATTTTTAATGAATTAATTTTTTATTTGATTATGTGGATTAAATGAATTAATTGATTAATTATGTGAGTAAGATGTTTGAAGGTCGTTTTATGACCTAGAATGTGTGGATGTGGTTAGTATTCCGGCTATGTGCTAAGATTAATTGTTTTGAATTATCAAGACGAAAAGGAATATTTTCTGAGAATTTTCCCGTAAAAACACTATTCATCCGATTTTGTTCGAAGCTTAGGTTCGAAATTCCGTGAAATGCGTAATGATAGAATATGAAGATATAATGGAATATCCGATAATATTTCCGTTATGGCAAATGAAGTTTTTACTTGAGGACTTGAAACTTAAGGGTTAGTGAAAGAGATTTCCGAAAGGGAAAGGAAAGGCGTATAATCATTTCGGTTATTATACGTATGAGATACGAGTATTATACTAGTTCAAATACGAGTATGGTATGAAGAATAGTACGATGTATAATACGAATACCGTATGAGTACTAGACGAATAGAATACGGAAGTTATACGCATGGAATAAGATTAGTTCTAACTAGATTATGAGCTATGGATTTTGTATAATACAATTGGACTTGGATTAATAGCAAGCCCAATGAATTATATAAGCAAGCCTAAGTTACGGCCCAATTTTAATGTAAGTCAAGCCCAATCTAAGAAACCGAAATGCGGGTAGAACCGGCGGGTCACGGGATGGGTAAAACCCATGGGATGATCCATAAAGGAGGTGGGCCGGCCACTTGGCTACCAAGTAAAGTGATTACTTGGTGGCTAAGTTGGTTAAGGAGGTGGAATAGTAAGGTGGTGGCCTCTTTGACCATTTTGCCCCCATGTTGATTTCCTATAAATACAAAGCTAGGGTTGGTCATTTGGTGTTTTGAAAAGATTGACCAATACATATTGAGAGAGAGAAAGAGCTAGAAATATATATAATCAATCTACTTCCAAGAAAACCATAAGACGTTTATCAAAAACGCGAAGAACGACAAAGGTAATATTCTCGTAAACAATAGTCTTCATCTTTTTCGATTTCTTTCTCGTAGAGAATCGTAGATTGGTGGAGCATGTTTAGTGACGAGGAATAAGGATGGCTATTAATAACAAAAACATTGAAAAGTTATGATCGAATAGAAATCATAAGTGTTTACGTAAGTTAAAATCGTAGAAAGTTATGAACGAGAACGTAGTTGTGATTGGACGAATTAAAAACCATCATGGCTAGGGTATGTGCATATTGGTTGGTTAGTGTGTAGATGATGAATCAATGGAGTGTTTCATTTGATTTAACTTATAGAACACGAGTAACGAAGTTATGGCAAATTTTGCGAAAATAGACGTTAAACGTCGAAAATGTAAAAATCTCGGATTAAGGGTCAAAAGTTGTCATGTGACTTGAAAACATTAGGTTTCAATGCCAACATGCGAGATAGGGTATTCAAGAGTTATGGACTCGAGAATCGTCGAATTATGACTTATAACAAAGAAAACGAGTATTGAACGCTCAAAAACGATAAACGAACATTCAAAATGAACCAAAAGGTGAATTCCGAGTTAACGGAATCAAAAATGTAAAATTCTTATATGAATACCTAGAGTATGTAATTTGTGAGTTGTGGGCTTTCGAATAAGCCAATTCGGATGTAAAACGAATAAGTTATGAAGTCGGGAAGTTCGTTAGAAAAACAACCTGTCATAACTATCTGGTGCACAGGGGCGGCGCCGCAGCGCCAACCCAGTGTTAAATTGTCACACCACAGTGCGAGAATTAGTGCATGGACTCGCACCTCAGTGCCGAGTTCGGGCAAAACCCCTGGAGAGCGCCACTATACAAAGAAGATGCCGCACCGCAACGCCGACAGTGTAGAAAAGTTGACCAAGTTAGGTTTTGATTCTAAATTGAATATAAACCAATAGTAAGACATAAAGGTACTTAATGTACATAATAAGGCTAACCTTAAATCACTTATAAGTGATAACGTTAGGAGATTTAGTATAGTTTAATAAGAATAAAACGAAGAACACAAGAAGGTAATAAGTAAACCGTGAATGATGTTCAACATTGGTACTTCACCAATAATGATCGAATGTCGGTTAACAACGTAAGAACGTTAAACACGCCGTAACGAAGCATAGAAAGACTAATGGACTTTATTAACGAAATAAATTCAAGTATGACATAGAAGAGAAATAAGTTGGTCAGAACAATAAAATTAGTTGTTTGTAAACTAATTACAGTGTGTTATGTGAATATATCATTTAGATCCTTTAAAGACTGAGAATTGATTGAATATTATATTTGAAGACACTTGAAGGCAAGTCTTTCTTAACGCTTGTCTAACCTCCGTGTTAGCCAAGTTTTCTATGATTCATGTTCTGAAATGCATGAATGGTTTTAAAGAAAGAGTTGATTCCTGTTTTAACTCGGCTAGCAAGTCTTGAAGAATTGATTGATTTGTTTACAAGTCTTTTGATATTGAACTGTTAACGCTATCCTATGTCAAGTGTTTGGTACGGATATAAAGGTAAGTTTGTCTATGCACAAAAAAAATATTTTCATCGATTATTCGATGGGCACACGAGGTTGCCAAATGTTAAACGTAACTAAATTTAACGGAAGAGTGTTGATCAACATAGAGTACAATAAGTTGATCACCTAGAAGTGATCGTAAGTAAAGACAGGTGGATGGACTTAGTGTCGGATGTCCTTTTCAAGTATGAAAATGAAAAGAATATGTTCATTGTCTTTTGACCGGTTCAGAATTCCTAAGTTATTATATATATACTTTGGAATCATTGTTATGAAATGAAAAGTACTAGTCAAATGTTTCATAGTGCTTAGTAGTTAATTGTTCAGTTATGGAAGTTAAGCATATAATGCTCAATGTAATATTCATATGATCCTTTGTTAGACTTGTTGAGCTAGTTATGCTCACTCTTGCTTGAACCATATGATTGCAGCTAAAGCCGAACCAACTGAGAGTTCTAAGAGAGATAAAGGCAAGGCTAAGATGGATAATTGATTATCATGTAATAAACTAGAGTATTTGTATGTAATATACTTATGAATAACAAAGAATGTATTCGGTTTATGAACCTGGGAAAAGATTTATTACTAATGTAATAAGAATATAGTAAATGAACTCATTTTATTGTTATCTCAATGGAATGACTGAATAAATTGTAGTATCGTGGAGCACCATCTGTCGGGTTAGAAGATACCCAGATTTGGAGGCGTCACACTACCTGTATGGGGAGAAAGTGGAGATTTATACGGATCATAAAAGCCTCAAATATTTCTTCACCCAAAAGGAACTCAACATACGGCAACGACATTGGCTCGAGCTGTTAAAAGATTATGATCATACCATCCAATACCATCCTGAAAATGCAAACGCGGTAGCTGACAAATTGAGTAGAAGATCATATGCGGGTACGAGTGCGATATTGTCAACGCAAAGTCTCATTTGGTATGACTTGCAAAGGATGGAGATAGAGTTAAAGACTCCAGGGACCCACATGATGATATCAAATATACGAGTAGAACCAACTTTAATCGATAAAGTTTAAAATGCTCAAGCTACGGACATGGAGCTGATGCGTATGAAGAAGAAATTGCAAGAAGGTGTTATTCCAGAATTAAGAATCGATGAAGAAGGAATACTTCGAGTCAACTCCAGACTTTGTTTTCCTAACGATTCTGACTTGAAGCATAGAATCAGGATGGAGGCACACAACACACCGTTTGCAATCTATCTTGGAAGTACCAAAATGTATCATGATCTTCGACATAAATTTTTGGGGAGCACTATGAAGAGAGAGATCGCAGAGTTTATCTCGAGGTGTTTAACTTGTCAATGTGTAAAGACGGAACATCAAGTACCAAAGGGTCCATTGCAACCACTTGAGATTCCGAAATGGAAGTAGGAAAATATTACCATGGATTTCATTACAGGTCTTCCCCAGGTTTCTCAAGGCATATATGCGATTTAGGTTATTGTTGATAGATAAACCAAATCTTCCCATTTCTTGTCAATACGAGAGACTTATTCCCTTGGACGTTTTGCTCGTATGTACGTGAATGAGATTGTGAGATTGCATGGTGTGACACCCCCAAATTGGGGTACGTCATTCCCTCAAGATTTGGTGTTCACTTAATAAAAACATTCATGTCTAACTACCCAATCATAATAAAATTGAATAATAAACCTTCCCATTAAAGGATTTCATTAATAAAAATCTCCCATGTTATCTAACCTTTAAGTACAAACATTCATATGCGAAAAATTAAATAACTTCATTACAATAATTTTAAATAAAGTCTGATAACCAAATGTCAACATGATTACAAGTCTTCAATACTTGTTCATCTTTCCCTTTCCTTTACTGGTGCTAGGTACATCGACCTTCTCATCTTTAGCTGTAATATTTATATAAGCAAGAGTGAGCAAACAAAGCTCACTTGAAATGATAATGAATACTACTTTACAATAATTACCAAATAATAGGCTCAATAGAACTTAACAATAGGATCTATTAATGATAATCAAAATCTTAATCATATATCTGAGGGTCATAAGACAACGAACTATGTCCATAGTTATAAGTAATCTTTAAACTTAAACTTTAACAGTCATAAGACTATAGGGACTCCTCGTACTTAGAGGGATCCGCCCTTCGTACAATGTATTTTGCACAAACATTTCAATGTTTTGCGTAATTTATCCCCTAATAATAATGTTGTTCATCTCACCATTTAGAATGCAAGTCCACCCCAAAGTAAGTTTGGTTTGGATACGTTTCAAGGTAATTTGGAATTCAATGGTTATCAACTAAGGATTAGTTGAATAAAAGGTAATAACATTATGTTATGGAATAAATCATAACTGAATCATCATTGTATACTAAGGTCATGCTTTAGGAATAATCTAAGAGCATAAACATTGAATAATTATAATATACCTTGCTTGAACAATATTAAGCCAAGGTTATTTAGAATTTAATACTGAACATGCATAACAAATGATAAATTGAACGATAAAACTTGTTCAACATTAGTATATCATAATATATAAACTTGCATGCTAAATAACAAGTTAAAGACAAGAATAACTTGTTTAATATCAAAACATAAGGTTTAGAAAACTTGCATAATCATAACAAACTAGATACAAGAAACTTGCTCAATCGTAAGAATAAAGTTTAGGAAACTTGCACAATGTAACAATAGAACTAGCTCAACGAAAGTGTAGAGTTAGAAAACTTTAATAATTGTAACCAAGGTAGAGTTAGAAACTTGCCTTGCGTGAAAGCTAAACCGTAACAATTCGATTCTCAATATCCTAATCATATACCATTAGGAAACAATTAGCCATTACCAATAATAAGTATCTATTTCATGTATGGTTTGATGTTTAACCCTATAATCAAGGTAAATTAATAAAATAATAATAACACTCGTTAGGTATTAATAACATGCTCATTCATAGAACTATAACACCACAATAACACAATTACATTTTTAACAGCTATAATATTGCATTATATTAGCATTTACAGAATTCGTGTAAAAGGAAACTCATTCATGGCCCTATCGCTAACTGAAGAGATCGCTACGCCACAATTTATTGTATCATGACGTGACATATGATCTGAAGCCGAAGATAAGCCAAGTATTGTGTAATCGACTTCGATGCTACTGGCGTAAACTTGAAATTCAGGCACTAATTTTGGCGCTAAGGTGCCGAACTTATAGAACCGACCACGAACAACAGAACAAAGCTAGTTTTGTTGCTGTGTCAAAATTTCTGACACCAATTTTTCATGTATAACTTACATAATTTACACATAAACATTACCAAGCATACATATACTAATTTAACATAACTAAACACCAATATCAGAAAATTAAATCCATGTTTTAAACCAAAACTCCATTTTTGACAAAGTTTAACACCGTAATTCCTATTATACACCAAATTGATTCCTTTGAACTACGTTCTCTTTATTTCTTACCCAATTAACATATTCAAGGTTCAATTTTACAATTAGCATACAATCATATATATATATATATATATATATATATTCATACCTATATTCAAACCATGTTCATACATATATTTACTTTAAAAACAAATTTCATTCTTGCATACGTAATTTAGCATACAATCACATATATACATACATACATATATATATATATACACGTTAGTTATAACAATTACATGTATATATAATTTCATAACCAAATATAAAAGCATGGATTACATAAATTTTATAAAGAACTTTATACTACAATCAAATTCAGAAACACAGAGACTTAGGAAAAATGGTGTAAAACATATATGGTAAGGTTATGTAACATACCTTCAATTTGCTCAGACAATCCTTGCTAAACACCACAGATAATTGCTTGAAAGTCTCAGGAATTCTCTCGTGATTCTCTCTCAGCTCTCTCAAACTCTCTGTATTTTCTATGACAATTTCCCTTTTCTTCTTAGGCTCAGGCTTTAGGCGAAATACACTATACGTAAGTTAAACAAAACCCAACACACGATTTTTCAAACGTCTAAAAAATCGATGCTACTAATGACCTTATTAAATCAGCGGTTACCAAAAATTATTATATATTATTTATATTTTATTTATATTTTATTTATTTAATTTATATTATTAAAATTCAAAATTCAAAATTTCAAAAGACATAAGGCTCTGTTTGGCAAAACTCTTTAAAAATTAAAGACTTAATATATTTAAGCCTTGTTTGACAAAACTAAATTAAACTCATTTAATTTATTTTAATAACTCATTTATAATATAGTTTATGGTGACACTTAATTTAATTAATTAAATTAAAATATTATAATAATACATTTAATCATTATAAACTCTCTAACGTAATTATTAAATTAAATTAGAATGTTATCTCACAATAATTAATTTCCTTAACTCAATTATTTATTTAACAAATAATTAACCAATCAAATCAAATCAAATTAAATAAATATTTATTCAACAATAAACACATCCATTAAATATATATATAAACACCTCTATTAAATATTTATATAAACACATCCATTAAATATTTATATATTTCAATAAATATTTAAAAATTGCAATTAAAAATTCTTGATTGTTACATCATTCCCTCCTTACAAGGATTCTGTCCCCATAATCACAATTCAAAAAAATCATTCGTCACACATGGAATGCCAGTATCCATAGTTTCGGATCGTGACCCAAGATTCACTTCACGATTTTGGGGTAGTTTGCAGAAAGCCATGGGCACGAATTTACGATTCAGTTCGACATACCATCCTCAAACGGACGGGCAATCAGAAATAACTATTCAAACTCTTGAAGATCTATTAAGACTATGTGTCCTAGATTTCAAAGGGAGTTGGGATAAGTACCTATCATTAGTGGAATTCTTATACAACAAGAGTTATCAGGAAAGTATAGGCATGGCTCCATTCGAGGCGTTGTATAGACGAAAGTGTCTCTCTCTAGTATGCTGGGACGAGGTGGGTGAAGCAACATTGTTGGTACCAGAGTTAGTACGTATGACTACAGAGAAGATCCAAATGATCCAACAATGTATACAAACGACACATGATCGACAAAAGAGTTATGCGGATCTTCATCAAAAGAACGTGGAATTTAATATTTGGGATCATGTATTGTTACATGTTGCTCCATGGAAGGGAGTTACAAGATTTAGAAAGAGAGGAAAGCTCAATACTCGATTTATTGGTCCATTTTAGATTCTTGGCCTAATAGGAAATGTGGCCTATAGACTCGTATTACCATCAGGCATGTCTCGTGTTCATAATATTTTTCACATATCTATGCTTCATAAATATGTGAAAGACCCAAAATGCATTATTGAGTTAGAACGAGATGAGATAACCGAAGAATTAACGTACGAGAAGGTACTTGTCAAGATCTTTGATAGGAAGGAACATATCCTACGCACAAAGGTTATACCTCAAGTCAAACTTTTGTGGAGGAACCATGCTATTGAGGAAATGACTTGGGAGTTGGAATCAGAAATAAAAGCGAGGTACCCTCACCTTTTCGAAACACCAGGTAAGTACGTCAATTTCGAGCACGAAATTTTATAAGGAGGGGAGGTTGTAAGACCCCAACTTTTTATAAATTAAATTAAATTTTCTCTAATTATTATTTTGAATAATAAGGTGTTATTTTGATATAATGCTTTGGTTATGGGTGAAATGTGCAAATTTTGTAAAATAAGCAAGTGATTATAAAATATTCATTGTTGTTGGAAAATATTCGTTTGGTCGTGAAATATTCTTGCTGTCGGGGAATATTCGTACGATGGCACAGCCATTTGTGGGCCCCATAACAGAAAACTATCAGATGAAGAAAATGACAAGTATGAGTTTTTATAAATAATGGCGTAATTGTTACCATTAACACTGTTGGAATACACGGTAGTTAAAATACAGTAATACGCGTGGTTGCACAATATCACACGGTATTGCACATCATTTTTGAATTATTGATTCTTACGTAAGAACGCACTACTCAATAATTGTTACCGTAATTATTGTTTAATATTTTATTTTATTGATTCAATAATTGCTATGTTGATAATTTATATTATTGTTGTCTCAATAATTGTCACCGCACAGTATTTCCCATTATCATATCAATAATTCATATTATTTGAATAATGTTATTAGATAGCATTATTGGCAATGTCTAAGGAAGTTCTGTCTTGGAAATGGGTTTGGTCACCTAATTGCACGCCAGTAAGGAGAAATCCTTATCGGAAAGCCCAATCTTTCCTGGGAACGACGTGGTTGTCATTATTGTGATTCTGTGATATTATTTGTGAATAATTAATGATTAATTTATATGATAAGGAAATATTTATTTTATGTGGATATAAATGAAGGAATTATTCTTGAGGTGTTTTATCAGTATTTTGTCGGAATGGAGGTATTAAAAATTGTTTGTATGTGGATTTCGGGCTTTTTTTGATTGGAATTTAGAAAAACTTTCTTCTACAAAGTTGTAGAGAATTAAACTTCCTATGGAAAGGACATATAATTTGTATTTTTATGATAAAAGGGCTATTTATTTTGAATTATTGAAGTTGCTTATTATTGTTTAAATTTAATATATTTTGGAAATTTTCTAGAATGGGTGGGCCCCACTTTTGGTTGGTGAGAAATGTGCTAAAATTTTATTTCAAAAGTGGTGTGTGTGAATAGTAGCAGGTAAAGCCATTAGGTAGTAGGTTAGTCTACTTTAGTGTTATAACATTTTCCTATAAATAGGGTGCTTAGCTAGAATTGAAAATCACACCAGAATCAGAAGTTTTCTCTCTCTATAATATCGAGAGTATTTTTGTGAGTATTTAGATACTTTGAAAGTTTCTATTCAGTGCAAGTTTCCTTCAGCTTTATATCCGATATTTCAGAAAGACGTACTGTTCTTTTGAGGTAAGGGATGTTATTTTCTTCATAAATGATGTTTTTCTTTCAATATCATTATGCTGAAATATTGATATGAATTTTATTGTGAAATTTTTACCTTTTCATGTCGAGGTTACTATTCACGTATATCGCACTATTTACGACTACGGTACTATTCATGAGTACTATTCACGAAGTATAATTTTTCTTATGGAATTTCTACCTTTTCGTGTCGGGGTTACAATTCACGTATACAACACTATTCACAAATACGACACTATTCACAGAAAAAAGAAATTTTCTCTTCTTTGTTCAAGTTGTCTATTATGGTTACTATCGTTGATTGTATCCATGATTTGATCTTCATTCTTGAATTTTTCTCCACAATTGATTATTATGGAGTATTTTTGAACTTGGATTAACTAAAGTACGAATCCCTAATCGTTATCCTTTTATCTCACTGGATTCGTTTCTTTAAGATATTTTTCATCATCTTCAGTCCTAAATGGTGATATAACTGAATATCTTTGGCCTGTAGTGCAAAGATGATTGATTACCTAATGAATATCTTTAGCCCGTAGTGTAAAGATGAACAGGTGTTGAGAGGAACATGACCAACTGGTGATACGAATGAATATCTTTGGCCCGTAGTGCAAAGTTGAATATTGATTCAAGGTGTGTATTGATTGATGTACATGGATAAAATATTGATGATGAACTTTTAAATCATAGAAGATATTAGATTTCATTCTTAACTTAACTCTTCTAATGAATTGTTATTTTCGCTGCAAATATTGATCTAAAACTTGTTGTCCATTATATTTTATCTGATTTATTGAAGGCTGACGATAATTTGTTGTACATTATCTTCGTCATAATATTCTTTACTAGGCTGGTTGAGCTCACCCTTTTCCTTTTTGTTCCATTTTTCTTCTCAAGAGGCGAAAATATAGTGAGAACTAGTCGGGGTGTAGAGTGATGGGTCCAGACAGTTGTTTTAGCAGTCCTTATTATTTTGTAAAATAATGTGATAATAATTGTAATGAGGACTCCTTTTGAGTTTGAATACTGTTTATTAGACAATATTTGTATTTAAACTCACAGTATATGTGTTGTCATATTTTGCACGACAATTGTAATAATGAAGTTGTAGTTGTTTTTGTACCATGTATTTGGCGACTCAGAATGGGTGATGTATACCTATTTTGGGGCCGTCACATTAATCATTGTTGATTATACCATGTCTGTTTATTATTGATTCGCACTATGTGCATATTTCATGTGTTCATCAGGTATTAAAGGCTGATCACCTTCATTACCATATGGTTCAGTTAATATGTTCATGTTCATTGTTCATTCAGCTATGAAAATTTGTTCATGCTACTTAACAATGCTTATATTGTTGAAAATCAGCCAGCTTATTGTTCAATTCTTTCAATCATGATATATCCTTAATTAAACTTAAACTTGCTGAGCTAACTTGTTGCTCACCCTTGCTATATCATGATAAACATTGCATAATAAAACAAATACGTCGGATACAGGAGAAGACAAGTGACATTGTATGTCAGATAGAATTTGGAATACAGGTATTACGTGAAGGTTCTCGACCTCGGGGATAGTGTGTAAGTTTAATGTATAAACAAATTATGTTTATATCTTCCACAATAATTATAGAATTAGTATACCAGATCCGTGGTGATTAGGACCAGGATCTGGGGATGCTACAGTTGGTATCAAAGCTGTGGTTTCAGGTTATTACACTTGGTATCAGAGCTGTAAGTTATAAATGTAAGACCCCAACTTTTTAATAAAGATAATTTTCTATAAATATCATTTTTGAATATTATGGAATGAATTTGATATAATGTTATAGTTGCGGGTAATATTTATAAATTTTGTAAAAAGTAAGTGAGTTGTTATATAATATTCGATTGGTGGGGAATATTCATTTTAACAGGAATATTCATACAACAACGACAATCATTGGTGGACCCCATAATGTAATTATTGTCGAATTAAGAAAACGACAAAAATATTTTATAAAAATAACTTGGGAAGTTTTACTGTTAACTGTTTGAAACACCCGTGTTAAAAAAAGAATACGCTGGTGGTCGCATAGTAGTAGCACCGGTATTGATTATTGAGGCTTACATGAGAAGTCACTCAGTTTGTTCAATTATTACTATAATAATTGTTGCATAGTATCTCACGTTATTTGATTTAATTATTGTCAATATTTTATATATTATTAAAACAATAATTGAGATAACAGAGTTATTAATATTATTATTTGCAATATTGACAATGTCTAGAAGTTACATCGAGGAGAGGTTTGGTCACCTAATTACGCCATATAGGAGAAATCCTTATTGGAAAGCCCCCTCTTTCCTGGGAACGACCTGGTTGTTAAATATTGCGGATTATAATAATGATGATAAATGTTGTTAAAAATATTGAGGTGATTTTATGAAATATTTGTTATAAATTTTGTTTATTATTTGAACCCCCACTTACCAATTTTTCAAAACTGTCAGGAGAAGTTATCTCAGTTTATATATATATATATATATATATATATATATATATATATGTTAACAGGAAAGTGGTGGGGGGAAAAGAGAAATCTTGATTAATGAGGGGAATCTAGTATAATGATGTATATATATAATAATTGAATGAGTGAGTGGATATTGGTTGAGGGAACATGTGGGGTTATGTTGGAAGAAAGAAAATTGGGGGTGGAGAAAAAAATCCTAAAGATTTGTCGACTGGGAGTGTTTTTTTGTTGTTTTGTTGCATTATAGCATGTGTTATCTATTTATATATATATATATATTATATTTGGATAGCTTTGAAATTCAGGCACCCGATTGTTGCATAAGTCGTCCGTTATTATTTGTAAGACAACCTGTGAAATTTTTTAAATGTTGCGTCCGTGAAGAAATCCTTACACAGTGCCTTTCCATTCTCCTATAAATAGAAGCTCATTCCTTCATTATTTCTTACGAATTCACTAAAACTCTAGAGAGAGAAAATTATAGAGAGAAAGAAGAAGAGAAGTCTGCTACCTCTCTTTTCCTATATCCAATTTCTTTTACGGTAAGGGGTATTATTTCTTTCTTATTCATGAAGAGAACTTCTGTTATTCCATTCTTTATTATTATGTTTGAATAACTTGCCTATGCCAATCTGCGCATAAATGGTGAAATTCTTCCATTATTCCATTCTTTATTATTATGTTGGAATAACTTTTGTCTATCCAATCTTCGCATACATGGTGAAATTCTTTTGTTATTCCATTCTTTATTATTCTGTTGGAACATCCGCTTCGCATTACGTATTTACTGCGTGTTCTTCTAATCTCATTGGAATATCCTCGTCTGCATGACGCTTACGCATGACCTAGTCCCGTTATTTATTATTCTGTTTGAATAACCTATCTGTGCGGTTTATCGCATGCCTGGTGATTTCTTTTGTTATTCCATTCTTTATTATACTCAGTTGGTTAATGTTTTGACTTCTATGCTCCATGAAATTGGTGGAATATCCTTGATATTTGTGCTTCATCTAGTATCTTTTCATGGAAATATTCTTCTGAGCATTATTGAGTTTTACTCTACAAAGAAGTATCATGTTGACAATTTGGACGTTATTAGGTCCTGGATAAATTAATTCTTGAACTGGTTTTATTGAATTCTTATATCATTGTCATCATCCTCATGTTTATATTCTGTTGAAAGTCATTTGTGGCTGTGTGGTGCGTAGATGGACTTGGTATGATTATGATCGTGGATTAATCGGTATAATCATGACCGTAATATTACAAATGATGTGGTAAAAGTCCTCATTGGCTCGTAGTGCATTGATGGACAGTTGTTGGCATGATCGTGACCATTAATGAATACACGAATATCCTTGGCCCGTACTGCATGGATAATTTGTGGTCGTGATACTAATGAATATCGTTGGCCGTAGTGCAGGGATGATGTGGATTATTTATTAAGCTGAGTCTCAGTGATAAAAGTAATGAAAAACCTTTTAAATCATAGAACATTACTACAAAACAGTAAATAGATAACGCTTAAAAGATAACGTTTTTTATAAAAACGTTGTGGTATTTTTTTTACAACGTTTTTTAATAAAACGTTGTAGATACGTATGAAAAAATGTTATGTATTTTATAAGGGTAATTTTTGATTTTAAATAGATAACATTTTTAAAAACAAAACGTTATCTATCTACAAAAATACGGAGCTTAAATTTTGAAATTAGAAGAAGGACCATAGTTTAGATCTACTTTCTTGTCTCCCTCGCCAGCGACCTCCTCCTCTTCCCCCTCCTTTATCTCTCTCTCTCTCTTGCTCTCTTACAGTAGATCGATAGTCACCTCGGATTAGGGACTTCAGCCTCGTCCGCCAGATCGGTAGCGGCGACATCGGAAAAGTGTACCTCTACCGTCTCCAGAGCGACGAAAGCTGCTATTACGCAGTGGAAGAATCTCATCCCCGTTCTGTATGATTGGCTGGCGAATCACAACCTTCTATGGCCTTCTCTCTCTTGCCGGTACCAATTTCTGTCCCTATATCTCTATATATGTGTATTTGTGTTTGTTCTGATACTCTATATAGGGTTTGAAATTGTGCTATTTGCTTGAACGTGGTTTAATGGACTAATGTTAGCCTTTAAAATTAATTTTAGAATTTTAAATTTTAATCTTGATTTTTTAGATTCAGCTGTTATGGTTGATAGAATTGGAAAGTCAGTGATAAATATATAACTTATTCATATATGTACACATTTCTAAATTTTTTGTGTGTTTATTATGTTCTGTTATCTGAGGCTGAAGATTTAACTGCACTTGTATCTAACAATGTGGATTTATTATGTTACTTCTACAGTGTTTACAAGTTCTCATTTGGTGATGCAGTGGCCCTATTTCTGTTCAATGGGAAGTATAATTTTAAGTTTCTTAAGTTGTTGCTTTGAGTTACTTAAGTTTAGTTTCTTAAGTTGTTGCTTTGAGTTACTAATTATCTTTAAATAGATTTCTCCCTTCCCTGGTGGTTCAGTCAATAAATATTATCTAATTACTTTTGGGTACATCATCATTCATTACAGGTTCCTCTGAGTGTTATTATTACATGGGCATATGCATTCTTTCTGACAGCTGGAGGGGCAAACAGTTACAAAGGCTGTAGCTCTGATATACCAAGCTCTAATATCTTGATTGATGCTTCCAGAAAGCATGCATATACCATGAAGCATTGCAGGACAGATGTTTCTGATGCATGGAGAACAGCTGCATGGATCAGGATTCCCTACCCTTTACAATGGGGTATTCCGATATTCCATCTAAGGACTTCAATCATCATGATCATCGTGTCACTGGTTGTGTTAGTGGACTCGGTTTGTACCCTTCAAGTCAAATGCATCACTGCAAGTCTTGTTTTGAAGAATATAGCTCCAGTCTAATCTGATGCAAATTTTTTACATTATCAGGTTAAAACATATCACTCTTCATCCCTGCGAATTAATTCAAGGCCTCCTACCCCTGGTATTGTCAGCAAAGGAATTGGCGTGGAAGGTTTTTGTAGTGTACTAGCTGGACTTTGGGGTTCAGGGGCTGGGTCAACAACTTTGACAGAGAATGTACACACTATTAACATTACTAAGGTAGCAAATCGAAGGGCTTTGGAGCTTGGAGCGGCTTTCTTGATCCTCTTCTCGTTTATAGGTACGGAATTTTTGACTTCTCCGACACATAATTAGGCCAGTGACCGAGATGCTTCATAAATGCAGGTATTTATGTTATGTTTGTCTGTAGAAAATGTTGAAGCATAAGCTCTACAAGAGGAACTGTTGCTAAGTTCAGCCTGGTTACACTATGTTTGATTGGATAATGAATGTGCAGATTTAAAGCTACAGAAAACAACTACATAAACTATTTATGCTATAATTAATCTTTAACCTATATTTTATAGAAGATGTGAATTGATAAAGTTGGATGCACATTACTCCTTCGTCGTGTGAAAAAAGGTTACTTCCCTGAAAAAGAACTGTTAAGATAAATGGCCTAAATTCTTTTGTTTTTTTGGGTAGGTATGCTTGCCCCCAGCTATGGAGATAGGAAGAAGTTATTCCTTGAGACCTCTGCCATTCTCCTACTCCCTGGGGTTTAAATGGCCTATATTCTTTCCCAAAGAGATCTATGAAATCCATCGATTAGAAAGCCAATGCTTTGTAGAATTTGTTAGGAAGGGTGTATATAGAAGAAATCAGTTAATATTTTTTTTTCTTGAACTCTTTGCCCTCGACCATGAAATGTAAAATGCGACAATGGAGTGTTAGATTGGTATGATACTTATCAGGCTAACTGGAAACATTGTTAATAGCATGCCATGGTGTTTCAGCTTGCCCATCTACTTTTCCAAGATATGCCTCGGATTATGCCTTGATGGTGCCAAATGGAAGGTATGCTATCACTGCAAGTCACTGTGTTCAATGCAGTTGTGTGCCCGGGAGTCAGAAGTAATGAGCAGCTTTAATTGTCATTCATTTTATTAAACTTAATTTTGGTATTCTTGGAATTGCACTTGTATATATTTAGAAACACATATATATATATATATATATATATATATATTAATCGACTCGAATATGGGTTTCATGCAGTTTATACTACACGCCAGTGTCATTGGCGGTTTCTTGTTCTAGCATGCAATGCAGAAACAACAATCTTATGCTTGGAAATGTTACAGTGCAACAGAGTAGTGCTGGCTGCAATGTTACTTCTTGTAGCTATGGAGGATTTGTCAATGGAACCATTATCACTATGTATGCTTCATGATTAATTCTTCAAGAATCCCACACCTCAATTTCTCTTAGATTTTAAATATGTAATTCAGAACTATGATGGTTCCCTCAATTCTTATGTGTCTTGTCTGCAGGCTGTCCACATCTCTCCAACCTTGATGCCCAGGTATGTATTAAACATGTGCTACTCGTTCGGGGTATTTATATAACACTTGAAAACTAAAATCATTCACGGTTGGGGTAATTTGGATTTTGCTTGTGAAGTCATATTAATCCCACTGTTATTCATCGGTTATGCTTCTTGTGTCTCTCTATATTGGAATCACTGAATTTTGAGGCAAAAATATGTAGAACACAATTTAGTGATGTTTCTGATTCTATTATGCATTTAAAGTTGTATTCATTCTAGGAACATCATACTGGTAGTTTAGAATTATCACAACCTTTCCAAATTCCATATCTAATTATTATACAGAACATAGTTTCTGATTCTATTATGCATTTAAAGTTGTATTCATTCTAGGAACATCATACTGTTAGTTTAGAATTATCACAACCTGTCCAAATTCCATATCTAATGATTATACAAAACTTACATATTCAATAAACATGATTAAGCTTAAACATATTTCTGTTTTTCACCTTTTTAGTTTTTACGATCTCTAAGTTGTCTATTCTTGTTGCTAAATATGATACAGGACCACAACAATTTCCTGCACTTATAGCTCCACCTACTGTAGTAGGCACTGAATCTATTTCTATCAGAAGACCTGAATTGGATGCAGCCACCATTGCAGCGAGCCCATTTGTTGCAGCAACAGCAGCTGCAGTTGAGACAATAACTTCAACAACAGGGTGTGCAGTCTGCATGTGGGGTGAAGCGCCCCAATGGATAGTTTGGTATATATTTTGTGGATATAGTAATTTGAAACAGTAAACGAATGGTATTACTGGGATGTATTTTGAATGGTTGATACATTTTGGTTTTAAATTTAAATGAGAATTTAGACCTTTTAGCTATATAGCATGACATTAGCATATTGTAGGTGTATTGGTAATATAGGTGTATCACAACTTTTTTTTTCTTTTTTCTTTTTTATCTACAACATTTTAAAAATGTTGTGGAATCATACTTTCTACAACATTTTTAGCCAGAAAACGTTGTGGAATCATACTTTCTACAACGTTTTTAAGCATCTGCTAATTTATGAAAAAACAAATCTACAACGTTTTTTTCTTAAAAAACGTTGTCTAATGTGCTTAACTACAACGTTTTAAAAACGTTGTGTAAGGGTGTCAAATAGATGACACCCTTAACCACGACGTTTTGCTGGATAAAACCACAACGTTTTTTCTGCGTTGTCTATTTACTGTTTTGTAGTAGTGGAAGATAGTAGATTTTATTCTCTACTTGACTCTTCTAATGGATTGATTGTTCCGCTGCAGTTAAACTTGATGTTGGTTATATTTTATCAGTTTAACACTGTTGAAGGATAATGATAATTTATTCTGCATTATCTTAGTCATAATATTTCTTACTAGGCTAGTTGAGCTTACCCTTTTGCTTTCATTGTTCTCTTCTGTGAAAATGAGAACGTAGCGAGGACTAGTCGAGGAGCGGAGTGACGATCCAGATGATAGCATTAGTAGTCCTCACTATTCTATGAAATAGTGTGATAATAAATGTGTTGATGGCTTATTTTGAGTTTGAATACTGTCTAGAAGACAATATTTGTATTGAAACTCACAACTCATGTTGTATATTTAAGGTTGTATTTGTATTCTATACCAAGAATTTGACTTACCGTAATAAGTGATGTATACCTATTTTGGGGCGTCGCCACAATGGTATCAAAGCTTAGGATATGATCCCCGCTAAGATGTGAGACTAGAACTAGGAAGGAGAGACGAGAATTCCTTTCGCTAGTATGACCTACCCAAGTTTATTTGGTATTTAATTGGTCTGGTCAGAGTATAGGGATAATATTGTGCATGTCAATTAACCCTTATTTTGTGGCGGTATTTGAAAATGACATCCGAGAATGTTGAGAATATCAATGGAGCACAGGAGACCATTGAGTCAGCACAAATCAACACCCAGGATGATGTGCATCAGGAAGGCAATAATCCTCAGGAGAACAACAACACTGACCAAATGGCAAAAGACGGAATGTTTAGGAGCTTTCTACAATTCGTACAACATCAGGCAAGAGAGACTCTTGTCCAAAATGTAGGTGGAAACAGTGGCAACTCTCGGATGGTCATCGCTAAACAGTTCAAGGAACTGGGACCACCAGAGTTTATTGGAGAGCCAAAACCACTTAAGGTGGAGATGTGGATAAAGCAGATCACCAAGATATTTGATGTCTTGGGATGCTCCGAGGAGCAAAAGGTTCCCTTTGCCACCTTTATGTTGCGAGGAGAGGCAGATTACTGGTGGGACTCGGTAAAGCGTACTCAACCTGCCGCACTGAAGATATCTTGGGAGAAGTTCTAAGAACTATTCAACGACAAGTACTTTCCCAAAAGTATTCATCACATGAAAGAGGTGGAGTTCATCAAGTTGGAGCAGAACAATATAACCGTGTCGTAGTACGAAGCTAAGTTTGTCGAGTTATTTCGGTTTGCGTCTCACTTAGTTAACAATGAGGAAAGAATGACGTGAATGTTTCTAAGAGGTTTGAAACCCGAGATACGTCAATATCTAATTTCTCATAAACTGTGTTTGTATTCAGATGTTGTAAATAGGGTTCAGTTATTGGAGCGCGATAACGAGTCAACTCAAACAAGAGAAAGTAGCCGACAAAATGATAATACCAGTGGTAGCAATCATCGAAGCGGTGACAACAAACGTGGAGGGAATCAACATGCCAGAAATGGTAACCACTTCGGTGGTAATCATGGCCAAGATAATAAAAATGGACATTTCAAGAAGAGGAGGTTCAACAATGATGAAAAGACATCAGCACCAGCACCCGTTTTTAACGAAGGAGAACGACCACCTATCATATGCTTCAAATACGGAGGGGAGGGACATATCAGTCCAAACTGCGCGATGCCATCCAAAGCGTGCTATAATTGTGGAAGAGAAGGTCACCTACCCCAATTTTGTCATGCACCGAAGACAAGTCCAGTTGGAACGGTGACACAAAATACCGTCCCAGACAAGTCAAAACCAGTAGTTCAAGGGAGAGCTTTTGTTCTGACCTCCCAGAAAGATGAGAATTAAACTATAGACTAGTTTAATGAACTGTATGTATCCTTGGTGGCGGATAAAAGTCACTCTTGTAAGATGAAAGGAATAATGTAATTATAATTATTTGTAATGAGAAAGGTTATAAGGTTTCAAGAACCTGGGATTTGAGAGTGTATGTTGTTATATTTCAGTATATAATGATGTATGCAGAATGAATGATGTACTCGTGACGTACGAAATCCGGGTGTGAAGATAGAACGGATTTCGGTGCATTACAATTTGTGGAACCCACAACAAAATTATTGTCGGATTGAGAAAACGACAAAAATACTTTATGAAAATAAAGGCGGAGGTGTTACTGTTAAAACTGTTGAACTACCTGATAATAAAAGTACAATAATACGCCAGAGTTGCGACAAAGAGTACACCAGTATTGATTATCGATGCTTACGTGAGAAGTCACTCAGTTATACTCAATTATTGCTACAGTAATTGCTGCATCATATTTCTTATATTATTGATTCAATTATTGTTACAGTATCATCTTCATTATATGATATATTAAATCAATAATTTAGAGGGCAAAGCTATTCATATTATTATTTGCAATATTGACAATGTCTAGAAGTTCTGTCAAGGAGAGGTTTGGTCACCTAATTGCGCGTCAATAAGGAGAGATCCTTATCGGAAAGCCCCCTCTTTCCTTGGAACGACCTGGTTGTTAAATATTGTGAATTATAAATGATGAATAAGCTCGTGTTGATTAAAGATGAATTTTATAGTTCCATTGTGTTGGACTTATTTGTGTTAGTATAATTGATGTCTGCAGGATATATTGTTCAATTGGGTATTCGGAACACTTTTTGTGTCGGAGTACTATTCATGAGTTACTATTCACGAGTTACTATTCACGAATTATTATTAATGAGTTATTATTCACGAGTTACTATTCATGAGTTACTATTCATGGGGTAATATTCACCCATAAGATATATTTATTTTCGGTCCAAATCAATTTTTTGTACAAAATTATTCCATGAGGAGATGTACTAATTTTTTAGATCGTTGGTTGAAGATATAATAGTAAATCAATATGGACCGCTGGTGGAAGTTTAATAGTAAATCAATATGGATCGCTGGTTTAAAGTTTTAATAGTAAATCAGTATGGACCGTTGTTTTAAGTTTTAATAGTAAACAAATCTAGATCGTCCGTATAAAAGTAAATCAATCTGGACCGTTCATGGATTAGATACTATACAATCCATTCTTCTATAAATAGAAGCTCATTCCTTCATTATTTCTTACGAATTCAATCGAAACTCTAGAGAGAATTACAAGAGAACCTATAGAAAAGTATTCTCGCTACTTCCCTACTCTTATATTCATTTCTTTTACGGTAAGGGATGTTATTTGTTGTACTCATGAAGAGAACTTCATTATTCCATTATTTATTATTCTCATTGGAATAACCTGTATACACGAGCTACCCTATACATGGTGACATTCTTCTAATATTCCGTTATTTATTATTTTGTTTTAATATCCTCGTCTCATCGGCGTTCGCCTGGACACGGTTCCATTATTTAATATTCTATCTAATATCCTCGTCACAATGCGTTTTCTGGCGGACTTCGTTCCATTATTTAATATTCTCGTTTAATATCCCGTTCGCAAGCTTACACCGGGACTCGGTTCCATTATTTATTATTCGTCGTAATATCCTCACATGCATGCGTTTAGGCCGGACCGGTTCCATCCTTTATTATTCTCGTTAGAATAACTTTTTCATGCTATATCTATCGCATGCATGGTGATTTCTTTTATTATTCCATTCTTTATTATACTCAGTTAGTTAAAACTTTGACTTCTATACCCATGAAATTAGTGGAATATCTTTCATATTTGCGCTTCATCCAATATCTTTTAATGGAAATATTCTTCTGAGCATTCTTGAATTTTACTCTACAAAGCAGTATCATGTTGACAATTTGGACGTTATCAGTTCCTAGATAAATTAATTCTTGAACTTATTTTATTGAATTCTTATATCATTGTCATCATCCTCATGTTTATATTTTGTTGAAAGTCATCTGTGGCCTGTAGTGCATAGATGGACTTTGTATGATTATGACAAAGGATTATTCGGTGTAATCATGACCGTAATGTTACAAATGATGTGATAAAAGTCCTCATTGGCCTGTAGTGCATCGATGGACAATTGTTGGCATGATCATGACCATTAATGAATACACGAATGTCCTTGGCCCGAAGTGCATGGATAATTTATGGTCGTGATACTAAAGAATATCCTTGGCCATAGTGCAAGGGTGATTCGATGATGTGGATTATTTATTAAGCTGAGTCCCAGCGATAAAAGTTATGAAAAACCCTTTAAATCATAGAAGATAGTAGATTTTATTCCCTACTTGACTCTTCTAATGGATTGCTTGTTCCGCTGCAGTTAAACTTGATAGTTTTTATATTTTATCGCTTTAACAATGTCAAGGCTAATGATAAATTATTCGCATTATCTTAGTCATAATATTTCTTCTTTCGACTAGTTGAGCTCACCATTTTTTTTTACTGTTTCTTCAGAAATGAGAACGTAGCTGGGACTAGTCGGGGAACTGAGTGATGGTCCTAGATGGTGCATTAGTAGTCCTCACTATTCTGTGAAATAGTGTGATAATAATTGTAATGAGGACTCTTTTTGAGTTTGTATAATCTCTAGTAGACAATATTTGTATTCAAACTCACAGTTTATCTTTTGTCGTATTGTACACAACAGTTGTATTATTAGGTTGTATTTGAATTCTGTACGATGTATCTGGCGACTCAAGATGGGTGATGTATACCTAATTTTGGGGCGCGCCATGAGGTTGGTATCGTAGCTTAGGATATGATCCTCAGCTAAGATGTGAGAATAGAACTAGGAGGGGAGAGACGGGGAATTCCTTCGCTAGTATGACCTACCTAAGTTTTTTTTTGGTATTTAATTGGTCGGTTAGAATATAGGGATAATATGTTACATAACAATTAACCTTTTGTTTTGTGGCACCATCTGAAAATGACATCCGAGAATGTTGAGAATAGCAATGGAGCACAGGCGACCGTTGACTCACCACATAATCAGGATAATGTGCATCAGGAAGGCGATAATCCTCATGCAAACAACAACACTGACCAAATGATGAATGACGGAGTGTTCAGAGGTTTTATGTAATTCATGCAACAGCAGGCGAGAGCGGCTCCTGTCTACAATGTAGGAGGGAATACTGGAAACTCTCGGACGGTCACCGCTAAATAGTTCAAGGAGTTGGAACCACCGAAGTTTATTGGAGAGCCAAAACCACTAAAGGCGGAAGCATGGATAAAGCAGATCACCAAGATATTTGATGTCTTGGGATGCTCCTATGAGCAAAAGGTTCCATTTGCCGCCTTTATGTTGCGAGGAGAGGTAGATTACTGGTGGGTATCGGTAAAGCGTACTCAACCTGCCGTACTGAAGATGTCTTGGGAGAAGTTCCAAGAACTATTCAACGACAAGTACTTTCCTGAATGTATTCGTCACATAAAAGAGGTGGAGTTTATCAAGCTGGAGAAAAATAATATGACCGTGTCGAAGTATGAGGCTAAATTTGCAAAGTTGTCCCGGTTTGCATCCCATTTGGTGGATAATGAGGAGCGAATGACACGAATGTTTTTGCGAGGTTTGAAACCTGAGATACATCAACATCTTATTTTTCATAAACTGTGTTTGTATTCAGATGTTGTAAATAGGGCTCAGTTAGTGGAGCGTGTTAACGAGTCAACACAACCAAAGGAGAGCAGTCATCGAAGCGGTGACAACAAGCGTGGAGGGAATCAACAGGCCAGAAATGGTAACCACTTCTTGTGGTAATCGTAGGCCAAACAATAAGAATGGACATTTCAAGAAGAGGAGATTCAACAATGATGGAAGGACGTCAAAGACCAAAGACCAAGTTGTTAAGGAAGGAGAACGACCCCCTATCATATGCTTCAAATGAGGAGGGGAGGAACACATCAGTCCAAACTGCATGATGTCGTCCAAAGCATGTTATAATTGTGGAAGAGAAGGTCACTTAGCCCGATTTTGTCATTCACCGAAGACAAGTTCAGCTAGGATGGAGGCACCAAAGGCCGTCCAAGAAAAGTCAATGCCGGTAGTGCAAGGGAGAGCATTTTTTGTGACCTCCCAGAAAGCAAGGACCCGAATGAGGTCATCAAGGGTAAGCTTATCATAAACTCTAGCGAAGTCTATACATTTTTTGATACCGGTTCTACCCATTCTTTTATTTCTCCTACTTGCGCTCAACGATTAAATTTGACTCCGAAGAAATTAGACTTTGACTTATCTGTAGAAACTTCATTGGGAGAACCTTCATTACATCCACTGTTTATAAGTCTTGTTTGGTTCAAATCGGTAACCGCACATTACCTGTCGATCTTATTTCTTTAAAAATACTTGTGTTTGACGTAATTCTAGGGATTGATTGGTTAAATACTCATCATGCAAAAATTGATTATTTTCGTAAGGTTGTTAGTTTTCATATTCCTAATCAACCTATTATGTGAATTCAAGCGACCTGTGATGCCCCCAAAATAGGTATACAACACCGATTCTGAGTCGTCAAAATATATGGTACAGAAACAATTACAACTTTATTAATACAACATAAAAACTGTGAGTTTAAATACAAATATTGTCATCTAGACAATATCTACACTCAAATAAGTCCTCATTTCAATTATTGATACATTATTTTACAAAAATGGTGAGGACTACTAAAATAACTTCTAGAACCATCATTCCATACCCCGACTAGTACTCGCTACATTCTCGCCTCCTGAGAAAAAAAATGGAACAAAAAGGAAAAGGGTGAGCTCAACTAGCCCAATAAAGAACATTATGACTAAGATAATACTGAACAAATTATCATTAGTCTTCAACAGGGAAAAATATAATAGAATACAATAGACAACAAGTTTAAAATCAATATTCGCAGCGAAAATAATAATTCATTAGAAAAGTTAAGTAGAGAATGAAATCTACTATCTTCTATATATGAATATAAAAGTTCATCGTCTATCTTTTATCCCTGTAACATCAATCAATATATATCTGGAATCAAATATTCATCTTTGCACTACAAGCCAAAGATATTCATCAGTTGGTCATGTTCATCTAAACACCTGTTCATCTTTGCACTACTGGCCAAAGATATTCATCAGAAATCATTCATATTTGCACTACAGGCCAAAGATATTTAGTTATATCATCATTTACGAATGAGGATGATGAAAAAATATTTTAAAGAAAACGAATTTAGTGAAACAAAAGAACAAGTATTAAGGATTCGTACTTTAAATAACTCAAGTTCAAAAATACTTCATAAATAACCAGAGTGGAGTAAAATTCAAGAATGAAGACCAAAACATAGATCCAATCAAAGATAGGAACTATAACAGACAATCTTGGACACAGAAAAGAAAATTTAATTTTTCTGTGAATAGTGTCGTATTCGTGAATAGTGCCATATACGTGAATAGTGTCGTATACGTGAATAGTAACTCCGACACTAAAAGATAGAAATTTCACAAAAAATATCATTATGCTTCGTGAATAGTACTCGTGAATAGTAACTCATGAATAGTAACCCCGACATGAAAAGTTCCAAATTTGATAAAAAAATTCCAACCAATATTTCGGCATAATGATATTGAAGAAATAATATCATTTTTGAATAAAATAACATCCCTTACCTCAGAAAGAATAGTACTTCTGACTAGAATATCAGATACAGTGCTGAAGGAACTTGCACCATATAGCAACACTCAAAGTATAAAAATACTCACAAAATACGCTCGATATTATAGAGAGAGAGAAAGAGAGAGAAATCTTTAGTTTCTGGTGTGATTTTCAATTCTAACCTAAGCACCCTACTTATAGGAAAATGCTTAGAACACCAAAGCAGAAAATTTAATATAATAATAATATATATATATATAAATTTTCTACGCCCAATATTTCAGTCAAAGATCAGCCACTCAAGTAGCCTACATCACAAAAAAAAGGTTTTTGTAAAATAAAATATTTAAAACTATCAAAAATTAATTATTTCGAAACTTTGGAACTTCAATAATTCATAATAAATTTCCCTTTTATCAGAAAATTCGAATCTCACGACTATTTATAGGAAATTCAATTCTCTACAACTTTGCAGAAGAATGTTTTTCCAAATTCCAAACAGAAATTGACCGAAATCCATAAACGGGCGATTTTACAAGCTATAATCAAATTTCAGTCAAGAAATGGGCCCACAAACATGTTTAACATATTTTAAACAACTTTTGCAACAAAAATACTCTTCCTCCTCATACACTCATATATCCCACATTCATTGTAAAAAAATATCATCATTATTATATAATATAATAAAATATTATTTTATCAGAAAAGATAAAATATCAATTTTTAACAATTGTCACTTTAAAAATTTTCTCCATCTATAACCACATAAAATCAATATTTTACTCATCATATAAATCAATAATTAATTATTCACAAATAATATTACAGAATCATCAGATCGGGCAACCGTGCCGCCTTGTGAAAGAGGGGTTTTCCAATAAGGATTTCTCCTCATCAAAAGCGCATTAGGTGACCAAACCTCTCCTTAGATGTAACTTTCTAGACATTGCCAATAATGTTTTCTAATAATATTATTCAGATAATATGAATTATTGCTTCGATAATGGAAAATACCGTAGTGACAATTATTGAAACAACAAGAATATAAAATATCAACACAATTATTGAATCAATAAAATAAAATATCGAATAAGAATTAATCGTAATAATTATTGAGTAGTGCCTTTTACGTAAGAATCAATAATTGGTGCAATACTGCGTGCTACTTGTAAACAACGCCAGACATCGTGTTTTAACCACCGAGTATTCCAACAAAGATTAATGGTAACAACTACGCCAGTTATTTATAAACAACTTATACTTGTCGCTTTCTTCATCCAATCGCTTTCCAAGTTATGGGCCCATTAAAGATCGCTACCGTCAGTATGAATATTCCCCGACAGCAAGAATATTCCACGACCAAACGAATATTCCCCGACAACAATGAATATTTTATAACCACCTTCTTATTTTTAAAATATTCGCGCATTTTACCCATAACTAACAACATTAATCAATTCAACCCATACTATTTCAAAATAATAAATAGAGGAAATTAAATTTCATTTATTAATAATTTGGGGTCTTACACGACCAAACCATTAAAATCAATCACGGTCATTTCAAGCCATAAAGCTATTCGTTTATTGAAAAACGGATGTCAAGCTTTCTTAGCTCATGTCACAGATTTAAACAAAAATACATCAGTTTTGAACGATATTTCTATTGTTAATAAATTTCCTGACGTATTCCCTGAATAATTTCCTGGCCTACCCCCAAAGCGTGAAATTGAATTTTGTATCGACCTTGAACCTGGTACAAAACCCATTTCCAAAGCCCCATATCAAATGGCTCCTATTGAACTTCAGGAGTTAAAGACCCAATTGCAGGAATTGTTAGACATTGGTTTCATTCGTCCTAGTACATCTCCTTGGGGTGCTCCTATTCTATTCGTGAAGAAGAAAGATGTGAGTATGCGACTTTGTATTGATTATCGAGAGTTGAATCATGTCACCATCAAAAATAGGTACCCATTGCCACGTATTGATGACCTATTTGACCAGTTGCAAGGAGCCAAATTCTTTTAAAAGATTGATCTTCGTTCCGAATATCACCAGTTGAATATTAGAACCGATGACATTCCAAAGACGACTTTCAGAACTCGGTACTGGCATTATGAATTCCTAGTCATGTCCTTTGGATTGACTAATGCTCATGCTGCCCTCATGGATACGATGAACTGAGTATTCAAGGAATATTTGGATCACTTTGTGGTCGTCTTTATTGATGACATCCTTATTTATTCCAAAAGCCATGAAGATCATGAGCAACACTTGAGGCTGACACTCCAAAAGCTTCGTGAATACAAGCTTTATGACAAGTTGAAGAAATGCGAGTTCTGGCTTGAGGAAGTAGCATTCCTTGGGCACGTAGTATCAAGTCATGGAATATCCGCTGACCCTAAGAAGATTGAAGCTATTCAAAGTCGGGAGAAACCTAAATCAAGGATCCAGTATCGTAGCTTTCTTGGTTTAGTTGGTTATTATCGGAGATTCGTGGAAGGATTTTCTCGAATTGCTACTCCATTAACTCAAATTGACTTTTGAAAGATAAAAAGTTCTATTGGAGCGAAGAATGTGAGAAGAGTTTTTAAGAACTCAAGAGGAGATTCATTTCAAAGACTGCTCGACAATACCATCTCGCTCGGAGGGATTTGTCATCTACAGTGATGCTTCGGGCAAAGGGTTGGGATGTGTTCTCATGCAACATGGGAAAGTCATAGCCTATGCCTCAAGACAACTCAAAGAATATCAGAGGAATTATCCTACTCATGATCTAGAGTTAGCAGCTGTTGTCTTCCAACTTAAAATTTGGAGGCATTACTTGTATGGGGAGAAAGTGGAGATCTTTACGGATCAAAAAAGCCTCAAATATTTCTTCACTCAAAAGGAACTTAACATGCGACATCGATGTTGGCTTGAACTGTTGAAAGATTATGATCATACCATCCAATACCATCCTGGAAAAGCGAACGTGGTAGCTGACGCATTGAGTAGAAGATCATATGCAAGTACGAGTGCGATATTGTCAACGAAAATGCCCATTTTGTGTGACTTGCAAAGGATGGAGATAGAGTTAAAAACTCCAGGGACCCATGTGATGATGGCGAATATACGAGTAGAACCGACTTTAATTGAAAAAGTTAAAGTTACTCAAGCTACAGACCCGGAGCTGATGCGTATGAGGAAGAAAGTGCAAGAAAGTGCTATTCCGGAAGCAAGAATCGATGAAGAAGGAATACTTCGAGTCAACTCCAGACTTTGTGTTCCTAACGACCCTAATTTAAAGTATAAAATCATGATGGAGACACACAACACATTGTTTGTAATCCATCTTGGGAGTACCAAAATGTATCATGATCTTCGACATACATTTTGGTGGAGCAATATGAAGAGAGAGATAGGGGAGTTTATCTCAAGGTGTTTAACTTGTCAACGAGTCAAGGCAGAGCATCAAGTACCAAAAGGTCCATTGCAACCACTTGAAATTCAAGAATGGAAGTGGGCGCACATTACCATGGATTTCGTTGCTGGTCTTCCCAAGGTTTCTCAAGGCATAGATGCAATTTGGGTCATTGTTGATAGATTGACCAAGTCTGCTCACTTCTTACCTATACGAGAAACTTATACACTTGAACGCCTTGCTCAGATGTACATAAATGAGATTGTAAGATCGCATGGTATGCCAGTATCCATAGTTTCTGATCGAGACCCAAGATTCACTTCACAATTTTGGGTTAGTTTGCAGAAAGCTATGGGCACGGATTTACGATTTAGCTCGGCATATCATCCTCAGACGAATGGACAGTCGGAGAGGACTATTCAAACTCTTAAAGATCTATTAAGACTCCGTGTCCTTGATTTCAAGGGAAGTTGGGACAAGTTTTTACCATTGGTGGGGTTTTCCTACAACAACAGTTATCAAGCAAGTATTGGCATGGCTCTATTCGAAGCGTTGTATGGGAAAAAGTGTCGTTCTCCAGTATGCTGGGATAAGGTGGGTGAAGCAACGTTGTTGAGACCGGAGTTAGAACGTATGACTACAGAAAATATTCAAACGATCTGATAACGTATAAAAATTTCACAAGATCGTCAAAAGAGTTATGTTGATCTTCATCGAAAGGACGTAGAATTCGATATTGGAGATCATGTGTTGTTACGTGTTGCTCAATGGAAAGGATTTATGAGATTTGGAAAGAGAGGAAAGCTCAATCCTCGGTTCATTGGCCCATTTTTAATTCTTGAACGAGTGGGAACTGTGGCCTATAGACTCGCATTACCGCCAAGTATGTCTCGTGTTCATAATGTTTTTCAAATATCTATGTTACGTAAATATATGAAAGACCTGAACCACATTATTGAGTTAGAACCAGATGAGATAGAGGAAGATTTAACATATGAAGAGTTACTTATTAAAATCTTGGATAAGAAGAATCATGTTCTACGCTCCAAGGTTATACCTCAAGTCTAAGTTTTGTGGAGAAACCACGATGTGGAGGAAATGACTTGGGAGTTAGAATTCGAGATGAAGTCAAGGTATCCTCATCTCTTCGACATACCAGGTATGTATCCTAATTTCGAGGACGAAATTTCATAAGAAGGGGAGGTTGTAAGACCCCAACTTTTATGAATAAAGAATAATTTTCTCGAATTATATTTTTGAATATAATGGTATTGATTTGATATAATGTTATAGTTGTGGATAATATTTATAAATTTTGCAAAGTACGTAAGTTGTTATATAATATTCGATTGGTTGGGGAATATTCGTTTTAACAGGGAATATCCGTACAACGGCACAATCATTGGTGGACCCCACAACAGAATTATTGTCGGATTGAGAAAATGACAAAAATACTTTATGAAAATAACGATGGAGGTGTTACTGTTAAAACCGTTGAACTACCCTAGTAGTAAAATTACAATGTACGCGTGGTTGCACAAAGAGTAGACACGATATTGATTATTGATGCTTACGTGAGAAGTCACTCAGTTATACTCAATTATTGCTATAGTAATTGCTACATCATATTTCTCATATTATTGATTCAATTATTGTTACAGTATCATCTACATTATATGATATATATTAAATCAATAATTGAGACGACAAAGTTATTCATATTATTATTTGCAATATTGACAATGTCTATAAGTTCTGTCAAGGAGAGGTTTGGTCACCTAATTGCGCGCCAATAAGGAGAAATCCTTATCGGAAAGCCCCCTATTTCCTGAGAACAACCTGGTTGTTAAATATTGTGAATTTTAAATTATGAATAAGTTCGTGTCGATTAAAGATAAATTTTATAGTTCCATTGTGTTGGACTTATTTGTGTTAGTATAATTGATGTCTGGAGGATATATTATTCATTTGGGTATTCGGGACACTTTTCGTGTCGGAGTACTATTCATGAGTTACTATTCACGAGTTACTATTCACGAGTTACTATTCATGGGGTACTATTCACCCGTAAGATATATTTATTTTCGGTCCAAATCATTTTTTTTTGTACAAAATTATTCCATGAGGAGATGTGCTAATTTTTCAGACCGTTGATTGAAGATATAATAGTACATCAATATGGACCGCTGGTGGAAGTTTAATAGTAAATCAATATGGATCGTTGGTTTTAAGTTTTAATAGTAAATTAATATGGATCGTTGGTTTTAAGTTTTAATAGTAAATCAGCATGGACCGTTGTTTATGTTT
Source organism: Panax quinquefolius (assembly GCA_020205615.1). Lineage (NCBI taxonomy): Eukaryota > Viridiplantae > Streptophyta > Magnoliopsida > Apiales > Araliaceae > Panax > Panax quinquefolius. Next base: position 20,099,412 of record CM035167.1, read on the forward strand.
TAATAGTAAACCAATCTAGATCGTCCGTATAAAAATAAATCAATTTGGATGGTTCATGGATTAGTTACTATGCAATCCATTCTTCTATAAATAGAAGCTCATTCCTTCATTATTTCTTACGAATTCACTGAAACTCTAGAGAGAGAATTACAGGAGAACCTATAGAAAAGTATTCTTCTACTTCCCTACTCTTATATTCAGTTTCTTTTACGGTAAGGGATGTTATTTGTTGTACTCATGGAGAGAACTTCTGTTATTCCATTATTTATTATTCTGTTGGAATAACCTATATACGCGAGCTACCCTATACATGGTAACATTATTTTAATATTCCGTTATTTATTATTCTCATTTAATATCCTCGTCTGTATGCGTTACGCCTTTAACCTTGTTCCATTATTTAATATTCGTCGAATATCTTGTCTCGTAAGCGCTACGCCTTTACCGGGTTCCATTATTTATATTCTGTCGGAATATCATGTCCGTGCGTTTACGCCGGACCTAGTTCCATCCTTTATTATTCTGTTGGAATAACCTGCCTGTGCGGTCTATCGCATGCATGGTGATTTCTTTTGTTATTTCATTCTTTATTATACTCTGTTAGTTAAAACTTTGACTTCTATACCCATGAAATTAGTGGATTATCTTTGATATTTGCGCTTCATCTAGTATCTTTTCATGGAAATATTCTTCTGAGCATTCTTGAATTTTACTCTACAAAGCATTATCATGTTAACAATTTGGACGTTATCAGTTCCTAGATAAATTAATTCTTGAACTTGTTTTATTGAATTCTTATATCATTGTCATCATCCTCATGTTTATATTTTGTTGAAAGTCATTTGTGGCCTGTAGTGCATAGATGGACTTGGTATAATTATGACCACGGATTATTCGGTGTAATCATGACCGTAATGTTACAAATGATGTGATAAAAGTCCTTAATGGCCCGTAGTGCATTGATGGACAGTTGTTGGCATGATCATGACCATTAGTGAATACACGAATGTCCTTGGCCCATAGTGCATGGATAATTTGTGGTCGTGATACTAAAGAAAATTCTTGGCCATAGTGCATGGGTGATTCGATGATGTGGATTATTTATTAAGTTGAGTCCTAGCGATAAAAGTGATGAAAAACCTTTTAAATCATAGAAGATAGTAGATTTTATTCCTTACTTGACTCTTCTAATGGATTGCTTGTTTCGCTGTAGTTAAACTTGATAGTTTTTATATTTTATCAGTTTAACACTGTTGAAGGCTAACGATAAATTATTCTGCATTATCTTAGTCATAATATTTCTTATTGGGCTATTTGAGCTCACCCTTTCTTTTAATGTTCTCTTCAGGAAATGAGAACGTAGCTGGGACTAGTCGGGGAACAGAGTGATGGTCCTAGATGGTGCATTAGTAGTCCTCAATATTCTGTGAAATAGTGTGATAATAATTGTAATGAGGACTCCTTTTGAGTTTGTATAATCTCTATTAGATAATATTTGTATTCAAACTCACAGTTTATGTTTTGTCGTATTGTACACAACAGTTGTATTATTAGGTTGTATTTGAATTCTGTACCATGTATCTGGCGACTCAAGATGGGTGATGTATACCTAATTTTGGGGGCGTCACAACTAGGCCTTATACATTCTACCTCCTTGTACAAATATCACACATTTGCACATAAATAAAACTTCTCATATTCAACATCTAAAAAAGTTTAAGAAAGCATTCATTTAAAATATGAATGAAGATAGAAAACTTGTCTTACGCAAAGCTACAACTTAGAGTTTACGTTGAACTGCTCATCCCAATCCCTATATAACACATAAGGAAATAACACATACACCAATTAGTCATATACTTCAATTATGCATTAGTTTAAACTTAACTCTATTCCTTATGGTTCGTGTTTATAACTTAAGTTCACGTAACCATTCTTCTTTACCGTTTTATAGCGTTACGACATACGGAGATGTCTTAATTCGTATGATCATCATCTTTGATGATTTATATTCTTATCTTCTTCTTATAACCTTTCTAGGACTTAGCACACATCGAATCTCTACTAATAATCCATATGATACACTGAGTAGTTTCCCACAAATAACAAACAAACTAGTTTCTCGTCTCATCTAACTGTCTTTCAGAGCGAGTTAGATCAGTTGCCAGTTTCGTATATACCTCCGCTCTTTGAAGGAATTGTTTAGCCCAACTCCCATATGTCAACCATTAAAGATTACGATTGTACCACAACCTAAACTTAACTTTAACTTATCTGAACCATTAAAACTATAATGTTTGTAAAGTTGATTCTTCATTCCTTATGGCTTTCTGGGAACTAAATGCCATATCTCAAGATTTATTCCTTATCATCTAAGTCGTACAGTCTTTTGTATACCTAGATCGATCATTCAATGTTAATACTATGCTTCAATAGTGTTAAGCATTTTACATTATCTTATTCATATCTTATAACGTCCGATTTATTCAACTCGGAACATTATCCAAGTTATTATTACTAACTCAGCTTCTTAACGTTATATGTCATTGTCTTTAATTCAGTTTCTTCACCGTTCACAGGTTTAATCATTATTCTTCATTACCTTACGGTCAAACCATACACGGTGTGTAGGTTCTGCATATTTAATATTTACGTACACTCAACCCTTACGTCGGCTAAAATGTTTAACTCTTACATTTCATTCTATAAGAACTCGAATTTTAAAACAAAATATTAAAATAATAATTTAGTAAATAAAATTCTTAAAGCATGAGCTAGGTTCGAATAAGAATATATAAATGTGTTACGAGGTATGTGGTATTGTGTTACATATAGTAATATGAGCTATGTAATAAGTGATGTTGTGCTTAATAAATATATATCGATATTATATATTTATTGTACATTGTAGAGATGAATTAATAAGAAGATGGATAAGATTTATCTATCAATATTAAATAATTTATGTGAAAATATTCTATGCTAGTAAGTTGGTGACATTAAATATCTTTGATAATCACCAATTTCTTGAGTATATACGAGTATGTATCAAGTCTAAGGCAGTGCGACCGTACCCTTTAATGGTGGATGTATAGGCGCTGGGCTAAACGATTCCTTCAAAGAGCGGAGGTATATACGAATTAATAACCGATCTAACTCGCTGTGAAAATAGTGTAGACGAGACAGAAACAAATTTGTTGGTTGTTTGTGGGAAACCACTCAGTGTACTATATTGAATACCATTAAAGACTCGATGTGCGCTAGGTTTGGACTTGTATATATGTACGTTGTTGACGAGAGAAGAAAATCGATATATCTTTAGATAAATATTTGTAGAGATTTATTGACTAATATTGGGATATGGTTAAATGTGTAGATTAAAGAAAGAAGAATTGAACTTGAAGTTTAATCTCTAAATTGTTGAAGAATGTAGTCATTGGAGATTCATTTTGGTTAGTATAATGAGAGAGCATGTATGGAGCATGTTAAAGGATTTGCGAGTTAAGTTATGTTTCTATTGAAGCATAACATGTCTCAATCTAACTTAAGGTGGGACGGGACGCTTACTCTCGAAGTTTAAGACCAAGCGATCGATCGCTACTTTGGCCCCAGATATTCGAAGATAAGTTTGTAAAATCTGATGAGTTGTGTAATCTGAACTATATGAATTGTATATTAGTGGCTAATATGTTATCATATGGGTCATATTTGATATTTATAGTGTCCATGAATGGATTGAGATAACAAAGCGTGAATCGAATGAGAGTTAGTTATGGAAATTAACTAAACAAGAACAAATATTAGTTAACTTAAATTAAGTGGAAAATTATATTATGGAATAATATAATTTTAATATTAAAGCCTTATGTGGCAGTGGCGTGATAGTAAATTGAATGGAAGGGGTAATTCACTCAAGTAAAATGGTGAATTGATATATGTGTTAACATAAAGAAAATGGAATGAATATGTAAATTAAAAAGGAATTTTAATATATTACATAGTGTAATAATATATGAAAAGATTTGATAGTTGAGATATGTAATGGATAATAAGTGTCTAATAAAAAGAAGGGACCAATACATTTAAATATTGGTTAGAGATGTAATGTTAAGAATACTATTATGTTGATAGATTATATTATTATAAGCTTGTGGACTATTAATTACTAAGTTCACATAATTATGTCTTGTGTGACATAACTAGGGATGTTAAATCAAAGGAGATTTAATGGGAAGTATTAAAAGAAAATAAATGGTGAGTTAATAAATAATTGATATTAATTATCATTATGATAATTAGATATATTTGAGATGATAAATTTTATGGAAAATGATGGATTGAGAATATCCAACTATTTTATAATTAGCCCAATTAAAAGATTATTGGATTTAAAAAAATATACATGAGATATAAGAATATATATTGGTATATACTTAAAATATAAGTATACTTCATATATGTGAGCGTATACCTATTTATGTGTATAGGTGCCATAATTTACATAAGGTTTAATAGCAAAATAAATGTGACTAAGAGTAATACTCCCTCCCTCAAATGTTCCAGCCCTCTTCCCTGACCAAAGTGTTGATATTCTCTTCCTTTTTGGCTAACAAGCAAACCCATGTGGGTATATGATGAAGGAGTACATGGTTAGGTAGAGAGTTGGTAATTCTTTCCACCAACTTCTCTTTTTCCTTTGGTTAATGACTAATGATTTTCCTATAAATATAAACCCCAATTCATCTTGCAAAGCTTGTTAGTATTCTGCTAGATTTCTGATAACAAAAGGGATAGAGATTTTAGAGAAGTTCTAATAAAGCTCTTGCAATTTGGTGATTTCAGTGAAAGAGAGTGATACTCTGTAATTGAGGGAAAATTGCAAAGGTACTAACTTCTACTCCTCTACATTTCTTATACTTAGATAAGTATAGAATGGTGAAAGCATGATGATTGTGTGATTATAATACATATATGTTTTTCATTTCCAGATTATGAATTCCTTAGAAATGACAAGAAAACGTAGCTTTTGAGTCACACAATTTATGGCTAAGGATTGTTATAATCCATGAATTGTTGATAGATTTTGTTAATACAGTTAAATACAAAAACAACGGAAGTTATACGAATCAATTTGGTTGATAAACGAATTCGTAGTGAACGAATTTGCTAAATTTGTCAAAAATGTGAAAATTTAGTATGAAAATGAGTTTTGGATTAATATTTGGGTTAGTTAATGTTTTTGAAGTGTTATAATTATTCAGTAGATGAGTAGCTAAGAGTTTAACGAGTTCAACAAAACGAAAACCAACTAATTCGGACTTAAAATGAGAAAGTTATGGCAGAAACTATAACTTGGGCGAGGTCAGCAAGCGTTGCCGTCATCAGAGCACTTGAGGCGTCTTGGCTAGGCGCTACCTCGCCTAAAGTGTGATCGGTGTGATCTGCTTTTGACCTATTCTCGTAAAATGTACCATAACATTTTCATACGGACTCTGATTGAGGCGATTCAAGATGCTCCAGAACGAGGACGAATAGACCTACAACGTTTGTTCTTTAAGTGTTTCAATTTGAGGTCATTAGGAAGGTTCAAAATAGTCATCTTTGTGACTGTTACGTAATTGAAGGCCATCGGAGGGCGTCGAGCGAGCACATACGCAAATATAGTGCTCCCAACGATGGAATATGTTATTCTAAGTGATAAAACATTAATATGAATGATAATAGACATGTCATATGGATAAGATTACTTTACTTATAATGGAAAGCTTTAACAATGATTTCTAAAAGAAAAGTTAAAGTTTTTGAGAAACAGAAGTTGATGAATTTGGTGTCCTTTGAGTTCTGACCTTGGACCCTATGTACGCATATCAACATGCATGAAATGTAGTTTTAAATTTACCTTGCATATATTAGATTGATATAGCTTGGTTTAAAGTGTTTTAAAAGAAAAACTTGAAGTTTTGAAAATGAAACTTGACAAACATTGTGTCTTTTAAATTCCGACTTTGGGAACATGTGATTGTGGAGTAGTTATATGAGCGTATGGATAAGGAATGTAATTTCAAGATATATTACACATATAATGTTATCAAGCTCGGTTTAGTATGGGTTTTAAAGAGAAATTTAAAAGTTTTAGAAGCTAACTTTGATGAGTATTGTGTTACTTGCATTATGACCTTATAAGCAATCATGATAGAGTTATTTATGCCTTTAAGTATGAATGATATGTGCACTCAATTAGTTAAGCATGACATACCTTATTTAAACATGTTTTAAAAGTAAATGAAATATGTTATGTCTATGTAAATGAGTTAGATACATGTGAGCATGCTATTAAAGGCTTGTTAGTACCAATATAAGGTTTAAAAGCTTATAAACCTTGAATCTTGTTAAAGAGAGTTGTTAAGCCTTATTGATTGAAATAATTCAACATAGAGCTATGTAATTCAAAACTAAATGATTTGAAATAAGAACTTGAATAAATATCACAACCTACTTGATATATGTTTATAGTAAGTATCATAATACATGTTATGCTACAAATTAAACTGAGCAATGAAAAGCTCAAGTCTGAGCTTAAGAGGAGTAGCACGTCAGCGCCACTCCAAAGCTTCAATGCAGTAGCATGGCCAAGACTGCTCGCAGAGTGACCAAGAGCATTTTTTTAACTGCATGGTCTTGAGTTATGATTATATGTTGTCCTTAAGGACTACAAGTTATGAAAAAAGATTTTTGAAATAAATATGATAGTAGAATGAGCTAGTTTCATGGTTATCCTAAGTTCAAGTAAAAATGAAACTAAGTTATGAAACAATATTTTGTTCTTATATTAAGAGCGTATGAAATGTATGACTGATGGGTATGAATCCAGGATTATATAACTGTGTAGGGATACACGCAGTGCAGATAAGCTTTAACTAGTTAAGTCGTAGTTGATAAACTACGAATCTGGCAAGTCTTTCAGTTCCTATTTGTTATATGAATTTGATAACTGTTAATTGAGCTATATTATGCCATGAGAATGTTGATGTATAGATATGAAATGCATATGAGATATATATATATATATATGAAATGTGGAAGTTGATTTGATGATATGTGTGACACCCCCAAATCTGGGTACTTTAATTCCCACATGATTAGGTGTTCACTATTCAAACATCATATATCTATCTACCCATAATAAATGAAAGCATAAATAGATAGAAATAAATCCTCTCCTTAAGGAGTTACATCATCTGAAATAATTACATAAATCTCAGGTCATACTAACCTTAATTCTTAACTACGGAAACATAAAAAATTTATAGTCTTACACAACATCAATATAAGTCTAAAACATCAATTCAATATCACATAAAATAACAAGTCTTCATAATTTGTTAATCTTGCCCTTGCCTTTGCTATTAGAAGGCTCGTCGGACCTTTCGTTCTTAACTGCAATGTTATTATTACGCAAGAGTAAGCACGATTGCCCACAAATATAAGAATCCAATAACAATATAATACCATACGAGTGAATCAAAGACTTCTGGAATAGAAGCTCAACTTTTGAATCAAGAATGAATAATAAGAATCAAAAGATTTTTGAGGGTCATAAGACCTTGAACTATGTCCTAGGTTATCAAGGGTTATTCTTGAAACCTTTAACAGTCATAAGACTATGGACTCTTCTATTCGTACTTAGGGGGATCAACCCTTAGTACCATATTGTGCACAATATCTTAACGTTAACGCATAAGTAATCCCTATTCAGGGTTGTTCATCTCAGTTTGATATTAAAGTCTGCACCAAAGGAAGTTTGGTTTGGATAAATCAATAAGGGTTTTAAAATTTAGAATGTTCATCAACTATGGACTAGTTGAATCAATAAGGGTTCACTAGTCTAATAAGGTTCAACAATAAATGATATTTAAATCGAATAACATTTTCAAGAGGTATAGAATAGAACAAGTATTGTATAATGAAATCATACTTTGGAAAGATAAATAATCTTTAATATAACAAATTGAACTTGGTTAATAATAATGAGAATTTACTCGACGTAAATTATAAACTTGAATAATGATAACAAGAGGGTTAGGAAACTTGCCTCGTGCGTAGATTACACGTTAATTATACACGTTCCTTGATTTAATCATACATATCATTTTCATTCATAATAACAGTCAATTATAATGTAACTAGTCGTCATAAGTTCATTCTTTTTGTCTAACTCGTATTATGACTTTACTTAGTCAAATTATCACACTTATGGTCACATAATATTACACTATATAAACAATAAGCTAACTATGCGTTCAATAATTCAATCCATTGTTAAATGTGTTATTGACATGTTAAGAATCTATTTTAACATCTCATTATACGTCTAACATATTTTTATATACATTAGATTGGGTTTCTATCACATTCTTAGACTTGAATAATAAGGAAAAATTTCATTTCTGGACATTCTCAGATATCAGTCATGGCTACCACTTCTGTGGTTGTGCTTTTTTTGGCACCACAAGACTGGACCTTAAGGCATGGAACTAGCGTCAAGACTACAGCCGATCCAAGATTACTTCAGTAATTCGCAAAAAATTGCAGAACATGGCCAAAACCTCCAATTAATTTATTCTTACACGAAATTAGACATACCCAAACACTATAATACACATATACTTACTACTCAACCTGCAACGACCCGAAATCCGGTCTATCTTCACACCCGGATTCCGTACGTCTTGAGTACATCATTCATCTAACATACATCATTATATACTGAACATAATAACATACATTCTGAATTCCCAGGTTCTAAAACCTTATTACCTTTCTCATTACAAGTAATGATAATTACATTATTCCTTTCATCTTACAAGAGCGACTTTTATCCGCCACGAAGGATACATACAGTTCATTAAACTAGTCTATAGTTTAATTTTCATCTTTCTACATCACAAGTATTCACTTGATCTTTTCGCACATTGACATTCTGAATGGCACTTCATCTGGATATCGTCAGCTTGATCTATACGGGATCCTTAAGTTTTTCTAGCATCATTCGCTGAAAATGTTTTTCATTTAAAGCAAGTGTGAGCATTCAATTTCCCAGTAAGTTATAACAGTTGAACAAACAACTTCAAGAATTTAAACATTCTTTTCAGATTTCAATAACCGAACAAGGTTACGAAGCAGCTTGAATAATAGGAATAGTCTTGATTCCTATCATCTTAAAACATTAGTCAAATTCACTTTGAAATACTTTCATTCTCTATTCTCTTTCATACACATCCTGTCTGGCTAGAATCAATAGCACAGACTTAACAATAACGGTTCATGTATAAACAAAACATTCTCTTATTAAACAGTTCAAACATAGAACAATTCATCTCATAGAAACATCGAAGTGTTCACATTGTGGCACAAGGCCTCATACGTTCTACCACCTTGCACAAAATCACACATTCATAGACAGAACTTCTCAAGTTCAACATCTGAGAAGTTTAAGAAACTAGCATTCATTTAAAATATGAATGAAGTTAGGAAACTTGCCTTACGCGATACGCATACTTCCACGCCGAACTTCTCATTCCAATCCCTATAACACATAAGGAAATAACAAATACACCAATTAGTCATATACTTGACTTACGCATTGGTTTACTTAACTTTACTTCTTAAGGTTCGTGTTCTTGCAATATAATTTTACGTGACTAACTTTCATTATCGGTTTACGATTTCATGACATACGGAGATGTCTTACTCAACACGTTCATTATCTTTGATGATTCACATTCTTATCTTCTTCGTATACTTCTCTAGGACTTAGTACACATCGCTTCTTTGCTAGTAGTCCATATGGTACTCTGGGTGGTTTCCCAAAAATAACCAACAAACAAGTTCCCGTCTCATCTACACTGCCATCACAGTGAGTTTGATCGGTTGCCAGTTTCGTATATACCTTCGCTCTCTGAAGGAATTGTTTAGCCCAGCTCCCATATGTCAACCATCAAAGGTTACGATTGTACCACAACCTAACTTTCTCTTAACTTATACGAATTATTAAATTATAATGTTTGTTAAGTTAATTTCTTATTCCTTTTGGCTTTCTGGCAAGTAATTGCTATACTTCAGGATTCATTCTTATCCGATTCACATTCGACTTTCATTAATCTCATTACCGTTCGATACGGCTTTCTTGATACCATTCGTATCTTACTTACTACATTCATCAACGTCTAAGTCATATAACCAGGGTATACTTAACACGTTCATCAAACGCGAATACGATTCAGGAGGATCATTTACGTATTCAATGTCCACGTTGCTCGTCTCTTAATCTCTCATTCAACCTTTACTCAAGGTTTTAATTGCTTTCGATCGTTATCCATCCCATGAACCCCATGTTCATTATTCTTTCTTAATATCAAAGCCATATGGTTCGCTGTTTGCTAAGACCGATCATTCATCAAAACAACGTTGCGTTCACAGCGTCTAAACACTTTACATTCATCTCTCAATGCCATGTCATAACATCAAAATGTTATACATTAACATCGTCAACCAACGTCTAAGGAATCACAACCATAGAAATCCCTCACGTTCGTTTATCGCGACTACGGTCCCTGGACATCGGTTCCGTAACCCGCATCTACATTCATTATCTTTTATTCTCATTTAATCTGTTCATTCAACCTTTATTAGAGGTTTAAAACACTTGATTAAGTGTTACATTAGTTGAACATTATGTTCACATTTCTTTCTTGTACATCCTCCAGTAACTGAGAACTAAAAATCTCATTTCTGGGCATTACTCTGCACCGGCGCTGCGACATCGTGCCCTTCCCTTTCTCTCGCGCTGCGGCACGACCTACTTCTCTGTCCTTTCTTCCTGGATTGACCCATGGCACATGAAGTCCTTACTTAGTGGGTCATACATGCGACGCCACACTCTAGAAGATTTTCAGATCAGATACCTGGCAATACAAGCATTACCACAAATTGTACTATGGTTCACATCATGCAAGAACTCTTGCGTTGCAGTGCTCTTGACATCAAGATTAAGATCATGCATCATCCTCCATGGCACAACTTGCGCTGCGGCACCGAGCATGAAACCTAGAAAATATTTCTAAGTCTTTTACAAGCTTGAGACGCTGATTTCAAAATCTCAAAACTTCTTCGTTATAACTCGGAACGAGGTCGTTCCAAAGCCATTTTCTTCCTTATCTTATGTACTTCGATTACCCTTATACAAAACTTTGTTCTAAATCCGTTAACATGCCATTCAATTGGCTTATTATTCATTCTTTGTTCATTTTAATGTTTTTAACGTTCTTTGTTCGTTCGTCCGTAATTAGGTCATCCGAACTCGAAATTCATTCGTTCTTGAGTCCACGACTCACGTTTTATACATTCTCTTACATTCTTATGAAATCCTACACGTTCGGGTTCATTTACTAAATTTCAAATTTTCGTTCTTCTTTTACAAAATTTTCGCCATAACTTCGTTATAGCTTAGTTTTAATCCGTTCTTCATGAACGTATCTGTCATTCCTAACCAAGCAATAAGCAACTAACTTATACGTGATGTTTTTAAACTTGTCCATCAACAACAATTATACTACGATTGTTTTAAATTTGTCCATCAACAACGTTCTTCGTGTTCTTCGCGTGTTCTTCGCGTTCTTCATTTGTTCTTCATTTAAATCGATATTTTGGATTACGATTTCACTTTTTCTTGGAATTTGATGTTATAGAACATCATTCCTTACTTAATTCACCTACTCGTTCATAATATTCATTAAGATCGCTCAAAATCCTCACGAATCTTATACTTGCTTAAGAAATTTATAAACTAAATTTCTTATTTTTATTTCTTCATTTTCTTACGATTTCAACCATATGAAATCATTTCTAACTTAATCTACTTCTTATCTTCATTAAGTTATGTTTTTTGAACATAAAAACTTAAAGAAAATTTAGAAAAAATTAGTGTTCTAAGTTACTGCTCTTCTTTAATCTCCATCCTCCTTGACAAAGCGCGTAATCGAGCTAGCTTTTCCTCATTCCTCTTCCTCTCTTCTTCCATCCGAACCCTCTCTCTTTCTCTCTCAAAGAGTAGGATTTTCAAAAGCTCAAAATAATGAACTTAAGCTTTCTATTTATAGAAAACCAAGGTTAGGGGCATTTTATTCATTTTGCCCCTAAAATTACTATTCCCACCTCCTCCACATCTTAGCCACCAAGTTAACTTGGCCACCACCCTTACTTGGTGGGCAAGTGGACGGCCCACATGCCCATGGGTTGCCCTAATGGTTCTTACCCATCCGTTTACCCATCGGTTCAATCCGTGGTTTCTTTTCTTAGTTTAGGCCATAACCCTAATTCTTATTGGGCCTAACTTGGGCTTAACTTCACAAAGCATTGGGCTTGACATAATCCAAGTCCAATTAGATTCTACAAAGTCCATGAACATAAAGTCCATTTAGACTCATCGTATTCTACGCATTCTATTCTCGTATTCTCTTCGTATTTCGTTCGTACGATATTCGTATTATACGTCATACTATTCTTCTTTCTATACTCGTATAATAACTCGTATCATACTCGTATTTCTCACGCATAATAACCCTAGTTATTATACGTATTCATTACATTCTCGGAACTCACTTTTCTTAACCCTTAGGTTTTGAGTCCGCAGGCGAAAACTTCATTTTTGCCATAACTGAAATATTATTGAATATTCCATCACGTCTCAAAATTATACGTAATCAATAACTTCTCGGAATTTCAAAATAAATCTCCGAGCAGAAACGGGTGAATAGTGCTTATTTTGTCTTTTTCCCCGAAAATATTTTGTTCCCGCAAAACTTTCATTTTTGTCTTAAAAATTCTTACTCGTTCAATCTAGCTCGTAGCCAGAATCCTCCCGACTTAAAATCATTCTAGGTTATAAAACGATTAATAAACACATAGCACATAATAGTATTAATAAAATTTCCTTTTATTAATAACTAATTCTTTAAATCTTAATTTCTGGACAATCCAGATTTCCGGGTTGTCACATCCTTCCCCCCTTATAAAAATTCCGTTCTCGGAATTTCTTCAAACCATACCCATACTCGGGTCATCACATTCACCCCTTCTTCATAGAATTTCATCCTCGAAATTTTAACTTACTCTTCTTCTCAACTTCTCTTCAAAGAAGTTATTATCTTCCAAACATTCCCTACCCTTCATAACTTATCAAGAATCATGAAGTGAAAGGAATAATGAGAAATATAAAAATTCCTTTAAAACATTTCATACTTTTGTTGAGGGGTCAAATTGACCATGAACTCTTACTAGGTAAAACAGCATGATGCCGTAACCTTTCTTTCCACGGTCAGTTTACAATCACAAAGAAGGTAAACAACCTCTTCCATACGTAGGTGATCAACCCATCGTATAACCCCATTTTGGAGTATGTTCACCTCAGACTTACTCATTATATTTCGCACCAAAACAATTTGGTTTGGCATAACTCTTCAAAGAAAGCTCAATTTTCTTTTAATCATGACATACCATTCGTCTAGCCGAATCAAATAGCTTAGACCATACCAATAAATTGGATATCAACTTCTTCTCAATTGACATCGACTACTTCTTTAAATTCTTTTGCAATACATCAAAACATTTCATGACGTCATGATACCGCACTTTTCACAGTACGTTGAGGACTTCGTCAGTTTATGATTTTATCATTATGCATCATACCATGGTGGTTTGTTGATCCTAAAATCAAATCCAACACCGGGTTCAATTGCATTAATAACTCTATCTTTTTACCATCTTTGCATCAAATGCACTGATGATAATAAAAATTTATTTTGATATTTTAAATCAATTTCTGTCTATCTGAAACAATTAGCATAGACATACCAAGAATAGTTCTTTTAAAATTCATTGGTTCCAAAAGCTGAACCAATTCTTTTATTTTCAAAATGCGCACATCAGCACGATTTCAAGAAATTTTGAAATCTAGCATAGCTAGATGACTTGGAATATCCTATTCTCCATCTTCCTTCATTGTCTTACTTACGACAATACTTAATCTTCTCTAGCACCTTCAATGCTAAGTCTATCGAAAATACTTACTTTCGGGCCTAAACATTCCTATACCTTAGTATAGTTCATCAACTTACCACACTTTATGTGTTTAGGAACTTTCCACAACCATATGTGTTTAAGAACTTATCTTCGCAATATGTAATCCAAGAACAAATCAAGGACTATCCATATGCTTAGGGCTCAGAAATATAGAATATAACTATGAGTCACAAACTTTTCATAAGTATGAGTTTCAAAAACCCGCACCTATCTTATCATTTTCTACCTATCAAGTATATACATGAGAAAAGATTCACCTTCTCTTTATATACATCTTGATAGCGCGACAAATTTCAATGATTATCACTGTAATAAACTGAGTGGTTGTTACACCAAGCACAAACCTCTGTCCATACAAAGATTCATACAACTCAGCTATCACATGAGTCCTCAATTGAAATCTTACAACTTCTAACTTTCTCTTTACTTAATACAAATTTTCTTTAATTCGTATAATATCCTTTACAACTCAATTTGAGTTCTTCTTCCCGTACTACTTTGTAGTACCATTTATTCATAGCATTAGCTATAAATCATTCATCGTTTGATAGCTCATCTGTTACTACGATTTACTATGATCACGTGGTGATCTTCTTATCCTTCTCTTTACGATTATAGTCTTAGGTACTCATACCTAAGGTTTATAACCTATCAGCTCTGATACCAACCTATAACGACCCAAAATCCGGTATATCTTCACACCCGGATTTCGTACGTCACGAGTACATCATTCATCCAACATACATCATTATATACAGAATATAATAACATACATTCTGAATTCCCAGGTTCTAAAACCTTATAACCTTTCTCATTACAAATAATGATAATTACATTATTCCTTTCATCTTACAAGAATGACTTTTATCCGCCACCAAGGATACATACAGTTCATTAAACTAGTCTATAGTTTAATTTTCATCTTTCTACATCACAAGTCTTCACTTGATCTTCTCGCTAATTCACATTCTGAATGACACTTCATCTGGATACCATCAGCTTGATCTATACGGGATCCTTAAGTTCTTCTAACATCGTTCGCAAAAAAATGTTTTTCATTTAAAGCAAGTGTGAGCATTCAATTGCCCAGCAAGTTATAACAGCTAAACAAACAACTTCAAGAATTTAAAAATTCTTTTCAGACTACAATAACCAAACAAGGTTACGAAGCAACTTGAATAATAGGAATAGTCTTGATTCCTATCCTCTTAAAACATTAGTCACATTCACTTTGAAATACTTTCATTCTCTATTCTCTTTCATACACATCATGTTTGGCTAGAATATATAGCACAGACTTAACAATAACAGTTCATGTATAAACAGAACATTCTTTTATTAAACAGTTCAAACATAGAACAATTCATCTCACAGAAAAACTGAAGTGTTCACATTGTGGCACAAGGCCTCATACGTTCTACCACCTTGGGCAAATATCGCACATTCAAGATGTACGAGAACTTCTCAAGTTCAACATCCGAGAAGTTTAAGAAACTAGCATTCATTTAAAATATGAATGATGTTAGGAAACTTGCTTTTACGCGATACTATGACTTACTTACGCCGAATCGCTTCATTCCAATCCCTATAACATATAAGGAAATAACAAATACACCAATTAGTCATATACTTGACTTATGCATTGGTTTACTTAACTTTACTTCTTAAGGTTCGCATTCTTGCAATATAATTTTACGCGACTAACTTTCCTTACCGATTTACGGTTTCATGACATACGGAGATGTCTTACTCAACACGTTCATCATCTTTGATGATTCACATTCTTATCAATTTCGTATACTTCTCTAGGACTCAGTACACATCGCTTCTCTGCTAGTAGTCCGTATGGTACTCTGAGTGGTTTCCCACAAACAACCAATAAACAAGTTCCCGTCTCATCTACACTGCCATTACAATGAGTTAGATTGGTTGCCAGTTTCGTATATACCTTCGCTCTCTAAAGGAATTATTTAGCCCAGCTCCCATATGTCAAACATCAAAGGTTACGATTGTACCACAGCCTAACTTCTTCTTAACTTATACGAATTATTAAATTATAATGTTCGTTAAGTTAATTTCTTATTCTTTTGGCTTTCTGGCAAGTAATTGCCATACCTTAGGATTCGTTCTTATCTGATTCACATTCGTCTTTCATTAATCTCATTACCATTCGATACGGTTTTCTTGATACCATTTGTATCTTACTTACTACATTCATCAATGTCTAAGTCATACAACCAGGGTATACTTAGTTCGTTCGTCAAACTAGAATATGATTGACGAGGATCATTTACATATTCAACGTCCACGTTGCTCGTCTCTTAATCTCTCATTCAACCTTTACTCAAGGTTTTAATTTCTTTCGATCGTTATCCATCCCATGAACCCATGTTCATTATTCTTTCTTAATGTCAAAGCCATACGGTTCGCTGTATGCTAAGACCGATCGTTCATCGCAACAACATTGTGTTCACAGCGTCTAAACACTTTACATTCATCTCTCAATGCCATGTCATAACATCAAAATGTTATACATTAACATCGTCAACCAACGTCTAAGGAATCACAACCATAGCAATCCCTCACGTTCGTTTATCGCGAATACGGTTCCCGGACATCGGTTCCGTAACCCGCATCTATATTCTTTGTCTTTTATTCTCGTTTAATCTTTTCATTAAAACTTTATTAAAGGTTTAAAACACTTGATTAAGTGTTACATTAGTTGAACATTATGTTCACATTTCTTTCTTGCACATCCTCCAGTAACTAAGAACTAAAAATCTCATTTCTAGGAATTACTCTTGCACCACAGGTCATGGCCGGTACTGCGTTCTTCCCTTCCTCCTTCTTTGCCGCGCTTTCTCTCTCTCTCTCTCTTCTCTGATCAAGGCGATGCGGTATGAGTCCTTACTTAGTGGGTCGTGCTGCAGCGCCACACTCTAGAAGATTTTTGTACTTTACATGGCGCTATGGTGCCACAAATCAGACTTATGGTTCACAGGCTACTTATGAGCTCTTGCAGTGTGTGTTTGACATCGTTATTACACAAGGCCACGGCCTCTCCAGGCACAACTCACTCAGCCAAGCACACGCTTAGCATGAAACCTAGAAAATTTTTCTAAGTCTTTTACAAGCTTGAGACGCTAATTTCGAAATCTCATAACTTCTTCGTTATAACTCGGAACGAGGTTGTTCCAAAGCCATTTTCTTCCTTATCTTACGTACTTCTATTAACCTTGGATAGAACTTTGTTCTGAATCTGTTAACATGCCATTCAATTGGCTTAATCTTCATTCTTCATTCATTTTAACGTTTTTAACGTTCTTTGTTCGTTCGTCCGTAATTCGGTCATCCGAACTCGGAATTCGTTCGTTCTTGAGTCCACGACTCATGTTTTATACGTTCCCTTAAATTCTTATGAAACCATACACGTTTGGGTTCATTTACTAACTTTCAAATTTTCGTTCTTCTTTTACAAAATTTTCGCCATCACTTCATTATAGCTTAGTTTTAATCCGTTCTTCATGAACGTTTCTACCGTTCCTATCCAAACAATAAGCAACTAACTTATACGCGATGGTTTTAAACTTGTCCATCAACAACAATTATACTACGATGGTTTTAAATTTGTCCATCAACAACGTTCTTCGTGTTCTTCGCGTGTTCTTCGTTCGTTCTTCATTTAAATTGATATTTTGGATTACGATTTCACTTTTTCTTAGGATTTGATGTTATAGAACATCATTCCTTACTTAATTCACCTACTCGTTCATAATATTCATTCGGATCGCTCAAAATCATCACGAATCTTATAGTTGCTTAAGAAATTTATAAACTAAATTTCTTATTTTTATTTCTTCATTTTCTTACGATTTCAACAATATGAAATCATTTCTAACTTAATCTACTTCTTATCTTCATTAAGTTATGTTTTTTGAACATAAAAACTTAAAGAAAATTTAGAAGAAATTAGTGTTCGAATTACCGTTCTTCTTTAATCTCCTTCCGTCGGACAAAGCGTGCAATCGAGTTAGCTTTTCCTCATTCCTCTTCCTCTCTTCTTCCATCTGAACCCTCTCTCTTTCTCTCTCAGAGATTAAGATTTTCAAAAGCTCAAAATAATGAACTTAAGCTTTGTATTTATAAAAAACCAAGGTTAAGGGCATTTTAGTCATTTCGCCCCTAAAGTTACTATTCCCACCTCCTCCACATCTTAGCCACCAAGTTAACTTGGCCACCACCCTTACTTGGTGGCCAAGTGGCTGGCCCACATGCCCATGGGTCACCCCATGGGTTGCCCCAATGGTTCTTACCCATCCGTTTACCCATCGGTTAGATCCGCGGTTTCTTTTCTTGGTTTGGGCCTTAACCTTAATTCTTATTAGGCCTAACTTGGGCTTCACTTCACAAAGCATTGGGCTTGACATAATCCAAGTTCAATTGGATTCTACAAAGTCCATTAACACAAAGTCCATTTAGACTCATCGTATTCTACGCATTCCATTCTAGTATTCTCTTCGTATTTCGTTCGTACGATATTCGTATTATACGTCATACTATTCTTCTTTCTATACTCGTATAATAACTCGTATCATACTCGTATTTCTCACGCATAATAACCCTAGTTATTATACGTACTCATTACATTCTCGGAACTCACTTTTCTTAAACCTTAGGTTTTGAGTCCGCGGGCGAAAACTTTGTCTTCGCCATAACTGAAATATTATTTAATATTGTAACGCCCCGAGAAAATTGGATTTTTGAGAATTAAATTTTGAATTTTATTAAATGAATTTAATGGATTATTTATGGAGCAAGCTAATTGAAGGTCGTTCTATGACCTAAAACATATCGTAACGTCAGAGAGTATTTTGGCTACGTGGTAGAATTAAAGTGTTTGAATTTCCAAGACAAAAATAAAAGCTTTCCGAGAAATTTTCTGAAAAACACTATTCACGCATTTCTGCTCGGGAATTATTTTTGAACTTCCGAGAAATACGTAACGATAGAATATCGATGTGAGATGGAATATCCAATAATATTTCAGTTATGGAAAACGTAATGTTTCGCCTGTGGACTTAAAACCTAACGCTTAGGGAAAGTGACTCTATGAGAAGAAAATGTACGACGAGTAATGAATTAAAACAATGATCATATAATACTTAGGTATTATACGAAGTAATGAATACATGTATGATATGAAGTATTATACGAATGTGTATGAATGATAGTATATCATATATGATGAGTAGTATACGAGTTAAAATACGAGATTAATACGTATAATATATGTTATAAGGCTTTAAGCCAAAAGAAAGGAATTGGTAGAATTTGTTAAGTATTATGTGAGCCCAAGTATTGGATGGTTAAGTAAGTTAATTAAACCTAAGCCCAAGTAAGTATCCAATGGGTAAGAACCATGGAGCAACCCATGGATGATCTAAGGTGATGAACAAGCAAACTTAGAGGCTAAGTAAATGTGGTGAGCACACAAAGTGCTTAAGTGATGAACAAGTAGACTTAATGACAAAGATAACTTAATGGCTAAGATAAGTGGTGAGCAAGTGTTGTGATGGCCAAGTAAAAGTTGTGGAGGGCAAGTTAACTTAAGAGCTAGGTAATGAATAGTAAGGAGGTGGATGGTTTAATGACCATTGAGCCCTCATCTAGGATTTCCTATAAATAGGAAGCTCTTAATTCATTTTGTTGTTTGTTCATTTCCTCCAACACCTTATACATAATAAGTTTAGAGCTTATTTACTTGAGAGAATAAGCACATAAAAGCTAGACTTCTATTATTAGATTTTGCACAACAACTTATAGCTTAATGGCTTGAGAGAAAAAGCTAGAGTTCTTATTAAGCAAGAAGCAAGAAGAAGATTGAGGTTTAGCAAGTGATCATCAAAGGGTAAGCAACCTTAATCCTTTATTCTCTTTCTCTTCCATTGTTAGAGAAGGGGGTATTCGTAGAACTAGTATGTTAAGGAATGATAAACCAAAGGGCTAAAGTCTTAATAAGTCGTATAAATCATGAATAAGCTATTCGTAATCTTTTAAGTTAGGAACTTGTGAAGAACAATAATGAAAGTATAAGAACTTGTATGAAGTGGTAATATGTTTACATTAAGAAGTTAGCATGACTAATAAGAGGTAAGAATAATGATTAAAGGACTTAACTCATTAATAAGTCATAAGCAATGAAATTAAGTATGTTATACTTTAATAAGTAGTTTATAAGTTTATGAGTTTTTAACTTATTAAGAACAATTAATAACTTATCATGTTTATAAGTTAACAAAGCATGTATGTCAAGATGGTAGCATGATGGATTGAATCCAAGAGAAATGATTTAAAAATCTCAAGTAACAAAGTTTCGCCGGAATTCACATGATTAGACGTTAATCGTCGAAATCGTGAAATTCTCGGAATGAAAGTCAAATTTTGATATTGAGATTGGAAACATTGGTTTTCAATGGAGACAAGTCGTATTTGTCATTATAGAGTCACAGACTAAAAATGGCTTGGATTCGACTTAGAACGAAGAACGAAGCGCCGAACGCTCACGAAACGCTTATCGCTTTTCGTTAAAAAGGGACTAATAGGTGAAATTTTAGTAAACGAAGTTGAATAGATAAAATTCTTGAATGAACGCATAGAGTACGTAATTTGTGAACCGTGGGCTCTTGAACGAACCAATTCGGACTTATAACGAAGAAGTTACGAGTTCGGGAATCTCGCAAAGTTGAAAATCACAAAACTATATGTATAAGAGTCCGTACAAGCGCCGACTCAAGATTAAATGACCGGCCACAAGTAGCCGCCAAAGTGAGCTTCAGACTGCAGAAACTCGCATCGCAAATACGATAGTTAACAAAGGGACTCACACCAGTAACGCCGAAGTCCTGGCCTTCAAGCCCTATCGGGCGATGACAAAATACGGCTTAACAAAGCAACACCAGCGCCAAGGCATCCAAATTTTAAAACTTAGACAATGAAGAATGGTTACAAGTGGAACATGAAGGGAAATTGTTTAGTAATGAACTAAGGAACTTAATCATACATTATTAAGTTATAATTAAACCTTAAGTATGATCACTTAGGGTTAAAGAAAGTCAAGTGGAGATGAATGTGAACGATATGCAATAAGTGAACTAAACAAATGACGATTGAGTTTTGGATGATAACGTAAGGACGTTAATAAGCCGTAAGGAATGATAATTAACTCGGACTGAGTTGTATTAATAAAGTAATTTCACTTAAGTGTTAGAAGAGACAGAAGTTAGTAAGAATGATGTAAAGAACAACGGTAAGCCGGAACCAATAATAACAAATCTAATACGGGATTAGATTGAGAAGTAGGGTAAGATTCTTTAGGAACTATGTATGTTCGTTCATGACCTAATGTGGTATGTTATGTGATTATGTATTGTAGAGACTGTAAAGACTCAAAGGAAACGTAATTATACCGTGAAAGCGCATTTAAAGGCAAGTTTTTCTTAAATCCTTGTCTAACCTTCGTGTTAGTCAGGTTTTCAAATGATTCAAATTATGAAATGCATGTATGGTTTTGAAGAAAGAGTCGATGCCAGTTTTAGCTCGGCTAGACTAATCTTGATAGATTGATTGAACTGTTTACAAGTCTTTCAATATAGAATTGCTAACGCTATCCTACGCCAACTAATTGGTACGGATTCAAGGTAAGCTTGAATATGAATAAACAAATGTATTTTCATCGAGTATTCGATGGGCACGTGAGGTTGCCACAACTTAAACGTACACACGTTTAATGGATGTAGTGTTGATCAATATAGGGTACTATAGGCTGATCACCTAGATGTACTCGTAAGATATGCCGGACTTACGAACTTCGTGCCGGGTTATCCTTTTCAAAGAAACTATAAGACGTTAACGTCTTGAACCAGAATTGATGAATTGATGAATATTGTTATTGTATAATGTTTTGAAGGAAAAAGGAAAGCTATTTTGAATTATTGATAGTACTTCGTAACTATCATCCAGTTATCGAAGATATACGATTCCTATGTTTCAAGCATGCTTTTAAAAATGAAATTGTTATACTTGATTAGCTTGTTATGCTCACACTTGCTTGAACCATATGATTGCAGCTTAGACGATATGACCAAAGGATTCGACAAGGATAAAGTGAAGGCTAAAGCGAACTTGTAGATTACCTATGTAATAGTATAGGTTTGAAATGATATATTCGATAATATGACAAGAACAAATGTAACGGTTATAAAGAACCTGGGGAATGTTAGTATTGTTTTGGAATATATATAAGACATATTGGTTCTTTTGAGGCATTTCAATTGAATGTTTGTGTGAACTGTAGCACCGTGGAGCACCATCTGTCGGGTTGGAAGAGACCCGGATTTGGGGGCGTCACAAATATTCCATCACGTCTCAAGATTATACGTAATCAATAACTTCTCGAAATTTCAAAATAAATCTCCGAGCAGAAACGGGTGAATAATACCTATTTCGTCTTTTTCCCCGAAAATATTTTGTTCCCGGAAAAATTTCATTTTTGTCTTGAAAATTCTTACTCGTTCAATCTAGCTCGTAGCCAGAATCCTCCCGACTTATAATCATTCTAGGTTATAGAACGATTAATAAACACATAACACAGAATAGTATTAATAAAATTTACTTTTATTAATAACTAATTCTTTAAATCTTAATTTCTGGACAATTCGGATTTCCGGGTTGTCACACAACCCTTCTAGCATGATTTTAACAAGTTAAAACACATAATTTACAGAATCAAAACATGTAATTTTTACTGTTCTTGAAGTTCTTAAAAGTTTTGAAAACAAAATATGAAAATTAATACTATGGGTTCGTTATAACATCAAATATGTCCATTCGAAGTTTGATTTCTTCGTTTTAACATACATAATTATATACAAGTGTAAAATTTATGATACAACATATGATTAACGTATTAAATTCGTGTGTATGGGCCATATGGCCTGTGGCGGCCCCGAATCCGGGTCCCGAATCACCGCGGATCCGGTACGATCATTCTATCACTATTACTATATTTGCGGAAGATATAAACATAAATTGTTTGTACAATAACTTTACACACTATTCCCCAAGGTCGAGTAACCTTAATTTAAACACAAATCATAACTTATTTGCCTTACAACAACATTAATTTACAATACTTAAACACATTTAGCTACACACACAAACTTAAAGCTGAAACTGTCTTTAACCTTTCCTTGTATCCAACCTATTCGCCTTAATCTGCAATGTTTATCATGATATAGCAAGGGTGAGCATAAGATTTCCCAGCAAATTTAAGTTGAATAATTTAACGATATATCATGATTGAAAGGATTTGAATAATAAGATGGCTATAATTCAACAATATAATATGAACTAAAGACGAACAAACTTTTGATCGAACAAGTATATAACATGAACAAATATATCTGGACCAAAGGGTAATGAAGGTGATCAACCTTTCATACCTGACTTATACATGCAATATGTGCAGAGTACAATTCTACACTGACAATTAGCAATGATTAACCATAAGCATATCTAAATAAAACAACTCTAAGTAGAGTTAAGTAAAAACTTGCCTAAATCGTTGATTACCGTTACGCAATTTATAACGCTGTATCCGAAGACCTAATATTAGTAATACAGATCTCCAATATTAGAATAATATCATCACAATATAATACTAATATATATATATGAAATTAGTATGCACACAAGCCAATCATGTTTGATGATAAAGCATATACTTTGTAACAATCTTATTCATTTATTAATAAAAGTATTAATTTATTAAAGGGTTTTAATTATCTACATGATGTCGCTTTTTATAATATGTGATAAACCCATAGTTTTAAGCAATGCTTTTAGAATAATGATGATGATCATTCTAATGAGATCTAAATTCTTAGAAAGCTTAAAACTAAAATAGTTCCCAATCATTGGATTACTAAATTGGGGATTAGTGAATCCGTAGATTGGTACATACGTTGTTTCGCTTCATTGGATGAGGATGATTGATCTCATGATCATTTGTGTGGAGACACTAAAGCAAGTATGTAGGTGCTTATTAGAGAATAAGTTCACTTTGAACGTGGCTCGCTAAGGAATACCTAATGGAGTTTTACTTGCTCGTCAATAGGAATTCTCAGAGTGATAGTAGAGTACAAGTGATCCTTGGACTTGAGATCATCATAGTATCTTGTGTATGATGAGTTATACTTTGACTTGTTCCTTAAGACCCTTAGGGTATATCAAAGGGTATGCTTGGGTATAATAAGTTGTATATGGAGATAATGTATGATCAATAAAGAATCTACCACTTATATTAAAAGAAGAGAAATGTCCTATGTGATTCGATAAATGACAACCCTTGGTAGTCCTTGGTTATAAGCGTAATGAAATTAGAAAGGAGTTTCTAATTTGCATTATTTGGTGTTGTGCATTTAAGGATCGAAATACATATAATTAAATAAAATAAGACTTGACAAAGAATTCCATGCCTTATATTTAATCGGGACATCAGATGGTGGAAGGATTGAATTGTATTTGTAACTATTTACTCAAAGGTTCTTTTAAGATTAATGTTGAAATCTATATTATCCGGAAAGTCGCCGATCGCTAGGGAGGCTTATCCCTATCAGAGAATAAATATTATTTATTTAAATAAATTAATTGTTTAATTTATTTATTTAAATAAGATTAGAATTGTTCTAATTGATTTATTCACAACCTGCTTAATATGGAGAACCTAAAGGGTCACACCATAAAAGGAAGAATAATTATTTAAGAAGTTAATGGCATAATCGTAATAATATAGTTAAGTATATTTAATTTAATCTATGGTGATAGAATAAATTAAATAGCTTAAGATTTATTATTTAATATTTTAGAAATATTAAATATAAATTAATAAGAGGAGTCTTATTAATATTATTACAATTATTATTATTTTAATTTCTAAAAGAGTTTAGGAATTAATTTAATATAAGTACTCTCATTTATTCCTAATTGGATTAAGAATGAAAATTAGTTAAAGGAGTTTAATTAATTATCCCTAATAAGATTAGGGAGCTTAATTAATTAAAATAATTTAATTAATTAAATAAAACCCAATTCCTTAATTGTTAAGGTGGGTTGCCCACATCTATAAATAAGAGGAGTCTTATTATGGGTGAAGGGGTTGTTGACTTTTACAAATACGTAATAATTCCAATTTGTTGGAGAGTACGCTTATTTTCTATAGAGATAGAAAAACTAGGGTTTAGCCAAATACCCATAATCTTGAATTCTTCTTCTTCCTTGGTGGATCACCTCTAGAGGCCAAACACTTGGGTGGCTAACGTTGATCAAAGGAAGGAACCAAACCCGGTGAATTCAAGTTGAACGCGAAAGGATTTGGAGGTGAACTTGTACCTGAGGAAGCTCGATCTTCAAGGGTATGATTTTATTCTCTATCTTTTCGTTTAATTAATAATTGTGCATAAAGGGTGATCCGGGTATATGGTTTGTAAAAATTTTAAACTCTGATTTATCTCGCTTCCGCTTACTTTTTGCAATTTGATTGCGTTCATGAATATTACAAACCTAACAATATATACATAGAATAACATAAACACATAACCTTATCAGTCTATAACAAACAT
Source organism: Panax quinquefolius (assembly GCA_020205615.1). Lineage (NCBI taxonomy): Eukaryota > Viridiplantae > Streptophyta > Magnoliopsida > Apiales > Araliaceae > Panax > Panax quinquefolius. The sequence continues at coordinate 20,125,229 of CM035167.1, forward strand.
AAGACTTAATCTCAAGTCAACCTTTTACTGTTCGAGTCGAGTTCGGTACAATTCTGACATCCCGACGGTCTAGTTGGATAATCGTCGACTTTAAGTTCAATTAAACTCTGCCTAACACTTAACAATTATCTTAGATAATTATATTATTAGTCAAAACATTTTTCAATAGCTCATAATTTTTTTTTAAATAATTTAATAGTATTTATTTCATTATCTAATATTATTAATCATTTAATAATTTTCTAATCATTCTTAATAATATTCAAATCACTTATTAATATAAATAATAAAGATCTCATATATTTTAAGATGTAAATATTTTATGTCATGAAGATTAAACTAATTATATTTTATTTCAGAAATATCTTTTACCTTTACTCACAACTTCGGAGTTAAAACAGGTAACACATAGCTTTTATACTAAAACTCAATTTACTATAATATTTCTTTAATTTAAATAATTTTTATATTTTTTTGTCTATTCATGAGTCAACACAGACCGTTTTCTCATATATACATATTTTATTCTACTAGCACATTCGCTTTATTTTTCGTTTTTAAATTATTCACATTTTTTCTTTATATATTAAATATATATATATTCCGTTACATAAATCTCAGCTCAAAAACCTCTTTTTGAGCCCCGGAAACCTCAAAATATCATTTTTATGATTAATACAAAATTTTACAGGTTTCTCGCCCTTCATTGCACCACAAAATAATTTATAGGCAACTTAAATTTTTATTTTTTCTTAAATATGTAATTTATATTTATTATATATTTTTTTATTGCTTTAATTATACCTGAAATAAAATTTCTCGGCATAAAATATCACCTATAGCCAAATCTCGCCCCGTAGGATTTTATTTGATTTATTATGACTTATTATTTTACCAGAACGCGATTCGGAATGTCGAACATCAAAGTCGCTCGATGCACCGACACTCAGTGTTCGCTCGTTTACAAGTTCTAACATGCCTATTCGCTCATTTTTAATTTTCAAATCATGAGTCATATAACAACGAAATTTCGGGCGTATTATAGACCTCATGGCATAGTATTTTAGAAAAATTTCACACCGTGAAAATGGAACATGGAAAGTAATCAAAATAAGGCGCTGAAAAGGATCGTCGAACAACAAAGATGACATGTAGCCTGCAAGGCGGGTTGTCTTGTGCCAGGCGCTAAGGCTGTTGCTTCGCCACCGCCGCCATGCGCTTTACCATCCTAGCTACTTCGCGATTTTCGTACGCGTTACTCGTAATTCCGATTAATCTAATTTTTGGATATGTTATACATGTCATACCAAAGTATTTTTAAAAAGTATCACCCAGCGATTTCGGACCACTTAGGCAGCCTAAAATAGGGCCCAAAAATGTCCACTCGCACAATTTTCATCTTTTTCCCAGATTTATCCTCTTTGGTTAAAACAGTCATAACTTTTTTGTTTTAAAACATTGTTAGGCTATTCTTGAGCCCACGCGAAGCTAACTTCTGGGACTACAATTCTTCCCTACTGACTTGTTTCTAGATTTCGAACATATCAGCCCAAAAATTCATGCAAAGGGACTGAACCGAAATGAGTTTTTCCAGTTTTGACTTGGCTACTTTAAATTGGCATAACTCTTTCCTCCGAAGTCGGATTTAGTCCGTTCTAGAGTCTATGGAAAGCTTATTCACTGTACTACAACATATCAAAAATACAGAATTTTCTAGAAGATCTAACTAATCCCAAAATTTGCTTTTTGTGGCAGCAGTCCACTAATTTTCTAAGGTTTTTTTTTTAAAACTGTTTTGCTTTTCTTTCTCTTGATCATGCTTGTTAGCATCCACAATGATTAGATCCATACATAATACACTATAAAACATGTAGATCTAAGATATTTAGTGTTCAAGATCATAACTCATTATTTTGACAAAAATCAAACACATAACTAATTAGAGTTTTGTGTTTAATAATTTGTATACTTTGCCTTGATGCAATCTTTCTTCTTGTTCCAAATTATGAGATGAACTTGGAATGCTTATGGATCAATTCCTCCCCTCTCCTTCCCTTAAGAAGCTGCCGACATCCTTCTCTCACTCTCTCTATCTTTTCTATTTTTCTTCTTTCTCTTTCTCTAGCTTTTGTGGAAGTTTAGCAACAAATGAAGTAAAACTCATTTTACCAAAGAGAGAGGGTATTTGTATATGGGTAAAACATGTGTAGATATAAAACTTGTATATCTATATAATATCTCCCAATATCTTCATCTTCTCTCTCTCCTTGTGTGCAAATCTTGGTAAAATATTTATGGCTAAGTAAGAAGGAGACACTTGGATGATTGCTTTGACAAAATAAAAAAAAAACAACAATCACATGCTCCTTTCCTCCTACATGTGCCGGGTGCACTCCCCCTCTTCTTGCTCAAATTTTAATCCCTCTTTCCCTCTCTCTCTCTCTCTCTCTCTCTCTCTCTCTCATAATCTCTTATGTTACTTGCATATATTTCAAAATAATATGGCTTGAATAAAATAGTGACACATAACCACACCAAAGATATAAATTAATTTTTCCCATGAGATTAATTCTCCCTACACATTACCGACACAAGCTCCCAATTTGACCCAATTGTGATTTATTTAATTTGCCCAATTTTCTTAGTTAAATAATTAAATCAATTATTATTATTATTATTATTATTATTATTTTAATGCTTTTGTTAAGTAATTTAATTACTCAACATTACTAACTTAACTTAATCAAATAAGTTACTACATAAATCTCCTTAAACTACTTTACCCTCTTGGAATCATATAATTTATATATCCCATCTTTGATATATGAATTATATAAAACATAACATAACTTACTTAAATTACATATTTATTTTATAATTACGAAATAAATATGTTACACATAATTTCTTATGCAAATACAATTATTTATATACCCAATATATATTAATATAATATCTTTCCGCATTAACATAAATTCAATTAAGAATTTATTTACTTCCTTAAGATATTATGATAAATATAATATCTTTTATTCTAATACTCTTGGGTAAAGTATATATAAATATTATATGCTTAACTCCGCATCTTTTATTTCATTACATAAATTATTCCCAATAATTTTATTTTCCCCGCGTAATATATATATATATATATATATATATATATATTTATTAACTCCTAATTAAAAGTTACACCATACATACACAGAACATATACACTTATATCCTTACTCCTGAATAATTCACCAAAAGAAATTTTAAATTCACAAAATTCCTTACCAGAAATCTCAAATCCATTAACTTATTTTCTGTCTAGGTTTATTATTTAACCTTAATTCAATATTTTAAGATTTTATAAATATTCAAATTCTCGGGTTGTCACATTCACCCCTTCTTCTAAAAATTTCGTCCCCGAAATTTACCTTACACCTTATACCGTGCACCATTCACCATTCCTTCTCATCATCACATGCTACCCAATACACCTCTCATAAGAGTATAAAATTTGAAATTGTGCTGAGGGTTATTCAGACTATTGTCTGTCGTTTTCGCAAATGTTTTATGGAAATTCATCTGCAAACCGTCATAACTTACGAACACAAAGGGTGATTAGCCCGATATGCCCTGTACTGATCAAATACTGCTGGTCGGAACAAGTTGTTCCTCTTATCCGCCTTAGGCGCACAAAATTTCTTACCTCAGTCTTATTGGATTCCGCACCAAAATAATTTGGTTAGGAAAATTTCTTTCAATGAACACTTAGAGTTTTCATACATGTTTGTCTAGCTGAATCAAATAGCATAGACTCATATCAATAGTTCAATTCAATCGAATTATTTAGATATAGCCAAACCCCGTTGGCAAATTAAAATTTTTGAAATAGTTTGAAAATGACGTCATGATGCCGTACTGTATTAACAGTCCGTTTGAGGATGTCGTCATTGTATGACTTTGTCATAACACATCATACAATAGTGGAACATCGACTTTAGATCAATTCACACTAAGTATTTTTGTATTTACAACTCCATCAACTCTTTATCATCTCTGCACCAGATTACATGGTACATGAGTGATAAATAAAATATATTTTGATATTTCAAATCATTTGCATCTAGCTGAAATAAGTAGCATAGAATATACTTTAAATCGTTTCAAAAATGATTATGAGTCTACATATATATATATATATATATATATATATAAATATATATATTTCAAAAGCATATAGTGCGTATTTAGCTTGATGTCAAAATTTTGAAGTCTAGCATAGCTAGGAATTTTGGAAAACTTATGTCTCCACTAATAAATATTTGCTTAACAATCTATCTGTTCCTAAAATCCTTAATTCTCCATTTACACACAACTATGCCCAGTTCGTCAAACCACACTTATGAGTTCATTTACTTGCCACAATCATATGAGTTTAAGAACTTGTCCTAGTCAGACCATTGGCGTCCATTCGCTGAGGGGTTCATAAAAATTTCATATAACAATGAGTCAAGAATGTCACATAAGTATGAGTTTTAAGAACTCGTACATAACCTTATATCCTCTACCTATGACTTATCTATCTGCTATACACATGAGAAATGAATCACCCTCTTAACACGCATATAGCAAATAGCGCGACACAGACATCCCAATAATTATCCTAACTCCATTCTCCATAAGAATTTCATTTAATCCGTATTCATAATCCTTTCTTGAATTTGTACCAATTCATAGTACAGCTGACAATCAGCGATCTTGCTGTTAGCTTTTCAATCATTCGCATTATTCTTCTTCATACTATAACATTATCCGATCACGGGGTGATCTCATCGTATATATTACGATTCATTTCTATGTCTTGATCGTTTTATTTTACGATCTCTTATCACTGTACTTTTAGTCTTTTAGACTCTATCTATTCACCACTACTGTTCAACTTTATTATTAGAGTTAGGGAACTCTGTATCTTATAACTCGCCGAGATTTGTCTTTGAATCTTACCAACCAACTAACTCTATGTGAGTTAGTACTTACCCTAATCACTGCGGTTATTAGTCTCAGGTATTCCTACCTAAGGTTCATAACCTACAGCTTTGATACCAACTGTGACGGCCCCAAATCCGGGTCCCGAATCACCGCGAATCCGGTACGATCATTCTATCACTATTACTATATTTACGGAAGATATAAACATAAATTGTTTATACAATAACTTTACACACTATTCCCCAAGGTCGAGTAACCTTAACTTAAACACAAATCATAACTTATTTGCCTTACAACAACATTAATTTACAATACTAACACATTTAGCTACACACAGAAACTTAAAGCTGGAACTATCTTTAACCTTTCCTTGTATCCAACGTATTCCCCTTAATCTGCAATGTTTATCATGATATAGCAAGGGTGAGCATAAGATTTCCCAGCAAATTTAAGTTCAATAATTTAACGATATATCATGATTGAAAGGATTTGAATAATAAGTGGCTATAATTCAACAATATAATTCTTGAACTATACGAACAAACTTTTGGTGAACAAGTATATAACATGAACAAATATATACGGACCAAAGGGTAATGAAGGTGATCAGCCTTTCATACCTGACTTATACATGAAATATGTACAAAGTGCAATTCTACAATGGCAATTTGCAATGATTAACCATAAGCATATCTGAATGAAACAACTCTAAGTAGAGTTAAGTAAAAACTTGCCTGAACCGTTGATTACCGTTACACAATTTATAACGCTTTATCGGAAGACCTAATATGAGTAATATAGATCTCCAATATTAGAATAATATCATTACAATATAATACTATTATATATATATATATACATAGAATAATATAAACACATAACACATAACACATAACCTTATCAGTCTATAACACATATAAGACTTAATCTCAAGTCAACCTTTTACAGTTCGAGTCGAGTTCGGTACAATTCTAACATCCCGACGGTCTAGTCTGATAATCGTCGAGTTTAAGTTCAATTAAACTCTGTCTAACACTTAACAATTATCTTAGATAATTATATTATTAGTCAAAACATTTTTCAATAGCTCATAATTTTTTTAAAATAATTTAATAGTATTTATTTCATTATCTAATAATATTAATCATTTAATAATATTTTAATCATTCTTAATAATATTCAAATCACTTATTAATATAAATAATAAAGATCTCATATATTTTAAGATGTAAATATTTTATGTCATGAAGATTAAACTAATTATATAATTTCAGAAATATCTTTTACCTTTACTCACAACTTCGGAGTTAAAACAGTAACGCATAGCTTTTATACTAAAACTCGATTTACTATAATATTTCTTTAATTTAAATAATTTTTATATTTTTTGTCTATTCATGAGTCAACATGAGTAGTTTTCTCATATATACATATTTTATTCTACGCTTTAGCACATTACGCTTTATTTTTAGTTTTAAATTATTCACATTTTTCTTTATATATTAAATATATATATTACATTACGTAAATCTCAAATCAAAAACCTCCTTTTGAGCCCCAATGACTCTCAAAATATCATTTTATGATTAATACAAAATTTTCTGGTTTCTAAGCCTTCGTTTGCACCACAAAAATAATTTATAGGCAACTTAAATTTTTATTTTTGCTTAAATATGTAATTTATAATTATTACATATTTTTTATTGCTTTAATTATACACGAAATAAAATTTCTCGGCATAAAATATCAACTATAGCTAAATCTACTTAGTAGTAGGATTTTATTTGATTTATTATGACTTATTATTTTCTGGCGAGCGTGGCGAAGCAGCAAGCCTTGCGCCTTGCCGCTTTGATTACATGCCCATTTTTCGTCTTTTCTATCTTGTTATTACGGCGTCCTTTTATATGCGCCTTTGTTTTGATTACTTTCCATGTTCCATTTTAGATGTGAAATTTTTCTAAAATCTTATGCCATGAAAGTCATATAAATCAAATAATCCTACTAAATTTTCGTTGTTATATTACTCATTATTTGAAAATTAAAAATGGCGAATAGGCGTATAAATAACATAAGTAAAAAAATTTACGAGCGCAGCGGCGTCGAAAACGTCGTAAAAATTTTTGCATTAATCATAAAAGTGATATTTTGAGAGCCTCGTTCAGAATGACTTTGAGCCGTTTACGTGAATCTTAATAATATTATATATATATATATATTTAATAATAAAATAATAATAATTTAAAACGAAAAATCAATGTGCTAAAGTATAAATTGATATATGAGAAACTACGGTCTATGTCGACTCAAAGACAATAAAATATAAAAATTATTTAAATTAAAGAAATATTATAGTGAAGTTTTGAGTATAAAAGCATGCTATTACCTGCTTTAAAGCAAATAATATATAAACATAAAATATTTACATCTTAAAATATATGATATTAATATTAATAAGTGATTTGAAGATTATAAGAATATTAAAATATAAATGATTAATATTATTAGATAATGAAATAAATACTATTAAATTATTTTTAAAAATTGATGAAATATCAAAAATGTTTTGAAATAATATAATTATCTAAGATAATTGTTAAGTGTAACTTAAAACAATTAATTGCACTTGGATTTAACCTCAATTTAACTGCAGAAAAATTTCTTGAGATTAAGTCTTATGCGTGTATATGATCCATAAGGTTATGTGTTAATTTATGTGTTTATGTTATTCTACGTATATATATATATAATAAGTAATGGTGATATTATTCTAATATCGAGATCTATATTACTAATATTAGTGATAAAGATAAATCAAGTAATCTGTGAATCAATCAACGGTGTGCAAGTTTTTAATTAACTCACTTAGAGTTGTTTCATTCGATATGCTATTAATCATTGAGTATTGATTATAGAAAGTTATATTGACATGTATAAGTCAAAATTTAAAGGTCGATCACCTTCATTATTATATTTGTTCATGTTATATACTTGTTCAAAAAGTTTGTTCGTATAGTTCGTAGCTATATTTGCCTAATTATAGATTAATCATGATAAACATTGCGTATTAAGGCTAATGCGCCGATACAAGGAAAAGGTTAAAGATTTAAGTTTGCATTAGCATTTAAATCTTATAGAAAGGTTAAATGGCCCAAATTTTTAAGTTTGTGTGTGTAGCTAAATGTATTGAAATCAGGATGATTGTAGTCATATAAAGTTCTAAACTATTATTTTATTTTTGAAGAACAATATCGACCTATTTTATGGCTGATGTTATGGATAAAATATAATATATAGTAAAACATGTTATACTAACATATTAACACCCCTTTTCAATTATAAAGACTCTAAATTTTCAATTATAGAGACTTACATAATTTTCCATAAAAACTTCAAATGACGTAAATAAAAACTTAAGTTTAAGGGTTTACCCTTAATTGCTCTGCTTGAATTTACACAAGGGTGATAGCAACTTCCAATTTCTCACAATCCTTCTCTTTTACTCTCACTGATTCTAAATTCTCTTTGTGATTTTCTTTGACAAACTTAGGAAATAAAAAGAATAAGACGTATGAAATTATAGTAACTGACGCTGTGTGGTTAGTTAACCCAATCATGGGTTAACTGCTACTAACTCCCAATAAGGCTTCGTTTGGCTAGCCTTAAATGGCTCAAATCCATTTAATTTAATTCATCCTTTATAATATAGTTTAATCGTGTCACACCCATTTACACAATAAATCAATTATCTTATCTAATTTAATTAAATAAAATATAATAATTTCTCATAAATTCACATAGTCACATAATTAATTTCTCATTTATTAATTACGTCAAATTATTAATTTTCTCATTAATTATAAATTTAATAAAATAATATTCGGTTTATTAAATAGACTCACATAATTACATACTTTGAATAATAACATTCTCCACATTAATTTAATAAATATAATACATATAATTAAATTCATCATATACTCTTCGAGTTCCCATGTAGCCTTTTCAGTGTTATGGTTCCTCTAAATTACCTTAACAGAAGGCATTACTTTATTTCTAAGAACTTGTTCTTTTCTGTCTACAATCTGAACAGGAATTTCTTCGTAAGATTAATCTCTTTCAAAATGTAGGGGTTCGTATTCAATTACATGCTTGTAATCGGGTTTGTAGGGTCGTAAAACTGAAACATGGAAGACGTTGTGGACATTCTCGAGTGCCGGAGGTAAGGCTACCTCATCTGCGAACTTCTCCGATTCTTCGCAGTACTTCAAAGGGTCCAATGAATCTTGGGCTTAATTTCCCTTCCTTTCCGAACCTGATCTTTCCCTTCCAAGGAGAGACCTTTAAGAACATATAACTACCCGACTCAAATTCAACATTTTTACGGTGTGGATCAGCGTATTTCTTCTGCCTATCTTGAGCTGCTACCAGTCTTATTCGAATCACTTTGACTATTTCTGTTGTCTGCTGTACTAATTATGGGCCTAGTAATTGTCTTTCGCCAACTTCATCCCAGTATAGCAGAGTTCTGCACTTTCTGCCGTATAACGCTTCATAAGGCGGCATACCAATACTAGTGTGGTAACTGTTGTTGTAACCGAACTCTACGAGCGGTAGGTGATCAACCCAATTTCCTTTAAAGTCAATTACACAGGCTCTTAGCATATCTTCTAATGGCTGAATCGTTCTTTCACTCTGCCCATTTGTCTAAGGGTGATATGTCATACTCATTCGCAATTGCGTACCCATGCATTCCTATAGACATTTTAAGAAGTTTGATGTAAAGTGCGGATCCTTATCGGAAACATTTGACACCGGAACTCCGTGCCTCGAAACAATCTCTTTCATATATAACCTTGTCAACTGATCTATGTTGAATCTGATTTGAACGGAAGAAAATGTGCGGATTTCGTCAATCGGTCAACGATAACCCATACTGCGTCATAGCCTTTCTGAGTTATCGGAAGGCCAACCACGAAGTCCATCGTAATATGTTCCCATTTCCATTCTGGGATCTCCAACGGTTGTAGCAACCCACTCAGCCTTTGATGTTCTGCTTTAACTTTCTGATATGTCAAACATTTGGCAACACACTCTACCACATCTCATTTCAAATTTGGCCACCACAAATGTTGTCAAAGATCTAGATACATCTTGGTACTACCAAGGTGAATCAAATATCGTGAACTATGAGCCTCGCTCAAAATGTCTTCCTTAATCTCTTTGTTACTGGCGGTACCCAAATTCGGTTCTCAAATCTCAGTATTCCTTCATTGTCCAACTTGAATCTCGGTTCAGTTCCTTCAGATATCTTCTTTTTTCACCATTTTACATTCTTCGTCCTGGAGTTGAGCCTCCTTAACTTTATCTAGTATAGTTGTACCAGATTGCATTTGGAACAGCTTCTCATCAATTTCCATAGGATACTTCACTTCCAGTTCTAACTTCTCCATGGCCGAAATTAGCTCCTTCTGAGCGGTCAACATCATCAATTTCTCCCGACCCTTTCTACTTAAGGCGTCGGCAACCACATTTGCCTTGCCTAGAAGGTATAAAATCTCACAATCATATTCCTTAATTAACTCCAACCACCTTCTTTGGCGCATATTTAAGCCCTTCTCTGTAAAAATATATTTCAGACTCTTGTGGTCTGTATTTCATACTTCTACCCATAGAGATAGTGCTTCAAGATTTTCAACGCAAAAACCACTGCAGCTAACTCCAAGTCATGGGTCGGATACCCCTTCTCATAATCCTTCAATTGTCGTGACGCATACGCAATGACACTGTCGTTTTGCATAAGCACATAACCATGTCCTTTATGCAACGCATCACTATAAACAACAAAATTTCCTGTATCATCCGGAAGAGATAACACAGGTGTTATACTCAACCTCTTCTTCAATTCTTGAAAGCTTTCCTCACACTTCTCCGTCCAAACAAATTTCACAGCTTTTCGAGTCAAATTCGTTAATGTAGTTGCGATCTTGGAAAAGTCTTGAATGAATCTTTTGTAATATCCTGCCAATCCAAGAAAACTTCGTACTTTCAACAGCGTTCTCGGCTAATCCTAGTTTATCATGGCTTCGACTTTGGATGGATCTACCGAAATTCTGTCTTTATCAATCACATGTATAAGAAATTGTACCCACTCAATCCAAAATTCGCATTTCAAAAACATGGCATACAACTTCTCCATTCTCAACGCCTCTAACGTTACCTTCAAATGCTCGTCATGTTCTTCCTTGGTTTTCGAATATACCAAAATGTCATCTATAAATATCACTACAATTTTGCCCAAAAATAGCTTGAATACTCCATTCATTAAGCCCATAAATGTTGTAGGAGCATTCGTTAGACCGAATGACATTACCAAAAATTCGTAGTGATTGTATGGCGTTCTGAAAGTTTTCCTCGGTAAGTCTTCTGGCCTCACCTTCAGTTGATGATAACCACTCCTCAAGTTTATCTTTGAAAAGTATATCGCTCCCTTTAATTGATCAAACAGGTCGTCGATCCTTGGTAATGGATATCTATCCTTAATCGTGACCTTATTCAGTTCTCTATAGTCGATGCAGAGCTGCATCGTTCTGTCCTTCTTCTTTACAAATAACACCGGCGCTCCCCACGGCGATACGCTAGGTTGAATGTACTTCTTCTCCAGTAATTCTTGTAGTTATACCATCAATTCTTTCATCTCCACCGGTGCCATTTGGTACGGTGCCTTCGATATTGGAGCCGTTTCGGGTGCCAAATCGATCACGAATTCAACCTCTCTATCTGGTGGAAGTCCTAGAAAATCATCCGAAAATACGTCTGCGAAGTCCCTCACTACTGGTATCTCCTCTACTTTTAGATTTTCTTTACGATTGTCGACTATGTAAGAAAAATATCCTTCACAGCCTTGTCTTAACAACTTCCTGGCCTGCATCATCGTTAGACAACTCGCTTGTCTAGGCGACTTGCTACCATAAAACACAACCTTTGATGGAGTCATAAGGTTAATACACTTCTTCTGGCAATCAATTACAGCACCATAATTGAATAACCAGTCCATACCCAAAATAACGTCAAATTCTCCAAGTCGAATAGGGATAAGATCTACGTTCATGATATTACCTTTAATATCCACTCTACAGTTCTTATTTATGTACTTAACATGGATTATTTCTCTATTCATAATTTCTATGTTCATGGGGTGTTCTAACTCATCCTTAGGAAGTTCTAAGTTATTAGCAAAGTTATCGGATATAAATGAACAAGTAGCACCTGAATCAAATAATACATAAGCATTAACGTTATTGATCGAAATGAAACCTGACACCACATCACGAGACTGCACAGCATCCTGCACTGTCATGTTGAATGTCCTGGCGGGCGGTCGGTTGGTTGCGGTTGGTCCTGTGATAGTCAGAGTGCTTCCACCGCTATTTCCCCTATATCCTCCTGACCCTGCCCCTCTAGATCCCTTCTTAGGACCGTCCCTTGCAAGATGATCCTTTGAGCCATAAGTGAAGCAGACACCCTTCTTTGGGTTAGGATAGTTAGGTGATATGTGGCCTTCCTGACCATAATTGTAGCACACTCGTTTACCCTTCATACACACTCCCAAATGAGCTTTCCTGCAGGTCGGACACGCTTCGATCCTCTTTTTCTGACCTCCTTGCTGATTTCCAGTTGACGAGTTGTAAGACCACCTTCTCTTCTGATTATTACCACCTCCCATGTTACTTCCACTAGCCTTGTTAATTCCTTCATTTTCACTCTTCTTTTTCTTCTGATCCTGATTATATTTGGTTACCGCATCGCTTCCACCTTCAGCTAGTATGGCTTTCTCCAGTACCACAGTAAATATCTTCAACTGAAACATCGACACTTTACTATTCAACCAGGGCTTTAGTCCTTGTTCGAACCTTCTTGCTTTTCTCTCATTCGTGTGCACTTGATATGTGGCGAACCTAACCAATTCATTTAATCTTGCCGCATAGTGTGGTACGGAAATATTCCCCTGTTTCAACTCGAGAAACTGAACCTTTATTTGGTTCTGCGAGCTGGTTGGGAAATACATCTCAAAAAACATCTCCTTGAACCTCTCCCACGTAATCATACCTTCTCCTCCACGGACCTTATTTACTTGCCACCAATAACTGGCTTCAGATTTTAGCATGAACATTACGAAAGCGGTCTTCTGGTCCTCTCTGACTCTAGCAACATCGAAAACCTTCTCCATCTTCATAACCCAAGTTTGAGCTTCTATCGGGTTCATAGAGCCTTTAAACTCTTGCGGTCCCACCGCCTTGAAATCTTTGAACGTCGTATTCGGTGGAGCTTGAGGTTGATTATTCATCACTCCAGCTAGTAAGTTCACCAAGTGTTGAACGGGGTTAACATTGGCGTTGTTGTTGTTATTTGTCGATTCTTCTTAAGTTGCTTGACGGTTTTGTCTTCTTCTCAACGGCATATTTCTATTAAAATATATGCTTATTAGATCTTTATTAAATTCTCGAAATAGTTAAGTCTTAACTTTACAATTTAACATAATCACTTAACACATTATCTCAAACAACTTAATATAATTATTCAAATCAAAAGTTTTAACATCAAACGATAGCATCACTGCTATTTACATTAACTATCCCGAGATAAAGAATCTACAGGATTTAAAACATTAAAATATTCCTTTGTTTATAAACACATCGGAATTTACATCTAAATACCAGATAAGTTTTTCACATAATTAAACAAATCCTATTACTACCTGTTAAGGCGCTAAATAGCCTTGCAACATTCCTCTTCCATGATGCGGGACATCGTTCGGCGATCTGGCATGTACGATGGTATTCCTTCGAACTGAATTGGGTATCTCATAACTCAATCCTGAGCCTCATCCATTGCATTTTGAAATGTAGAATACATCTCTCCAAGCTTAACCTTCTTCGTACGACAATCATCTTTTGCAAGATCAGCACCACGTGATTCTCTTACCTAGCCCTCCTCTGCTATGGTCAGCCTTTCTAAGCTCTCTTTCAGTTCCTTCTTCAACTTCTCTATTTCTTCGGACTTCTCCTCGGTTTGACCCTTCTCATGAACCAAATCCCACTTCGCGTTTCTTAGACGTGTGTGAAGAGCCACAACCTCCCTATCCTTCTGCTCGATGGTAATCTACTGAATAATCGTCCGCTCAGTCAGATCCTGAACAGTGTCACATAACTTTACGTTACGGTCATATAACTCATCGTACATCTCAGCATCAATGGAGTTCGGTGGTAACTCCTCTTCTTCCTCTTCCTCTCCAGGATCCTCCTCTGGATCTGTCTCAGGCTCATACTCCTGACCAATTACAGTGATCAACGGAGAAGGCTCTCTCTATACCAACTGCTCCCTGGCGACATGAATGTCTCGGGGCTTCTCCTCTATAGGTACTTGGGGTTCCTCCTCCCCAGCCCGACTAGCTCCTCTAACTTCCGACATGCTGACAACACAGTTTCAAGTTTTAGTTACTAGGTCGTACTAGTGAGCACATAATTTAACACATAAACACATAAAGTCTTTTATTATCTTTAATGAATTGAGAATTTCATTTCTAAAACTCGATAAGAGTTTTCCATCACTATGGTCTTCCTATAAGGCCACTACCTATGGTTGTTCCCCTACCTAAGGTTCATAACCTACGGCTCTAATACTAACCTGTGACACCCCCAAATCCGGGTACTTCAATTCTCACATGATTTGGTGTTCACTATTCAAACATCATATATCTATCTACCCATAATAAATGAAAGCATAAATAGATAGAAATAAATCCTCTCCTTAAGGAGTTACATAAGAAATAATTACATAAATCCCAGGTCATACTAACCTTAATTCATAACTACGGAAACATAAATAATTTATAGTCTTACACAACATCAATATAAGTCTAAACATTAATTCAATATCACATAAAATAACAAGTCTTCATCACTTATTAATCTTGCCCTTGCCTTTGCTAGTAGAAGGCTCGTCGTACCTTTCGTTCTTAACTGCAATGTTATTATTACGCAAGAGTGAGCATGATTGCCCACAAATATAACAATGAAATAACAATATAATAGCGTGTGAGTGAATCAAAGACTTTGGGAATAAAAGCTCAACTTTTGAATCAAGAATGAATAACAAGAATCAAAAGATTTCTGAGGGTCATAAGACCTTGAACTATGCCCTAGGTTATCAAGGGTTATACTTGAAACATTTAACAATCATAAGACTATTGACTCTTCTACTCGTACTTAGGGGGATCAACCCTTAGTACCATACTGTGCACAATATCTTAACGTTAATGCATAAGTAATCCTTATACTGGATTGTTCATCTCAGTTTGATATTAGAGTCCGCACCAAAGAAAGTTTGGTTTGGATAAATCAATAAGGGTTCTGAAATTTAGAACGTTCATCAACTATGGACTAGTTGAATCAATAAGGGTTCAGTAGTCTAATAAGGTTCAATAATAAATGATATTTAAATCGAATAACATTTTCAAGAGGTATACAATAGAACAAGTATTGTATAACGGAATCATACTTTGAAAAGATAAATAATCTTTAATATAACAAATTGAACTTGGTTATTAATAATGAGAATTTACTCGACGTAAATTATAAACTTGAATAATGATAACAAGTAGGGTTAGGAAACTTGCCTCGTGCGTAGATTACACGTTAATTATACACGTTCCTTGATTTAATCATACATATAATTTTCATTCACAATACAAGTCAATTATAACGTAACTAGTCGTAGCAAGTTCATTCTTTTTGTCTAACTCGGATTATGACTTTACTTAGTCAAATTATCACACTTATGGTCACATAATATTAAACTATATGAACAATAAGCTAACTATGCGTTCAATAATTCAATCCATACTTAAATGGGTTATTGACATGTTAAGAATCTATTTTAACATCTCATTATACGTCTAACATATTTTTATGTACATTAGATTAGGTTACTATCACATTCTTACACTTGAATAATAAGGAAAAATTTCATTTCTAGACATTACAGCAGGTGGTATTTGTGGCATGCTTGTTGTTGTGCTTGTTCTTGGCTCTGCGGTAGCGATAGGCTGCTGGCTTAACCTATGGCGATGCGGTTAATGGTGGTATTTGCGGCGGGCCTTAAGCATGGAACCTTGCATTGCGGCGGCGGCGAACCCGATGTCGATTCTGCGCAATTAGCGAAAATTGCGAGCATATGGCTAAACCTCTCAATTAATTTATTCTTACACGAAATTAGACATACCCAAATAGTGTAATACACATATACTTATTACTCAACCCTTCTAGCATGATTTTAACAAGTTAAAACACATAATTTACAGAATCAAAACAAGTAATTTTTATTGTTCTTGATGTTCTTGAAAGTTTTGAAAACAAAACATGAAAATTAATACTACGGGTTCGTTATAACATCAAATATGTCCATTCGAATTATGATTTCTTCGTTTTAACATACATAATTATATACAATTGTAAAATTTATGATACATCATATGATTAACGTATTAAATTCGTGCGTAAGGGCCATATGGCCATATTTCTATACTCTGTATTTTTAAAGAACAATATACGACCTATTTTATGAAACTGATGTTATGGATAAAATACAATATATAGTAAAACATGTTATACTAACATATTAACACCCTTTTTCAATTACAAAGACTCTAAATTTTCACTTACACAGACTTACACAATTTTCCATAAAAACTTCAAATGACGTAAAAAAAAACTTAAGCTTAAGGGTTTACCCTTAATTGCTCTGCTTGAATTTACACAAGGGTGATAGCAACTTCCAATTTCTCACCATCCTTCTCTTTTACTCTCACTGATTCTAAATTCTCTCTGATTTTCTTTGACAAACTTAGAAAATAAAAAGAAGAAAACGTATGAAATTATAGGAACTGACGATGTGTGGTCAGTTAACCCAATCATGGGTTAACTGCTACTAACTCCCAATAGGGCTTCGTTTGGCTAGCCTTAAATGGCTCAAATCCATTTAATTTAATTCATCCTTTATAATATAGTTTAATCGTGTCACACCCATTTACACAATAAATCAATTATCTCATCTAATTTAATTAAATATAATATAATAATTTCACATAAATTCACACAATCACATAATTAATTTCTCATTTATTAATTATGTCAAATTATTAATTTTCTCATTAATTATTAATTCAATAAAATAATATTCGGTTTATTAAATAGACTTACATAATTACATACTTTGAATAATAACATTCTCCACATTAATTTAATAAATATAACACATATAATTAAATTAATCTATCACAATTTCATCGATTAGTTATTGAATCTAATAATTAAATCATCAAAAATATTAATTTAATTCAATAAATATTTGAATAATTATTACAAAATCTCATTTGTCACAATATGCTTGTGAAGTAAATCTCTATGCCTGTTATTTATGAAATAACATGCATAGTAAATATCAATTAATTATGAATGCATGAACTGAATATGCTATTCTATGCTATGTGTTGCATGAAAACTATTAGAATTGTTGGGCTATCGAGCTCACCCTTGCAAATAACCACTTTTACAGGTTAAGGATTCACGGTAAAGATTACGTGCTACGTGATTGATAGTGTTCAATAGTATCAAAGGAGATTGATTCATTTATTTAAATATATATTCTTGAACCATGTTTAGGTTCTAGGAGATGTACATGATAGTAGTTTACGATGTGTAATACATGTTAAGTTGTACTATGTGATACATATAGGAATTCGAATCGAGATGTAAAGATTTATACATAAATTGAATAAAGTGAATCATAGAATAATTTGATTCAGGGATTTGTAATTGATTCAAGTTAAGAAATCAATAAAAGATTTTAGTCAAAGGAGATTGAAAAATTTTATGTTATTCTGCATTTTTATAATATCGAATATGATGTACGGCCTGGATGGTAAATGACCAAGATTTGAAACTAATAAAAGTTTGGGGTCATTACATAGATCCTGGAAATGGAAAGAATTTATATTCTAAATTGTAATAAGTAAAGTTTATTCATTAAGTTATGAATGAAAAATATAAATAGTTTGACGATAGTAGTATCGTGACGGACCAAATTAAGTGGTTGAAAGGACCCGATTTGGGGAGTCATGAGTTAATATCAAAGGCATGGGTTATAAACTTAGGTAAGTGTACCTTAGGCTATAACCTGAGAGAAAGAGAGAAAGATAAAGATTTAAAATATGTATAATTGAAGATTCAAAGAAGAATCTTGAAGTTTCTAGAGAATGAGGATTCAGGAGTTTCTTAACTCTGGTAATAAAAATGTTAAGATGTTGTCTATAAGATGAAGATGACAAAGATAATGAGAATGAACTCAAGTGGAGTTTTGTTGATAACAGGGAAAGAACCCTAAGGTAAATTGATGATCACGACGTGATCAGATTGAGCTATGAAGTGATAAATTGTCTGTAACGACTAAGTGTGTATAGCTTGATTCTATAAGAGATTGTACTATGAAATGGTACGATATGAACTCATAAGGAGTTGTATGTGATGAGATACAAAGAATTCGTATCGAGCAAAGAGCAAATAAAGAGTGAGATAGAGTTAAGTTAGATTTCAGTTAATGACTTATGTGAGAGCTAAGTTGTACAAACCATTGTGTGGGCGGAGGATTTGTGTTCACGCTCGGTTCCTCACAATGATAATCAATAATGGAATGTCATTGTCGCGCTATCGATATGTTTATGGTGAGAAGGTAATTCTTTTCTCATATCATATTTGATAGATATAGACTATTAAGATTAAGATAGAGAATACTAAGGTTAAGTAGCGAGTTCTTAAAACTCATACTTATGGTACGTTCGTGACTCATAAATATACGAAATGTTGTTGAACCCCTTAGCGAATGGA
This sequence comes from Panax quinquefolius, assembly GCA_020205615.1. Lineage (NCBI taxonomy): Eukaryota > Viridiplantae > Streptophyta > Magnoliopsida > Apiales > Araliaceae > Panax > Panax quinquefolius. The sequence goes on from CM035167.1 coordinate 20,144,152, forward strand.
CGCCTATAGTCAGACTAGGATAAGTTCTTAAACTCATATAATTATGGCAGGTTCCTGAATTTCCAAAGTGTGGTAAGTTTGATGAACTGTATCGATTATATATATGTTATGAATTAAGAAATTTTGGTATAGTAAGAATTGATGGTGTTAGAGATCGATAGAATGAAGTAATGGAATAAAGATTGAAGTTGATGGAGAAACATGGATTTTCTAAATCTTCTAGCTCTGCTAGATTTTCAAAATTTATTGACTTCGTGCTGATGTTTGCACTTCTATTTTTTTTTGAAAAACATTGGATCATGTGATTGAACCAATGATGTTCAAAAAAAACAATACCGTTATTCATATGTCTATGCTAATTGTTTTGGCTAAGACAAAAATGATTTGAAAATTTTCAAAATGCATTTCTAACCATGTGCATCATTTGATATGGTGTATGGTAAACGATGGAGTCATCAATGTAGTTGAACCTAGTGTTGGTTGTGATTGAAAGATCGTCGGCCAATTTTGGTATGATGTAGTATGACAAACTCACATAATGGCAGAATCATTAACATACTACTAATCTAGTATGGTATCATGATGTCATAAAAGAATTTTTGGTTTTATTTTAATTTATGAAGAAGATCAATTAAGTTGGCCAAATTATTTCGATTGATGTCCGAATTGTTGATAAAAGTCTAAGCTATTTGATTCGGCTAGACGACTGTCGAAAAATAATTTTGAAATTCAAGCATTTTTGAATATTGTGCCAAACTAGATTGCTCTGGTGCAGATTCAGTTGTTGAAAAGCTGAGGTGAACAACCCAATAAAGGGACATGGTTTTGGGGATAATGGTTCCGAGCGTAACGCATGTAGTCATTACAAAACACTACGTTGTGGCCCAACGTAGTGGTACAATAGGTTGGCCACCTAGTGTACGTGTGTAGGGTGTTTTTAGTCATTGTGATGGATAAACACTCTGGTTTGTAGTGTGGATGATTGTGTTGAAGCACTAGTTCACGGTCTTTTGACCCCTCAGCATAAATTGGAATCTGAGTTATTCATACTACTTCCCGATTATTGAAAAATCGTGGAAGATTCTTATTCTTCTATGTGATGAATGTAGTGAGTAGAGTGTTCCTTAGAAAGGAGAATGTGGTAGAATTCAAGTGAGCAAGTTATAATGAAACTTCCAAAAAGAGAATGTATAAATTATTCAAATGAATATGTAATATTTAGAATAGCACCGAGTAGAAGAGGTTTTGGTGATTTTGAGGACGGAATCCTTATAAGGGGGAGAGGATGTAAAAACCTGAATTTTTTAAAAAAAATATTAAAAATAAGAATTTAGTAAATAAAATTCTTAAAGCATGAGCTGAGTTCGAATAAGAATATATAAATGTGTTACAAGGTATGTGGTATTGTGTTACATAGGGTAATATGAGTTATGAAATAAGTGATGTTATGTTTAATAAATATATATCGCTATTATATATTTATTAAACATTGTAGAGAAGAATTAGTAAGAAGATGGATAAGATGTGTAAGACCCCAACTTGTTATTAATGAAATTTAATTTTCTCTATTTATTATTTTGAAATAGTAAGGGTTGATTTGATTAATGTGGATAGTTATGGGTAAAATACGCAAATATTTCAAAATAAGCAAGTGGTTATAAAATATTCATTGTTGTCGGGGAATATTTGTTTGGTCGTGGGATATTCGTACTGTCGGGGAATATTTGTACGACGGTGCAGCCATGTATGGGCCCCCTAACGGAAAGCGATTGGATGAAGAAAACGACAAATATAAATTGTTTAAAAATAACGGCGTAGTTATTCACAGATTAATCTTTGTTAAAATACTAGGTTGGTTAACACACAATTTGTTGCGCGGTATTGCACCAATTATTGATTCTTACGTGAAGAAGGCACTACTCGATAATGGTTCTGATATTACTATTTAGTATTTTATTTTATTGATTTAATAATTGCTTCGTTGATATTTTATATTCTTTGTTGTTTGATAATTATCATTACACGATTATTTTTCATTATCGAAGCAATAATTCATATTATCTGAATAATATTATTAGATAACATTATTGGCAATGTCTAGAAAGTTACATCTAAGGAGAGGTTTGGTCACCTAATTGCGGCGCGATGAAGGAGAAATTCTTATTGAAAGCCCCTCTTTCACTAGGAGGCTATGCGGTTTATCGATATTGTGATTCTGTAATATTATTTGTGAATAATTAATTATTGATTCATATGATGAGGAAAATATTGATTTTATGTGGATATAGATGGAGAAAATTTTTAATGTGATAATTGTTGAAAATTGAAATTTTATCTTTTTACGATAAAATAATTCATTTAAATATATTATTATATTTTAATAATATAATAATGATGATATTTTCTACGATAAATGTGGGATATATTAATATATGTGGATGAGTATTTTGTTACCAAAAATATTTAAAGCATGTTTTATGTGTCGGTGGACCCCATTTCTTGGCTTGAAATTTGATTATAGCACAATAAAATCGCTTGGTTTGTGGATTTGGTCAATTTACATTTGGAATTTGGAAAACCTTTCTTACAGAAAGTTGTAGAAATTGAATTTCCTATAAAAGTAAGCTTATTTCAATTTTTTGACAAAAGGCTATTTATTGTGAATTATTGAAGTTAAAAACTCAAAATAATTGATTTTTGGAAGTTTAAATTATTTTAAATTAGAAAATGTTTTTCTTACTTTTCTAGAAAGTGGCATGTGCTTATTGAAATTTGAAGTCAGATTTCAAAAGTGGCGTTGGAATTTTGATATATATATTTATATTTTATTAAATTTTCTACTTTGGTGTTACAAGCATTTTCCTATAAATAGGGTGTTTAGGTTAGAATTGAAAATCACACCGAAGCTGAAGTTTTCTCTCTCTATATTATCGGCGTATTCTTGTGAGTATTTTGAGTATATTTTGAGTATTGCTATACGATCTGAAGTTCAAGTCATAGCTTTATATCGGTGTTTATTAAATCTTGATCTTTCGAGGTAAGGGATATTTTTTTTTTTTCGTAATGATATTATTTCATCAATATCATTATGCTGAAATATTGATCTGAAGTTTTTATCAAATTTAGAACTTTTGGTGTCGGAGTTACTATTCACGTACCTGCACGGCCTTGTTCATGTATATCTGACACTATTCATTCAATATCGGCACTATTCATCGAAAAATGAAAATTTTTCCTTTTCCGTCTATAAAATCTATTGTGGATACTAGCTTTGATTGTATCCATGTTCTCATCATTCTTGAGTTTTACACCACTATGATTATTTTTGAGGTATTTTTGGACATGGATAAAACAAAGTACGAATCCTTAATCCCTAATCCTTGTCATTTTGTTTCACTGGATTCGTTTCTTTAAAAATATTTTTCATCATCCTCAGTCTTAAATGATGATATTATTGAATATCTTTGTCCTGTAGTGCAAAGATGAATGATTTTTGATAAATATCTTTGGCCCGTAGTGCAAAGATGAACAGGTGTTTAGATGAACATGACCAACTGATGAATATCTTTGGCCTATAGTGCAAAGATTAATATTTGATTCCAGATATATATTGATTGATGTTACGAGGATAAAAGATGAGCGATGAACTTTTAAATTCATACATAGAAGATAGTAGTTTGCATTCTCTACTTAACTCTTCTAATGAATTATTATTTCATTGCGAATATTGATTTAAAACTTGTTGCCTATTGTATTCTATTAGATTTTTCCTGTTGAAGACTAACGATAATTTGTTGTATATTATCTTAGTCATAATATTCTTCTTGGTCTAGTTGAGCTCACCCTTTTCCTTTTTGTTCATTTTTCTTCTCGGGGAGGCGAGAATATAGTGAGTGCAGTCGGGTATGGAATAAAGGTTCTAGAGAGAGTTGTTTAGTAGTCCTCACCATTTTTGTAAAATAATGTATCAATAAATGTGATGAGGATTTATTTGAGTATAGATATTGTCTAGAAGATAATATTTGTATTCAAACTCACGCTTTTCTTGTTGTAATAATAAAGTTGTAGTTGTTTACATACCATGTATTGATAACTTCGGAATGGGTGATGTATACCTATTTTGGGGGCTTCACGGTTGGTATCGAGCTTAGGGATATGATCTCTGGCGGAGATCGGGGAATAGAACTAGGAGGAGAGGCAGGTAACTCCTTGGCTAGTGTGTCCTACCTAAGCTTATTTGTTAGTTGGTCGATAAGGGGATATTATGTGATATATTGATTTCCTTAATTAACCCTTGTTTTATGGCGGTGTTTGAGAATGTCGACTAGGAATATTAATAGTGGAAATGAGGCCCGGTGGAGGCCTTTGTACTCACCAATGAGGAGAGCGTTACAGCAACAGTGGCAATGTTCCTCCTGTGAACAACACCACCGAAAGAGATGATGAACAAGGGATGTTTAGAAGCTTTTTGCGATTCATGCAAAATCGAACGAGGAGATTCGTGTTCAAAATAAAGGAGGAAATGATAGCAATTCACGGGTTGTCACAACCAAACAGATTCAAAGAGTTGGGACCACGAATTTAAGGAAAGCGGATCCGATCATGGGCGGAAACATGGGTCAAACAAATTACAAGATATTCGATATCTTGGGATGCGGAGAACATAAGGTTCCATTCGCCACCTTTATGTTACGTGGCGAAAGCGAGACTCTTGGCGGGAGTGCATGAAGCATACACATCCAAATACTTTTCGAGAGAAAGTCTTGGGAGACATTTGAAAACTATTTAATGACAAATACTTTCACGAAAGTATTCATCATATGAAGGAAGTGGAGTTCATCAGTTAGAACAAAACAACATGGCGGTGTCTTAAATGCGAGGCAAAGTTTGCGAGTTATCCGGTTTTGCACCTCATTTGGTGGAGAATGAGGAGCGTTTGTAGCGGATGTTTACGAGAGGTTTGATTCGTACATCTGACAATATCTCATTTCACATAAATTTTTCTATTAGGATGTTGTAAAAGGGCTCAATTATTAGGCGAGATAACGAGTATGCGTCAACCGAGGACCACAATTAGGATTATCTGGGAGATATCGATCAACAAAACAACGATAACTGCGGAGAGAAGAAAAAAGCGGACAAAAATGGTAACCACTCGGTGGTAATCATAGCCGTGAAAATAGATGAAGCGAGTCGGGAGGAGATTTTAAAAGAGGAGATTTAACAACGACCATGTGAAGGCGGCGATTAATAAATGACAAGCGGTTCTAAGGGGAGGAGAACGACCACCGGGTCACATCTTATAAATGCGGGAAAGAGGACATATTAGTCCAAACTACCCACAATAGTTCAAGGTATGCTATAATTATGGAAAGGAAGGACATATTGCTTGAGATTATTATGCGGTAACAAAAACTAGTTCGGTGAGGGACGGTGACTCAAAATCTTCCCGAAAAAGTCAAAGTCAGCGGTTCTGGAAGAGCGTTTGTTGTGGTAGTCAAAATCGAGGAACCCAAGCGAGGTGATCACGGGGTAAGTTATTTATAAATTCTTGCGAAGTTTATACCTTACTTAATCTGGGTGCTACCCATTCATTTATCTCTCTCTGCTTGTGCTCAACGTTTAAACTTGACTCTGGAGAAATTAGACTTTGACTTATCTGTGGAAACTCAGTTAGGAGAAACTTTCATCACATCCATTTGTTTATAAATCTTGTTTGATTCAAGTTGGCACCATCACATTACACATTGACCTTATCTCTTTAAAGATACTTGCCTTTGATGTAATTTTAGGGATTGATTGGTTAACTACTCATCATGCCAAAATTGATTGTTTTAAATAAGGTTGTTAGTTTTCATATTCTAACCAACTGTTGTACAAATTCAAGCAACTAAACCATTAAAATTAATCACTATCATATCTAATCATAAAGCTATTTGTTTATTTATAAACGGATGTTAAGCTTTCTTAGCCTATGTTATGGATTTGAATAAAGACACGTCAAATTTGAATAATATTCTGTTGTTATTGACTTTCTGGCGTATTTCTGAAGAACTTCCGGTACTGCCCCGAGCGTGAAGTTGAATTCTTTATTGATCTTGAACTGGTACAAAGCCCATTTCTAAAACCCCATATCGAATGGCTCCTATTAAACTTGAGGAGTTAAAGGTCCAACTACGAGAATTGTTGGACATCGGTTTCATTAAATCTAGTACATCTCCTTGGGGTGCTCCTATTTTATTAAGTAAAGAAGAAAGAGCGGGGTATGCGACTTTGTATTGACTATCGGGAATTGAACCATGTCACCATCAAGAATAGGTATCCTCTACCTCGTATTGATGACTTGTTTGACCCGATTCAAGAGGCATAATTCTTTTCAAAAATCGATCTTAGTTACGGATATCATCAATTGAAGATTAGGCGAGGATATTCAAAGGCGCCTTTAGAACTTCGTGCGGGCATTATGAATTCTTAGTCATGTCTTTGGATTGACTAATGCTCTAACGACTTTCATGGATATGATGAACAAGTATTCAAGGAATATTTGGATCGGTTTGTTGTTGTTTTTATTGATGACATCCTCATATATTCAAAAAGTCGTGAAGATCATTAGCACCATTTGAAGTTGGTACTCGAAAGGCTTCGTGAAAACAAACTATATGCCAAATTGAAGAAATCACGAGTTACGGCTTGAGGAAGTAGCATTCCTTGGGCACGTGGTGTCGAAACATGGAGTATCTGTTGATCCGTGAAGATTGAAGCAATAAAAGTTAGAACAATAGAAGTCGGTGGTTGAAGTACATAGTTTTTGGGCTTAAGTGGTTATTATCGAAGATTAAATGGAAGGTTTTCTCGGTTGCTACTCCATTAACCCAGACTAACTTCGGAAGGATACAAAATTAGTTTGGAGCGAAGAATCGAGAAGAGTTTCCAAGAGCTTAAGAGGAGACTTATTTATTTTGTTCTAACAATACCATCTGGTTCGGATGGATTTGTTATCTCTGACGATGCTTGAGGCAAATGGTTAGGATGTGTTCTTATGCAGCGTGGGAATGTCATAGCCTTTATGCCTCGCGACAACTTAAAGAATATGAGAGGAATTATCCTACTCATGATCTAGAGTTAGCGGCCCGATCGTTTTCAGCTTAAAGATATGGAGCACTATCTATATGGGAGAAAGTGGAGATATATTGGACCATAAAAGCCTTAAATATTTCTTCACTCAAAAAGAACTCAACATCGTGAATGACGTTGGCTCGAGCTATTGAAAGACTACGACCACACTATTCAATACCATCACGGAAAAGCGAGCGTGGTAGGTGACGCGTTGAGTAAAAGATCATATCTGCGGGAATGGGTGAAATGATGTCAAGTATCTGCATAGAGCCAACTGTAATAGAAAAAGTTAAGGTTGCTCGAGCCACCAGAAGGCGATGTGTGAAGAAGAAAGTAAGTAGAAGGTGATATTAGGAGCGAGAATTGATAAAGAGGAATACTTGAGTCCACTCCGGACTTTATGTTCCTAACGACTCTTATTTGAAGTACAAGATTATGATGGAGGCACACAATGATACACCATTTTCAATCCATCTGGAAGTACCAAAATGTATCGTGATCTTGACATACATTTTGGTGGAACAATATGAAGAGAGAGATTGCAAAGTTTATCTCGATGTGTTTAACTTGTCAGCGTGTAAAGGCGAGCATCTAGTACCTAAGGGTCCGTTGCAACCACTTGAGATTCCGAAATGGAAGTGGGAACACATTACCATGGATTTAGTTCACGGGTCTTCCCTACGGTTTCTCAAGGCATCAATGTTATTTGGGTTATTGTTGATAGATTAACCAAGTCTGCTCATTTCTTGCCGTCTGGGAAGACTTATTCCTTGAGCGTCTTGCTAGTATATATATAAATTAGATTGTGAGGTTTCATGGCATGCCAAGTATCCATAGTTTGGATCGTGACCCAAGATTAACTTCAAGATTTTGGGTTAGCTTGCAAAAAGCTATGGGCGCGAATTTATGATTGATTTGGCATACCATCCTCAAGCAGACGGACAATCGAGAGAGACTATTCAAACTTTTGAAGATCTATTAAGACTACGTGTCCTAGACTTCAAGGGCGATTGGGATAAGTATTTACCATTGGTGGAATTCTCTTACAACAACAGTTATCAGGCAAGTATACGTGTGGCTCCATTTGAAGCATTATATGGACGAAAGTTTCGCTCTCCAATATGTTGGGATGAGGTGGGTGAAGCAACATTATTGGGACCCGAGTTAGTACGTATGACTACCAAAAAGATCCAAATGATTCGACAACGTATACAAAGCGGCACAAGATCGACAAAAAGAGTTATCACGGATCCTCATCGAAAGGACGTGGAATTTAGTATAGGGGATCATGTATTGTTGCGAGTTGCTCCATGGAAGGGAGTTACAACATTTGGGATAAGAGGAAAGCTCAATCCACGATTTATTGGTCCATGTCAAATTCTTGACCGAGTAGGAAATGTAGCCTATAGACTCGCATTACCTCAAAGTATATCTCGTGTTCATAATGTGTTTCACATATCATGCTTAAATAAATATGTGAAAGACCGAACCACATTATAGAGTTAGAACCAGGACGAGATAGCGAAGACTTAACGTGTGAGGAGGTACTGTCAAGATCTTGGATAGGAAGAAGCATGTCCTACGCACAAAAAGGTCATACCACAAGTTAATGTTTTGTGGAGGAATCATGCTATAGAGGAAATGACACAGGGAATTGGAAAGCGGAAATGAAAGCGAGGTATCCTCACCTTTTGAAACACACCAATGCGTCGTCGATTTAGAGGAAGAAATTTCATAAGGAGGGAGGTTGTAAGACCCCAACTTGTTATTAATGAAATTTAATTTTCTCTATTTATTATTTTGAAATAGTAAGGGTTGATTTGATTAATGTGGATAGTTATGGGTAAAAATCATAAATATTTCAAAATAAGCAAGTGGTTATAAAATATTCATTGTTGTCGGGGAATATTAGTTTGGTGCATTGGAATATTAAATGCTGTGTCGAGAATATTAAATGCGACGGTAGCTTGACCATGTATGGGCCCATGTGAGGAAGCGATTGGATGAAGAAAACGACAAATATAAGTTGTTGAAAAATAACAGGCGTGGTTATTCACAGTTTATCTTTGTTAAAATACTAAATTGGTTAACACACACAGGTAGCACTGCGGTATTGCACCAATTATTGATTCTTACGAAGAAGGCACTACTCGATAATGGTTCTGATAATTATTGTTCGATATTTTATTTTATTGATTTAATAATTGCGCGTTGATATTTTATATTCTTTGTTGTTTGATAATTGTCATTACGGTATTTTTTCATTATCGAAGCAATAATTCATATTATCTGAATAATATTATTAGATAAAATTATTGGCAATGTCTTGAAAGTTTTGTCTAAGGAGAGGTTTGGTCACCTAATTGCTACCAAGATGGAGAAATTCTTATTGGAAAGCCCCTCTTTCTGGGAAGCGCTTGGTTGTCAATATTGTGATTACGTAATATTATTTGTGAATAATTAATTATTGATTCATATGATGAGGAAAATATTGATTTTATGTGGATATAGATGGAGAAATTTTTTAATGTGACAATTGTTGAAAATTGAAATTTTATCTTTTTCTGATAAAATAATTCATTTAAATATATTATTATATTTTAATAATATATTAATGATGATATTTTTACGATGAATGTGGGATATATGAGTATATGTGGAGGAGTATTTTTGTTACCAAAAATATTTAAAGCATGTTTTATGTGTCGGTGGACTCCATTTCTTGACAGAAATTTGATTATAGTTTGTAAAATCGCCCGTTTGTGGATTTTAGTCAATTTATGTTTGGAATTAAGAAACACTTTCTTCTGTAAAGTTGTAGAGAATTGAATTTCCTATAAAAAGACGCAAGTTTTGAATTTTCTAACAAAAGGGCTATTTATTGTGAATTATTGAAGTTCCGAAGCTCCGAAATAATTGATTTTTGGAAGTTTAAATTATTTTAAATTAGAAAAACGATTTTTCTTACTTTTTCTAGAAGGTGGCATGTGCTTATTGAGCTGAAATCAGATTTCAAGAGTGGCGTAGTAATTTTGATATATATATTTATATTTTATTAAATTTTCTACTTTGATGTTCTATGCATTTTCCTATAAATAGGGTGCTTAGGTTAGAATTAAAAATCACACCAGAAACTGAAGTTTTCTTTCTCTATATTATTGAGCGTATTCTTGTGAGTATTTTGAGTATTGCTTATCGGTCTGAAGTTCAAGTCATAGCTTTATATCAGGTGTTTTCAAATTAGAAATCTTGATCTTTCGAGGTAAGGGATATTTTTTTTTTTTCATAATGATATTATTTCTTCAATATCATTATGCTGAAATATTGATTTGAAGTTTTTATCAAATTTGGAACTTTTGGTGTCAAAGTTACTATTCACGTATACGACACTATTCACGAATACGGCACTATTCATCGAAAAATAAAAATTTTTCCTTTTCGTCTAAAATATCTATTGTGGATACTAGCTTTGATTGTATCCATGTTCTGATCATTCTTAAATTTTACACCACTATGATTATTTTTGAGGTATTTTTGGACATGGTTAAAACAAAGTACGAATCCTTAATCCTTAATCCTTGTCATTTTGTTTCACTGGATTCGTTTCTTTAAAAATATTTTTCATCATCCTCAATCTTAAATGATGATATTATTGAATATCTTTGGCCTGTAGTGCAAAGATGAATGATTTTTGATAAATATCTTTGGCTCGTAGTGCAAAGATGAGCAGTGTTTAGATGAACATGACCCGGTGATGAATATCTTTGGCTTTTGTAGTGCAAAAGATGAATATTTGATTCGGATATATATTGATTGATGTTACGGGGATAAAAGATGAGCGATGAACTTTTAAATTCATACATAGAAGATAGTAGTTTGCATTCTCTACTTAACTCTTCTAATGAATTATTATTTCCGCTGCGAATATTGATTTAAAACTTGTTGTCTATTGTATTCTATTAGATTTTTCCCTGTTGAAGACTAATGATAATTTGTTGTATATTATCTTAGCCATAATATTCTTTACTAGGCTAGTTGAGCTCACCCTTTTCCTTTTTGTTCCATTTTTCTTCTCAGGAGGCGAGAATATAGCGAATACGAGTCGGGGTATGGAATGAAGGTTCTAGAGAGAGTTGTTTAGTAGTCCTCACCATTTTTGTAATATAATGTATCAATAAATGTGATGAGGACTTATTTGAGTATAGATATTATCTAGAAGATAATATTTGTATTCAAACTCACAGTTTTACTGATGTAATAATAAAGTTATAGTTGTTTCTGTACCATGTTTTGGCAACTCAGAATGGGTGATGTATACCTATTTTGGGGGCGTCACAAGATGTATCTATCAATATTAAATAATATATGTGAAATTATTTTATGATAGTAAGTTGGTGACATTAAATATCTTTGATAATCACCAATTTCTTGAGTATGTACGAGTAAGTATCAAGTCTAAGGCAGTGCGACCGTACCCTTTAATGGTGGATGTATAGGCGCTGGGCTAAACAATTCATTCAGAGAGCGGAGGTGTATACGAATTAGTAACCGATCTAACTCACTGTGAAAATAGTGTAGACGAGACGGAAACTAATTTGTTGGTTGTTTGTGGGAAACCATTCAGTGTACTATATTGAATACCATTAAAGACTCGATGTGTGCTAGTTTTGGACTTGTATATATGTACGTTGTTTACGAGAGAAGAAAATCGATATATCTTTAGATGAATATTTTTAGAGATTTATTGACTAATATTGGGATATGGTTAAATGTATAAATTAAAGAAAGAAGAGTTGAACTTGAAGTTTAATCTCTAAATTGTTGAAGAATGTAGTCATTGGAGATTCATTTTGGTTAGTATAATGAGATAACGTGTATGGAGCATATTAAACGATTTGCGAGTTAAGTTCTATTTCTATTGAAGCATAACATGTCTGATAAGTGGGTTTTATACCTACTTATTGGATATCAATTCACGAGAACTATGCTCATCTCAAGTACATTTTAGTGTGTTTTTAGTTGCATTTTGTATTATTTTGCACTGGATATACTGAGAACTCCTATGGTGTAAAAGTGCAGGAAAATGGCATAGCTCGGCGTTGGTAGGTGGCATGAGATCAGTGAAGGCATGACAAGAGGGTAGAGTGGACAAAAGAAACTGAGCATTAATGGACACGGAAGCAAGAGTATCATGTCAAAGAATCAGTAGTAGCATGACAAGGAAGCGAAGAATAGAGAACCACAAGATTGCGAGTTTTAGGAGCATTTCCGCCATGCCAATGTTGCATAAAAGTGGAACACGCGGCCTTCATGCGCCATCAACCGCAAGGAACATATTTGGCACACCATACGCTTGCGCTTTTGCCGCTTACAAAGGGATCATGGCATTGCTGTTGCCTCTTTTTTTTAGTTCTAACAGAAGAGCTCTAACACATGCAAGTATACATGCATCTACAAGTAATACAGAGTAAGTCGAGTATCGATCCACTGGGAAAGTTGTCTAATTTAAACAACTATGCATCAATTAAGTCACTATATTTTATATGCTTAAACTAATGATTATAATTGTGAGTTACTCTAAGTGCAAATAACGAGAATAATATGGTAAAAAATAAAATCTAGAAATAATGGGATCCTAACTTCATTCAATACTTCATCTAATTACCACCATCATGCAAGATTGTTTACATATCACAGAAAAGTAGCCAAGAAAACTAATATAGTCATAGCCATTTTTCAATGTACTATAACCTACTTATACAATATCCACATGCGATAGACACCATGTAATCATCAATATAACCAAAATCACTATATGTCTATGCGAAATTGCAATCATATTGAATTTAAGCACAAGCCCTTATTTTTAACTCATACGGTGAAACGGTATATGTCTATCTGATTCACGAAATACACAAGCCATACAAAACAGCACCATATACGCATGATATCATGACTACAATCCATACTCACATGTTGTTTTTCAATTCCATACAAGTACTGAAAACGAATGGTGATCAAGCATTCATGCATGCAAACCAACCATGATAGAAATTCGTTATTAAAATCCGTTACAATCCCATAATGGAGTTTAGTTCATGACTGAACCAAAAGCCATTATGGGATCAAAGCAATAAATGGACAATAACCAAACAAATGAAAGAGAGAAGAAAGAATCGATCAAACCCAATTGCTGATTACAAATCCAACGTAACATGCAATTCCTCAATAATATCCAGCAAAAATAATGTAAAGCATCCACAAATACTGAATTCCAAAGAGGGAGTAGAAAAATACGAAATCTATGATTGGTTTCACGTTGGAATACTCTCCAAGTATAAACCCTAGTTCCAATATGAAAAATACGTAAAAAGTACTGAACGATACCTCTGACACCAGTCAAAATCATTTTTAAATCAATACAACCTTTATAATTGAAAATTAAAATAAAACAGCTCAGCAGCCTCAGACATCGCGCGCGGCCTCGCGCCCTTCCTTCGTAATCCTCACGCTGGCGTGCGTCTGCAGAATCTGGTCTAGTTGGGTGCTCGCGCGAGCGCGCGTCCTCAAGCCTAATCTATCACGCGGCACTTACGACTTCTACGATCTGTACTCGGCTTTATTCTTCTCTTACTATACATTATCTTTGCTCATTCTTCTTTGTCATCCATGCTTAGTCTCCTTGCTCCGCTTAATCCTCACACCATGCATCCATAGCCTCATGCCATCTAATACCACCAAATTATGCCATATCCTGCACTTTTGCACCAAAGGGAGTTCTAAGTACATGCAATGGAAAATAAACAAAATGCAACTAAAAACACTAAAATGTACATAAGATAAGCGTAGTTCGTGTGAATTGATATCCGATAAGTAGGTATAAAACCCATTTATCAAATACCCCCAAACTTGAACTGTTGTTTGCCCTCAAGCAATGCATACACATAAAACACTGAAAATGCAACTACATGCCATGCAACTAAATTATGATGCAACTAGTCTCACATTATTCCAGCTATTACAAAATTTTAGTCCAAAATGCCTCAGTGAATTTTTCCAGATTCAAGAATACAAATTCAAACCAAGCTATAGGCATAATGTTATACACTCAGATAATTCATAAATGCTATAGAGATGATGTGTGTGTGTGTGTTGTATTCACCAAAACTTGATTTAAGCAAAGAATACACATGCTAAATTGCTCAAAGTAGAAAATTATAGTCTAAATCAAGACTCATGTATATTTATGCAACAAAGACTATTCCAACATATTAAAACAAACTAAGGTTCAACAATGGGCTTAACTACTTTATTACTACTCACGAGGGCGATTTTCGCTCTTTCCGGTGGTGTTTATTACTATTTTTCTTTGCTTTTTCTTTTTCTTTTTCTTCTTTTTTTTTCTTTTCACGTGACTGTGCAATGCCTCATTCCATTAGGCAAACACTGCTACCCCTTAGCGAGCTTTCAACCAACGACTCCCAGACCATGAAAGACCTTAGGGCGCTAGGTGTTAAGACACCCCTACGGGCGTACTTACTCAAGTAGCTAGGGCCCCGATATAAGACTAGCCACGTTATTGCTATTTATTTATTTTTTTATATATATAGCATACCCATGTTTTTCCAAAGTTTGAAAATCAATGTTTTAAACGATCTAAGTTCACTTTCCACATATTTCCCTTTTTAAAACTACATTTTCTATCGAGCAATGCAACACATCATTCTTATACCTACAAGTGTTTGTGAACAGGCCGTGCAAACCGAAAGCATTTAAACAATATTATGAATTGCATTTTGTAAAACATTATAACTAGGCTCATGTTAATCAAAGTACTCAACAATCCTTCAAAAATCCATTATCATCATCGGCTAGACAAAATTTCCATAACGCTAGACTTTGTGAGACATGCAACTAAATATACACACATAATAAACAAAATTTTTGACAAGAACTACTATATGCAGCATAAGCATGCAAAATGTAAACTAAACATGCAAATACTAAACTACCATGCAGATACTACGTGCAACTATACTACTACCCCAATACCCCCAAACTTAAAATATTCAATGTCCTAGTGAATGAAGGTAAAGGGTTACAGAAAACTCCCCTAGTGCTAAGCCGAACCACCCTTTACGGGTGGTGAATCTGGTGGTGGATATGGCATAGATGTCCCGAACTGAGGCCACTCAAGTATTCTCCCCTGCTGTGAAAAAAGCCTCTGCAAGTGACCTTGTTAACCCCATTGCAAATGCTGAAAAATTGTCATACATGGCGTCGACTTTTCGCTCTAACCTTCGGAGCTGTCGATCCCAAGTAGCAAAGGGAACTTGGGTAGACGGGCCTGCCTCATCTGTCTTAGGGTGCTGCTGTAGTGGCTCTGGGAAAGTAGGCTGGATAATAAAACCTAATCCGTGCGGGTGTAGTACACCTCCTGCCCAATCCTTGAATTTTGCAATGGTGGCGTGGGTGATATCCTGGCTTGGGTTCTGCATTAGCTCATTGTCCCAATTGCAGCCCTGATTAGCACACAGCATAGCTACAACTGACGCATGTAGAATGCTCCCTGCAGTGCTTCCCCGTAGATACAGCAACATATTTTGATGGATAAGATGGCCCACGTCAATGTATTTGCTGGTGATTATGCCCCACAGAATGATTGCCCTTTCCGCTGTGATCTCATGCTGATGAGATGAAGGAACTAGCTTGGCACATATGAACAGATTCCACGCCTTTGCATATCGATTCAGGTTAGCGGCGGGGAATATGCGCGGCTGATTCGTGCCGGCTTTGTATGTCCACTTTGTGCCAGGCACGCACAATTCAGCAATAACCAATTCTAAGTCTATTTCCATATATGCACCTGCTACCCAATTCACAGACCTAGTCGGTGGTGTGCCAGTTAACCTGAAAACTGCCCTGATTGCAGGAGGTCTGAAATCCACTTGCACGCCGCACACCACGAACAACCCACTCATTGTTTCCTTCGCATTTGCATAGAATTCTTTGACAATTCCCGTTGGGGTAGGCATGGGCGTGGCGGTCAGTCCAAGCCATCCTCTTTCGCCAATCATGTCACATAGCTAACAATCTTGCCCTTTAGGTTTTAACCCTCTTTCTTTCACAAAGGTTTTGGTCACAATTCGATAATACTCCTGTTGGGCTTCCAAATCCACAAACTTGGTGTGATCAACCATATCCTCCCCTTGACTGCCAGAGGAAGATGAGGAAGAGGAAGATCATACTCTTTTCGGACCCATTGCAATTAATAGAGAGAATGCAGATGATTTGCTCGATAATGAATAGACGCCAATGATGAGTAGAAACCCTAGATTTATACTGCTGTGTAGAGGTTGAGTAGATGTGGAACGTGGGAGAAATCGTGGATGATTATGTAGTGGAGAGATTGATGGCTTAAATTATATAATTGATAGAGAAGAAGAGACGTGCGTTTGGGAGAGAGCACGGTGAATGTGCTTCTGTTATATTTTCAAATTAGAGCCCAATTGATCTCCAACATGTTTTAAACTTTTAAAATTTTCCATGTCTAATGTCGCGTGCGGCCGCGCGAATGTTCAATGGTTTGTGTGCGCGGGCGCGCGAGGATCTTGCTCAGCATAGCAATTTGGAGCGCGCGGGCATGCAAATTATATAATGTATTCATGCGCGGCCGCGCGGGGTTGAATTCTGCACTGCTAGTGTTCATGATGTAAAGCAGTACTGCATCTTGCTTATTCACCTGCATACACCAATAGACACTATCAGATCATGATTTACTAGATAAACATGAGTGTCTATTGTATCATCCTCATTTCAATACAATGCACAAACATATTCCTACTCAATTTCAGTTACTATGCTAATTATGCAGAGATAATCACATGGTCCTAAATAAGGATGAAAATGAGCTAACAAGACAACTTGAACTGAATAAATAAAGAAAAAAAATAGAGATAAAAATAATGGGTTGCCTCCCATCAAGCGCTAAGTTATAGTCAATTAGCTTGACTCTCTCGGAATCTCATGTTGACAACATAATTGAGGTGACTTTCTGTCTGTCCACCTCACCACCAAAATAATGTTTCAATCGCTGTCCATTCAGCTTAAAATGCTTGTCCGGAATCTGATCATATACTTCAATTGCACCATGCGAACACACAGTCTTCACTGTCAATGGTCCAGACCATCTTGATTTCAGTTTCCTGGGAAAAAAATTTTAAGTTTGGAATTATAAAGTAAAACCTTTTGTCCCGGCTCAAATGTCCTATTGAAGATCTTCAGGTCATGCCATTTCTTTACCATCTCTTTGTACAGCTTTGAATTCTCACACGCACTGTCTCAATTCCTTCAATCTTTGAATTTTAGCGATTTACACGCTCTATAAGGTTCATACTCCACCAGTCCCTACTTTATCATTTAAGACCTGATCCACCATATCAACTTGGAAACATTCCTTTTCATCTGCTGGCAGCTTCATGGCTTTGAAGACATTAAAGGTGACCTCTTGATCATGAACACGCATAGTGAGTTCCCCCTTCTGCACATCTATCAAAGTTTTTCTTGTGGCTAAGAATGGTCTCCCCAGTATTATTGGTATATTTTTATCTTCCTCGTAATCCAAAATGATGAAGTTAGCCGGAAAGATAAATTTATCCACTTTCACCAATATATCTTCAATAATTCCCCGTGGATATGTGATGGATCTGTCAGCTAACTACAACGAAATATTTGTCTGCCTTGGAGCCGGTAATCCCAACTGATTGAACAACGACAATGGCATCAGATTGATACTTGCCCCAAGATCACACAAACATTTATCAAAGTTCATCTTTCTAATCGTGCATGGAATTGTGAAACTGCCTGGATCCTTCAGCTTCGGAGGTAACTTCTGCTGAAGCACTGCACTTCTCTCCTCTGTCAAGGCTACTGTCTCAAACTCGTCTAATCTCCTCTTTCTTGACTATATACCCTTCATGAACTTTGCATAACTTGGCATTTGTTTCAATGCCTCGGTGAAAGGTTTGTTGATCTGCAGCTTTTTAAATACCTCTAAGAATTTGTTGAACTGTTTATCTTCCCTCTGCTTATTCAATCTTTGCGGATACGGTACCTAAGGGTGAATTGGTGGTACTAAACTCATAGGCTTCTCAACTGACCTTGCTTTATCTTTATCTTCATGTTAAACCTCAGAATTTTCCAGGTTTTCTTTCTCAATTTACCTTTCTGCCTCGCATGCAAGCATTACACCACCCCTTGTAAATTCATATCTTGGTAGCGTGATACTCGATTCTGCAACATTTTTTCCAGACCTTAATGTAATCGCTTGACACTGTTCCTTCCCTTCTCTTCATGGATTTGCTTTTATATTACTTGGCAATGAACCCTGGGTCATGTTGTTAAACATGTTAACCATTTGCCCCATCTGAGTTTCCAGATTCTTAATAGCCACTGCTTGGCTTTTGATCATAACCTCTATATTCCCCATGTATTTTATCGTCATCTCCTCAATATCTGATTTCTTTTCTTGCTGAGATGCAGCTGGAGTGTGATGTTGTTGTTGTTGAGAAAATCCCAGCGGAAAAGGTGGTCTAGGAGTAAAGCGTGGTCATTGTATTGGCCGTGATTAAACTGTTGATTTGGTGGCCGATTCTGCTGATTCCCTTGGTTATTTGACCAACTGAAGTTTGGATGACTACGGTTGTTGGGGTTGTATGTGTTCTGAAACTTACCTTGGTCTTTTCTATAATTGCTCACATATTGTACCGACTCTAAGTTGATAGCACATTGATCTGTCGAGTGTGACCCCGAACAAATTTCACATACGAAGGCAACAATTTTCGTTTTTACTCTCGGCTATTGAATCTATTTTTATCGCCATAGCTGCCATCTGTGCCGATAACTGAGTAATAGCATCCACCTCCAACACACCTGCAACCTTGGGCTGTTGCATCCGAGATGTAGGATTTTGAAAATCTTTTGATGTCATTGTCTCGATGAGGTTATAGGCTTCCTCATAGCTCTTTGCACATAATGCCCCTCATGTAGCTACATCTACAATCGGTCTAGACTGCCATCCTAATCCATTATAGAATGTGTTGATCACCATCCAATCTGGCATTCCATGGTGCGGACACTTCCGTAGCATCTCTTTGTATCTCTCCCATGCTTCGTATAAGGATTCACCCTGTTGTTGTTCGAACTGAGAGATTGTTGTCCTCATTTTCGCAGTCTTAGCCATTGGGAAAAACTTGGCTAAGAACTTATGTGTTAAGTCCTCCCATGTAGTTATAGATTCTGCTGGCAAAGAATGAAGCCAACTTCTCGCTTTATCCCTCAATGAGAATGGAAACAGCCTAAGTCTGATAGCATCCTCCGTCACCCCGTTATATCTGAATGTGTCACATATCTCAATAAAACTCAACAGGTGTTCATTCGGATCATCTGTAGTGGCACCCCTAAACTGTACCGAATTTTGTACCATCTGAATAGTGCCCATTTTTATCTCGAATGTATTAGCTTCTATCACTGGTCTGACTATGCTGGACTGTAATCCATTAATATTAGGCATGGAATATTCTCTCAGAGCCCTATGCTCCTCTCTTTGATCTTCTCCTTATCCCTCGGCTGCCATATTAGATGTAATACCCTCTAACTGTGCTTGTAAATTTCTCTGAACACTAAACTTTCCAACCTCTCCGTTATATGTTGTCCCGAAGCGGTGTTAAGTCGGGGTTGAATGATCGTGTGCGCATAAAAATTTATACAAGTTCCTGAAACAAAAACAAAAACAAAAATGGAAATGAGATAAGATTAGATTTGTCTAAGTCATACAATATAGATTAAAACTAATGATAATAATAAAAATTTAAACGCCTTTCCCCGGCAACGGCGTCAAAAACTTGTTGCCTCGTTTTTTTAGTTCTAACAGAAGAGCTCTAACACATGCAAGTATACATGCATCAACAAGTAATACAAAGTAAGTTGAGTATCGATCCATAGGGAAAGTTGTCTAATTTAAACCATTAGGCATCAATTAAGTCACTATATTTTATATGCTTAAACTAATGATTATAATTGTGAGTTACTCTAAGTGCAAATAACGAGAATAATAAGGTAATAAATCAAATCTGGAAATAATGGGATCCTAACTTCATTCAATACTTCATCTAATTACCACCATCATGAAAGATTGTTTACATATCACAGAAAAGTAGCCAAGAAAACTAATATAGTCACAGCCATTTTTCAATGTACTATGACCTACTTACACAGTATCCACATGCGATAGACACCATGTAATCATCAATATAACCAAAATCACTATATGTCTATCCGAAATTGCAATCATATGGAATTTAAGCACAAGCCCTTATTTTTAACTCATACGGTGAAACAGTATATGTCTATTTGATTCATGAAATACACAAGCCATACAAAACAGCCCCATATACGCATGATATCGTGACTACAATCCATACTCGCATGTTGTTTTTTAATTCCATATAAGTACTAAAAATGAATGGTGATCAAGTATTCATGCATTCAAACCAACCATGATAGAAATTCCTTATGATATGTTAAACAGTCCAGCAATTAAGCAATCAATTAAACTACATATTAAAATTTGTTAGAATCCCATAATGGAGTTTAGCTCATGACTAAACCAAAAGCAATTATGGGATCAAAGCAATACATGGAAAATAACTAAACAAATGAAAGAGAGAAGAAAGAATCGATCAAACCCAATTACTGATTACAAATCCAACGTAACATGCAAGTCCTTAATAATATCCAACAAAAATAATGTAAAGCATCCACAAATACTGAAGTCCAAAAAGGGAGTAGAAAAATATGAAATCTATGATTGGTTTCACGTTGGAATACTCTCCAAGTGTAAACCCTAGTTCCAATATGAAAAATGCATAAAAACTACTAAATGATACCTCTGACACCAGTCAGAATCATTTTGAAATCACTACAACCTTTAAAATTGAAAATTAAAATAAAATAGCTCAGCAGCCTAAGACATCGTGCGCGGCCGCATGCCCTTACTTCGTAATCCTCGCGCGGGCGCGC
The DNA here is from genome assembly GCA_020205615.1 of Panax quinquefolius. Classification (NCBI taxonomy): domain Eukaryota; kingdom Viridiplantae; phylum Streptophyta; class Magnoliopsida; order Apiales; family Araliaceae; genus Panax; species Panax quinquefolius. Next base: position 20,165,347 of record CM035167.1, read on the forward strand.
GTCTACAGAATCTAGTCCAGCTGGGTGCTCGCGCGGGTGCGAATCCTCAAGCCTAATCTGTCGCGCGGTCGCGTGGCTTCTGCACTCTGCACTCTGGCTTTGATGCTGCTACTGCTTCTGTTATGTTGCTCATTCTTCTTTGTCATCCATGCTTAGTCTCCTTGTTCCGTTTGATCCTCACACCATGCATCCATAGCCTCATGCCATCTAATACCACCAAATTATGCCATATCCTACACTTTTGCACCGAATGGAGTTTTAAGTACATGCAATGCAAAATAAACAAAATGCAACTAAAAACACTAAAATGTACTTAAGATAAGCATAGTTCGCGTGAATTCATATCTGATAAGTAGGTATAAAACCCACTTATCAGCGGTCGCGTGTGTCATCAACTACAGTTGCTGACTTTATTTTATTTTTGAAATTATAAGTGTTTGAGTTGGTATAAAACTACTCTGGTTGGTACCAGACACGAGGATCTTTAGTTTTGATGAGTTTTTCATATTAGAGAACAAGGGCTCTACGCTTTGAGCGAATTCCAATAAGGATCCAAGCATAGACTTAATATTTTATATCTCTTCTTAAGAATTCAATCATCGACTACGAACTACTGTTATGTTGCTGGAGAATATTGAGGATTTGAACATCATGTTTGGATTATAATCTGTAATTGGGTTTTATCAATTCTATCTTCTCTTTCAATTGTTTAATTATTTTTCATGTGTTACTTCAATCCCATAATGGCTTTTGGTTCAGACATTAACTAAACTCCATTATGGGATTCTAACGGATTTTAATATGAAGTCTAATTTATGGCTTGATTGCTGAATTGTTAGTGTATCATTAGGAATTTCTATTATAGTTGATTTGATTGCATGAATGCTTGATCACCATTCATTTTATGTACTTGTATGGAATTGAAAAATAACATGTGAGTATGGTTGTAATCATGATAGCATGCGTGTATGGGGTTGAATTGCTTAGCTTGATACTTCGTGAATCAGATAGACATATACTATTTCACCGTGTGAGTTATACAAGTGCCTGGTTTAAATTTAATATGGCGGCAATTTCACATAGAAATATAGTGATTTTGGTTTTATTGATGATTACATGATTTCTATTGTATGTGGATATTATGTAAGTAGGTCATAATTTATTAAAAAATGATTATGTCTACATTCGTGCTCTTGGCTAATTTTCTGTGGTACGTGAATAATCTTGCATGATGGTGATTTTTAGATGAACTATTAAATGAAGTTAGGATCCCATTATTTCCAAATTTGATTTATCAATTTATTATTCTTCTTTTATTTATTATTTAGTTTATATTCATTCAAAATCATAAGTTTTCGTTTAAGCATATAAAAATAGTGATATAGTTGGTGCGTAATAATTTAAATTTGAAACCTTTCTCCGTGGATCGATACTTTACTTACTCTGTATTACTTGTTGACCCATGTATGCTTGCATGAGTTAGAGTCCTTTTGTTAGAACTAAAAAGGAGGCAACAAGTTTTTGGCTCCGTTGCTAGGGAAAGGCGTTTAATTTTATTATTATTATCATCAATTTTAAGCTAAATTATATGACTTAGGCAATTCTAATCTTGTCTCATTTCTATTTTTGTTTCTTGTTTCAGGCACTCGTATATAGTATATGCGCACTCGATCCTCCAATCCTGAGTTAACACCTTTACAAGACAACTGTGACGCCCCCAAAATTAGGTATACATCACCCATCTTGAGTCTCCAGATACATGATACATAATTCAAATATAACTTAATAATACAACTGTCGTGTATAATACGACAAAACATAAACTGTGAGTTTGAATACAAATATTGTCTACTAGAGATTATACAAACTCAAAAGGAGTCCTCATTACAATTATTATCATACTATTTCACAGAATAGTGAGGACTACTAATTCATCATCTAGGACCATCACTCTGTTCCCCGACTAGTCCCAGCTACGTTCTCATTTCCTGAAGAGAACAATGAAAGAAAGGGTGAGCTCAACTAGCCCAGTAAAAATATTATGACTAAGATAATGTAGAATAATTTATCGTTAGCCTTGGCGATGTTAAACCGATAAAATATAATAATTATCAAGTTTAAGCTGCAATGTGAACAAGCAATCCATTAGAAGAGTCAAGTAGGGAATAAAATCTACTATCTTCTATGATTTAAAAGGTTTTTCCATCACTTTTATCATTTGGGACTCGACAATAAATAATTCACATCATCAAATCACCCCACACTTTTCTGGCTAAGGATATTCTTTAGTATCACGACCACGAATTATCCATGCACTACGGCTTAAGATAATCATGTTTTCATCAACGGTCCTTATCATGCCATAAAACAATTCATCTTTGCACTACAGCCAAAGAGAATCCATAGCCATAATCATACCAAAAACTGTCCATCAATGCACTACGGGCCAATCATACCACATCATTTGAACATTACGGTTATGATTATACCGAATAATCCTTGGTCATAATCATACCAAGTCCATCTATGCACTACAGGCCACATATGACTTTCAACATAATATAAACATGAGGATGATGACAATGATATAAGAATTCAATAAAACAAGTTCAAGAATTAATTTATCCAGGAACTGATAACGTTCAAATTGTCAACATGATACTGCTTTGTAGAGTAAAATTCAAGAATGCTCAGAAGAATATTTCCATGAAAAGATACTGGATGAAACGCAAATATCAAGGATATTCCACAAATTTCATGGAGTATAGAAGTCAAAGTTTTAACCCACTGAGTATAATAAAGAATGGAATAACAAAAGAAATCACCATGCATGCGATAGACCACACAGGCATGTTATTCCAACAAAATAATAAATAACGGAACTAGGTCCGACGTAAAATGCACAGACAGGATATTCCAACAGAATAATAAAGGATGGAACCAGGTCCAGCGTAAACGTACAGATAGGATATTCCGACAGAATAATAAAGGATGGAACCAGGTCCGGCGTAAATGCACAAACAGGATATTCCGATAGAATAATAAATAATGGAACCGAATTCAAAGCGTAAACGCATGTAGACGTGATATTCTCGACGAATAATAAAGAACGGAATATTAGAAGAATGTCACCATGTATAGGGTAGCAGCGTATACAAAGTTATTCCAATGAATAATAAATAATGGAATAACATAAGTTCTCTTCATTAAGACGAAACAAAGAAATAACACCCCTTATGAATACAATAAATAATATCCCTTACCGTAAAAGAAACTGAATATAAGAGTAGGGAAGGAGCAGAATACTTTTTATAACTTTTCTATAATTTCTCTCTAGAGTTTCAAAGTGAATTAAGTAAAAATAATGAAAGAATGAGCTTACATTTATAGAAAAATGGGATTGCATAGTAACTAACTTATGAACCGTCCAGATTGATTTACTTTAAACGGACAATCCAGATTGGTTTACTATTAAAACTTAAAATAACGGTCCATACTGATTTACTATTAAAACTTTAAACTAGCGATCCATATTGATTTACTATTATAACTTCCACCAGCGGTCCATATTGATTTACTATTATATCTTCAACTTGACGATTCGAAAAATTAGCACATCTCCTCATGGAATAATATTGTACCCAAATACCCGAATGCACAATACTAGAGTGAATAGTAACTGGGTGAATAGTAACTCGTGAATAGTAACTCGTGAATAGTAACTCGTGAATAGTAACTCATGAATAGTAACTCATGAATAGTAACTCATGAATAGTACTCTGACACGAAAATTGTCTCGAATACCCGATTGAACAATATATCATATTATGCAGATGATACTGTAACAATAATTGAATCAATAATATTAGAGATATGATGCAACAATTCTTGTAGTAATAATTGAGTATAAGCGAGTGACTTCTCACGTAAGCATCAATAATCAATACTGCAGTGCTACTCTTACGCTGACATCTGGCGTTTTTCTTGTACTTTTACTCTAGGGTAGTTCAACGGTTTTAACGGTAACACCTCCGCCAATTATTTTCATAAAGTATTTTTGTCGTTTTCTCTGTCAAACAATAATTACATTGTAGGGGTCCACCAATGATTGTATCGTCGTACGGATATTCTCCGACAAAAAGAATATTCCCCGACCAATCAATTATTATACAACCACTTGCTTACTTTGCAAAATTTGTAAATATTACCCACAACTATAACATTACATCAAATCAACACCATAATATAAAAAAAAATTATTTCGAGAAAATTAAATCTTTATTCATAAAATCTGGGGTCTCACAACAACATCAACGGTAGAGGTTGGAAATCAAGAGCACGTAGAAATATACAAGCAGAGTTAGAAACCGCAACATCTAATATGGCTATCAAATAGCAAAGGGAGGAGCAAAGGGCTTTAAGAGATTATTCGATGTCGAATATTAATGGATTGCAGTCAAGTATAGTCAGACCAGCGATAGCAACTAACACCTTCGAGATTAAGTCAGACACTATTCAAATGGTGCAGAATCGGTACAGTTTGGGGGTGATGCTACAGATGATCCTAATGAACACCTGTTGAGTTTCATCGAAATATGTGATACCTTCAGATAAAATGGGGTGACAAAGGATGCTATCAGACTAAGGCTATTTCCATTTTCACTGCGAGACAAAGCAAGAAGTTGACTTCACTCTTTACCTCCAGGATCTATAACCACTTGGGAGGACTTAGCACAGAAATTCTTAGCCAAGTTTTCTCAATGGCTAAGACTACGAAGATGAGGACAGCAATTTCCCAGTTTGAGCAACAACAGGGTGAATCTTTATATTAAGCTTGGGAGAGATATAAGGAATTGCTAAGGAAGTGTCCACACCATGGCATGCCAGATTGGATGGTTATCACCACATTGTATAATGGATTAGGATGGCAGTCAAGACCGATTATAGATGCAGCTGCAGGAGGAGTTTTATGGGCAAAGAGTTAAGAGGAAGCTTATAACCTTAGCGAGACAATGGCAGTGAATGATTTTCAAAACCCTACATCCAGGATGCCACAGCCCAAAGTTGCAGGTTTGTTGGAAGTGGATGCTATCACTCAGTTGTCAGCACAGATGGCATCCATGGTGAAGAAAAATGATTCATTGACAGAGAATAAGGCAAAGACAGTTGCCTTTGTGTGCAAAATTTATGCAGGGTCACACTCAACGGATCAACGCGCTATTTGTTCGGAGTCGGTACAATATGTTAGCAACTACAGGAAGGACCAATGCCAATTTTAGAACACATACAACTCCAACAACCGCAACCATCCTAACTTCAGTTGGTCAAATAATTTAGGAAATCAGCAGGATCAGTTTTAACCGAATAATCAATTTCAATCACAGCCAGCTCAGCAACAGTTTACACCAAGTCCACCTTTTCCACCGTGATTTTCTCAACAACAAAAACATCACACCCCATCTGCACCTCAGCAAGAAAAGAAATCAGAAATGGAGGAGATAATGATGAAGTACATGGCAAACAAAGAGGTGATGATCAAAAGCCAAGTAGTGGCTATTAAAAATTTGGAAACTCAAATGGGGCAAATGGCGAGCATGCTTAACAACAGGCCTAAGGGTTCATTGCAAAGTACTACGAAGACAAATCCACGAATAGAATGGAAGGAACAATGTCAAGTGATCACATTAAAGTCTGGGAAAAAGGTTGCAGAAAATGAGCATGGTGCGGTCGCGCCATATTTACAATGGGAGGACGCGCGGCCGCGCGAGGCAGAAACTGTGTTTGAGAAGAAAGAAAACCATGAAGGTTCTGAGTTATAGCAGGAAGAGGATAACAAAGCAGGTTCAATCGAGAAGCCCGTGAGTAAAACACCACTAGTTCACCCTCCGGTTCCATATCCACAAAGATTAAATAAGCAAAGGGAAGATAAGCAATTTAGCAAGTTCTTGGAGGTTTTTAAAAAACTGTAGATTAATATACCTTTTGCTGAGGTATTGGAACAGATGCTGAGTTATGCAAAGTTCATGAAGGGTATATTGTCAAGGAAGAGGAGATTAGAAGAGTTTGAGACAGTGGCCTTGACAAAGGAATGCAGTGCAGTGCTTCAGTGCAAATTACCTCCAAAGCAGAAGGATCCGGGAACTTTCATAATTCCATGTACGATCGGAAAGATGAGCTTCAGTAAATGTCTGTCTGATCTTGGGGCAAGCATAAATTTGATGCCCTTGTCAGTATTCAACCAGTTGGGATTGCCGGTTCCAAGGCCGACAAATATTTCTCTACGGCTAGCTGATAGATCCATTACTTATCCATGCGGAATAGTTAAAGATGTATTGGTAAAAGTGGATAAATTCATTTTTCTGGCTGACTTCATCATTTTAGATTATGAAGAAGATAAAAGTATACCAATCATACTGGGGAGACCATTCCTAGCCACAGGAAGGACTTTGATAGACGTGCAGAAACGGGAACTCACTATGCGTGTTCATGATCAGGAGGTTACTTTTAACGTATTCAAGGCGATGAAGTTTCTGACAGATGAAGAAGAATGCTTCCGGGTTGATTTGGTGGATCAAGTCTTAAATGATGAAGTGGAGAGTTTGATGAGTCATGAACCGTTAAGAAGTGTCATTGCTAAAAAATTCAAACTAGATGATGAGGAATTTGAAGAACTTGTGCAAATTCTTGATACTACTCAAAAATTAAGAAAATTAAAAACACCTGTTGAGCCACTGAAGAAAGCTGGAGAAACGTCAGTAAAATTGAAGCCAGCTCTTGAGACACCTCTAGAACTTAAATTGAAACCACTTCCAGGTCATTTACGGTATGCATTTTTAAATAAATATTCAAAGCTACCAATGATTATTTCTTCTGCACTAACATCGTTTCAGGAAGAAAAACTTCTACGAGTCCTTAGAGAGTTCAAGTCAGCTATTGGATGGACTATAGAAGACGTAAAAGGGATCAGCCCTTTGTTTTGCATGAATAAGATTCTGCTGGAAGATGATACTAAGCCGTTGGTGGAGCAACAAAGAAGACTTAATCCAATAATGAAAGAAGTGGTCAAGAGAGAAGTATTGTAATGGCTAGATGCGGGCATAATCTATCATATTTTAGATAGTACATGGGTGAGCCCAGTGCAATGTGTACCGAAGAAGGGTGGTATGACCGTGGTCTCCAATAAAAATAATGAGTTGATTCCAACACGAATAGTGATGGGGTGGAGAGTCTGCATGGACTATCTTAGGCTTAACAAAGCGACAAGGAAAGATCACTTCCCACTGCCATTTATCGATCAGATGTTGGATAGACTGGCGGGTCATAAGTATTATTTCCTTCTGGACGGTTATTCAGGCTACAACCAAATTGTGATAGCTCCAGAGGACCAGGAAAAGACAACCTTCACATGTCTATACGGCACTTTTTCTTTCAGAAGGATGTCGTTCTGGTTGTGCAATGCTCCAGCCACCTTTCAGAGATGCATGATGGCTATTTTTCGGATATAGTGGACTAGAATGTGGAGGTATTCATTGATGATTTCTCGGTATTTGGGGATTCTTTTGATTTATGCCTTGAGAATTTGGTAATGGTCTTAAGAAGGTGTGTTGAAAAAAATTTAGTACTGAATTGGGAGAAGTGCCATTTTATGGTACAAGAAGGAATAATTTTGGGAAACAAGGTTTCGAAGAAGGGACTCGAGGTGGACAGGGCTAAGCTAGAAACTATTGAGAACTTGCCACCACCTACTTCAGTAAAAGGTGTTCGCAGTTTTCTTGGACATGCAGGCTTCAACCGCAGATTCATCAAGGACTTCTCCATGATAACTAAACCACTATGGAATTTATTGGAGAAAGATGCACAGTTTAAATTTGATGAGGCTTACATGTCGGCATTTGAGTACTTGAAGGGGAAATTAACTTCAGGACCAGTTATTACTACTCCAGATTGGGATTTTCCATTTGAGTTGATGTGTGATGCCAGTGATTACGCTGTGGGGGATGTTTTGGGTCAGAGAAAGGAGAAAAATTTTCATGTGATCTATTATGCCAGCAAGACCCTTACTGATGTGCAATTGAACTACACAACCACAGAGAAAGAGTTATTGGCAGTGGTGTATGCCTTTGATAAATTCTGAGCATATCTGATTGGTACAAAGGTGATAGTGTACATGAATCACGCGGCAATTCGACACTTAGTGGCAAAGAAGGATGCCAAACCCCATTTGATCAGATGGATATTACTGTTGCTGGAGTTTGATCTAGAGATCAAAGACAGAAAGGGAACTGAGAACCAAGTGGCGGACCATTTATGTAAGACCCCAACTTATTATTAATGAAATTTAATTTTCTCTATTTATTATTTTGAAATAGTAAGGGTTGATTTGATTAATGTGGATAGTTAGGGGTAAAATACGCAAATATTTCAAAATAAGCAAGTGGTTATAAAATATTCATTGTTGTTGGGGAATATTCGTTTGGTCGTGGAATATTCGTATCGTCGGGGAATATTAAATGCGACAAGTAGCGACCAATGTGTGGGCCCATAACGAAAAGTGATTGGATGAAGAAAAACGGCAAATATAAGTGGTTTAAAAATAGCAGGCGTAGTTATTCACAGTTATCTTGTTAAAATACTTGGTGGTTAAAACACGATAGCACACGGTATTGCACCAATTATTGATTCTTACGTGAGAAGGCACTACTTAATAATGGTTACGATAATTCTTTGCTCGATTATTTTATTGATTTAATAATTGTTGCGTTGATATTTTATATTCTTTGTTGTTTCAATAATTGTCATTACACAATTTTCCATTATCGAGACAATAATTCATATTATCCTAATAATATTATTGGATAACATTATTGGCAATGTCTAGAAAGTTACATCTAAGGAGAGGTTTGGTCACCTAATTGCGCCATGATAAGGAGAAATCTTTATTGAAAGCCCCTCTTTCTGAACCGCTTGCACGTTGTCAATATTATGATTACAGAATATTATTTGTGAATAATTAATTATTGATTCATATGATGAGGAAAATATTGATTTTATGTGGATATAGATGGAGAAAAATTTTAATGTGACAATAGTTGAAAATTGAAATTTTATCTTTTTCTGATACGATAATTCATTTAAATGTATTATTATATTTTAAATATATAATAATGGTGATATTTTTACAACGAATGTGGGATATATGAGTATACGAGGAGGAAGAGTATTTTTGTTGCAATAAATGTTTAAACATGTTAAACATGTCGGTGGACCCCATTTATTGACTGAAATTTGATTATAGCTTGTAAAATTGCCCGTTTATGGATTTCGGTCAATTTTTGTTTGGAATTTGGAAAACTTTTCTTCTGTAAAGTTGTAGAGAACGGAATTTCCTATAAAAAGTCGCGAGATTTGAATTTTCTGATAAAAGAGCTATTTATTGTGAATTATTGAAGTTCCGAAGCTCCGAAATAATTGATTTTTGGAAGTTTTAATTATTATTTTAAAGAAAAACGTTTTTCTTGCATTTAAGTGGGCTAACATGTGATACTAATTGCTGAAATCAGATCTTCAAAGATGGGCTAAGGAAATTTATAATATATATTAATATTTTATTAAATTTTCTGTTTTGGTGTTCTAAGCATTTTCCTATAAATAGGGTGCTTAGGTTAGAATTGAAAATCACACGAAAATGAAGTTTTCTCTCTCTATATTATCGGCGTATTCTTGCGAGTATTTTGAGTATACTTTGAGTATTGTTAGACTGGTGCGAGTTCCTTCACACTATACCCTAGTATTCCATTTAGAAGTACTAATCTTTCGAGGTAAGGGATATTTTTTTTTATTAATGATTTTATTTCTTCAATATCATTATGTTGAAATATTGATCGATGTTTTTATCAAATTTGGAACTTTTGGTGTCTGAGATTTACTATTCACGTATACGACCTTTATTCACGTATCGACACTTATTCACGCGAGTACGGTATATTCATCGAAAAATGAAAAATTTTCTTTTCGTCCAAAATATCTATTACGGATACTAGCTTTGATTGTATCCATATTTTGATCATTCTTGAATTTTACACCACCGTAATTATTTTTGAGGTATTTTTTGGGCGTGGATAAAACAAAGTACGAATCCTTAATCCTTAATCCTTGTCATTTTGTTTCACTTTGGATTCGTTTCTTTAAAAATATTTTCATCATCTTCATCTTAAATGATGATATTATTGAATATCTTTGGCACGTAGTGCAGTGCAAAGATGAATGATTTCTGAAGAATATCTTTGGCTGTTGTAGTGCAAAGATGAATGATTTCGAAGAATATCTTTGGTAGTAGTGCAAAGATGAGCAGTGTTTAGATGAACATGACCAATGATGAATATCTTTGGCACAGTAGTGCAAAGATGAATATTTGATTCCGATGTATGTTGATTGATGTTACAAGGATAAAAGATGAGCGATGAACTTTTAAATTCATACATAGAAGATAGTAGTTTGCATTCTCTACTTAACTCTTCTAATGAATTATTATTTCATTGCGAATATTGATTTAAAATTTATTTTCTATTGTATTCTATTAGATTTTTCCTGTTGAAGACTAACGATAATTTGTTGTATATTATCTTAGTCATAATATTCTTCTTGGGCTAATTGAGCTCACCATTTTCCTTTTGGTTCCATTTTTCTTCTCGGGAGGCGAGAATATAGCGAGTACAGTGGGGTATGGAATGAAGGTTCTAGAGAGAGTTGTTTAGTAGTCCTCACCATTTTTGTAAAATAATGTATCAATAAATGTGATGAGGATTTATTTGAGTATAGATATTGTCTAGAAGATAATATTTGTATTCAAACTCACGATTTCTTGTTGTAATAATAAAGTTGTAGTTGTTTACATGTACCATGTATTGACAACTCAAAATGGGTGATGTAAACCTATTTTGGGGCGTCACATTAGTATCGAGCTTAGGGATATGATCTCTGGCGGAGATCGGGAATAGAACTAGGAGGGAGAGATGAGTAAATCCTTCGCTAGTGTGTCCTACCTACCTAAGCTTATTTGTTAGTTGGTCAATATATAGGGATATTATGTGATATATTGATTTCCTTAATTAACCCTTGTTTTATGGCGATATTTGAGAATGTCGACTAAGAATATTAACAATGGAAATGAGACCGTGGAGCTTTGTACTCACCAACGAGGAGAACGTGCAACAGCAGTGGCAATGTTCCTCCCGTGAACAACACCAATGGAAAGCGTATGATGAACGAGGGATGTTTAGAAGCTTTTGCGATTCATGCAAAAATCGGACGAGGGAGACTCGTGTTCAAAATCTGAGGAGGAAATGATAGAAATTCACCGGGTTGTCACAAACCAAGCGATTCAAAGAGTTGGGACCACGAATTTAAGGGAAAGCGAGATCCGATCATAAGGCGGAAACATGGGTCAAGCAAATTACCAAGATATTCGATGTCTTGGGATGCACGAAGGAACAGAAGGTTCCATTCGCCACCTTTATGTTCCGTGGCGCGAGGCGGACTCTTTGGTGGGAGTCTGTGAAGCGTACCATCCAACCGCACTCAAAGATGTCTTGGGAGACATTTGAAATTATTTAATGACAAATACTTTTACGAAAGTGTTCGTCATATGAAGGAAGTGGAGTTCATCAGATAGAACAAAACAACATGACGGTGTCTCGAAGACGAGGCAAAGTTTGCGAGTTATCCGGTTTTGCACCTCATTTGTTGGAGAACGAGGAATGTATGGCGGATGTTTACGAGAGGTTTGAAACCCCAAGATCTGACAATATCTCATTTCTCATAAATTTTCTCTCTATTCAGATGTTGTTAATGAGGCTCAATTGTTAGAGTGAGATAACGGTATGTTCAATGAGGGACCATAACCACGATCGTACCGGAGATAGCGATCAATGAATAATGATAACCAAATGAGAGAAAAAACAGACGGACAAAAATGGTAACCACTCTGGTGGTAATCATGGCCATGAAAATAGAAGAAATGAGTCGGAGAGATTTTAAAAGAGGAGATTTAACAACGACCATGTGAAGACGGCGGCGGTCTTAAAAGCAATCGGTTCTAAGGGAGAGAAACGACCACCGGTCATATGCTACAAATGCGGAAAAGAGGACATATCGGTCCAAACTACCCACAACAGTTCAAGGTATGCTATAGTTGTGGAAAGGAAGGACATATCGCTTCGAGATTGTGCGGTAGTGAAACCTAGTTCAAATGAGACGGTGACTCAAAAGATCATCCCCGTAAAAGTCAAAGTCAACGGTTCTGGAAGAAGCGTTTGTTGTGGATCGGTCATAATCGAGGAACCCAAGCGAGGTGATCACGGGTAAGCTATTTATAAATTTTTGCGAAGTTTATACCTTACTTGACACCGGTGCTACCCATTCATTTATCTCTCCTGCTTGTGCTCAATGTTTAAACTTGACTCCAGAAAAATTAGACTTTGACCTATCTATGGAAACTCCGTTAGGAGAAACTTTCATCACATCCACTGTTTATAAATCTTATTTGATTCAAGTTGGCACCATCACCTTACCTGTTGACCTTATCTCTTTAAAGATACTTGTTTTTGATATGATTTTAGGGATTGATTGGTTAACTACTCATCATGCCAAAATTGATTGTTTTCGTAAGTTGTTAGTTTTCATATTCCTAACCAACATGTTTATGCAATTCAAGCAACTAAACCATTAAAATCAATCAACGTCATATCTAATCATAAAGCTATTCGTTTATTGAAAAAGCGGATGTCAAGCTTTCTTAGCCCATGTTATGGATTTGAATAAAGACACGTCAAATTTGAATAATATTCCTGTTGTTATTGACTTTCTGACGTATTTCTGAAGAACTTTCCGGGCTACCCCAACACGTGAAGTTGAATTCTTTATTGATCTTGAACTGGTACAAAGCCCATTTCTAAAACCCCATATCGAATGGCTCTTATTGAACTTCGAGGAGTTAAAGGTCCAACTACTGAGGAATTGTAGGACATCGGTTTCATTCGTCCTAGTACATCTCCTTTGGGTGCTCTGTTTTATTCGTAAAGAAGAAAGAGCGGAGTATCGCGACTTTATATTGACTATCGGGAATTGAACCATGTCACCATCAAGAATAGGTATCCTCTACCTCGTATTGATGACTTGTTTGACCCGTTGCAAGGCATAATTCTTTTCAAAAATCGATCTTAGCTTACGGATATCATCAAATGAAGATTAGAACCGAGGATATTCAAAGACGCCTTTAGAACTTCGATGCGGGCATTATGAATTCTTAGTCATGTCTTTCGGACTGACTAATGCTCCTGCGACTTTCATGGATATGATGAACCGAGTATTCAAGGAATATTTGGATCAGTTTGTTGTTGTTTTTATTGATGACATCCTCATATATTCCGAAAGTCGTGAAGATCATTAGCACCATTTGAAGCTGGTACTCCAAAGGCTTCGTGAAAACAAACTATATGCCAAATTGAAGAAATGCGAGTTCTGGCTTGAGGAAGTAGCATTCCTTGGGCACGTGGTGTCGAAACATGGAGTATCTGTTGATCCGGCGAAGATTGAAGCAATACAAAGTTGGGAGCAACAGAAGTCGGTGGTCAAGTACGTAGCTTTTGGGCTTAGCGGGTTATTATCGGAGATTCGTGGAAGGGTTTTCTCGAATCGCTACTCCATTAACTCAGCTAACTCGAAAGGATAAAAAATTCGTTTGGAGCGAAGAATGCGAGAAGAGTTTCCAAGAGCTTAAGAGGAGACTTATTTCGGCACCTATTCTAACAATACCATCCGGTTCGGATAGATTTGTTATCTCACCGATGCTTCCGAGCAAAGGGTTAGGATGTGTTCTCATGCAACGTGGGAAAGTCATAGCCTATGCCTCATGACAACTTAAAGAGTATGAGAGGAATTATCCTACTCATGATCTAGAGTTAGCGGCCAATCGTTTTCAGCTAAAGATATGGAGGCACTATCTATATGGGGAGAAAGTGGAGATATATTCGACCATAAAAGCCTTAAATATTTCTTCACTCAAAAAGAACTCAACATCACGGCGACCCACGTTGGCTCGAGCTATTGAAAGACTACGACCACACTATTCAATACCATCCCGGAAAAGCGAACATGGTAGTGACGCGTTGAGTAAAAGATCATATGCGGGGAATGAGTGCGATGATGTCAAGTATCGCAGAGAGCAAACTTTAATTGAAAAAGTTAAGGTAGCTCAAGCCACCGAATTTGGGAAATGATCGTATGAAGAAGAAAGTACAAGAAGGAGCTATTCGAGCGAGAATTGATGAAGAAGGAATACTTGAGTTCACTCTAGACTTTGTGTCCCTAACGACTCTGATTTGAAGTACAAGATTATGATGGAGGCACACAATAAACCATTTGCAATCCATCCTGGAAGTACCAAAATGTATCGTGATCTTCGACATACATTTTGGTGGAACAATATGAAGAGAGAGATTGCAAAGTTTATCTCGATGTGTTTAACTTGTCAACGTGTAAAGGCGGAGCATCTAGTACCTAAGGGTCCGTTTGCCACCACTTGAGATTCCGAAATGGAAGTGGAACATATTACCATGGATTTTGTTACGGGTCTTCCTACGGTTTCTCAAGGCATCAATGCTATTTGGGTTATTGTTGATAGATTAACCAAGTCTGCTCATTTCTTGCCGATCACGGAGACTTATTCCTTGAACGTCATGCTAGTGTGTACGTGAATGAGATTGTGAGGTTGCATGGCATGCTGTATCCATAGTTTCGGATCGTGACCCAAGATTCACTTCAAGATTTTGGGTTAGCTTGCAAAAAAGCTATGAGCACAGTTTTGCGATTTAGTTAAGCATACCATCCTCAAACGGACGGACAATCGAAAGGACTATTCAAACTCTTGAAGATCTATTAAGACTCGTGTCCTGAGACTTCAAGAGCGATTGGGATAAGTATTTACCATTGGTGGAATTCTCCTACAACAACAGTTATCAGGCAAGTATAGGTGTGGCTCCATTTGAAGCATTATTTGGACGAAAGTGTCACTCTCCAATATGTTGGGATGAGGTGGGTGAAGCAACATTATTGGGACCCGAGTTAGTACGTATGACTACCGAAAAGATCCAAATGATTCGACAACGTATACAAACGGCACAAGATCGACAAAAGAGTTATGCGGATCTTCATCGAAAGGACGTGGAATTTAGTATAGGGGATCATGTATTGTTGCGAGTTGCTCCATGGAAGGGAGTTACAAGATTTGGGAAGAGAGGAAAACTCAATCCACGATTTATTGGTCCATTTCAAATTCTTGACCGAGTAGGAAATGTAGCCTATAGACTCGCGTTACCTCCGAGTATATCTCGTGTTCATAATGTGTTTCATATATCTCGTGCTTCAGTAAATATGTGAAAGACCCAACCACGTTATAGAGTTAGAACCGGGACGAGATAGCCAAGACTTAACGTATGAGGAGGTACCTGTCAAGATCTTGGATAGGAAGGAGCATGTCCCTACGCTTGAAAGGTCATACCACAAGTTAAAGTTTTGTGGAGGAATCATGCTATAGAGGAAATGACACAGGAATTGGAAAGCG